>WNGS01009202.1:7307700-7349665 GCA_020271785.1 Procambarus virginalis
CTAGATCCAATTGCAACAGTTCTTCCCATGTAAAACGGGATCCAACTTAACTATGATCAATACAGTGCTAAAGCAGATTAACATACAGTATATATATACAGTATATTATATATAATATATTATATATACATTTTATACATATTATATATATACATACTATTATACATATGTCATCAGGATGAAAGTGATTGTTCATCTAGGTTCAATGTAAATAAAGAACAGCTTTCTCTACTTAATTGTACAAATGCAGCTAACACACACAAATTAACACTCGCACGGAAACGACGTAGCATTGCGTCGTTTTTATAGTTGAAGCATTCCCGGTAACGACGCAGCATTGCGTCGTTTTCGGCGGCAAATTGGCGGCAGCTTCGGGAGGGGCGCACAGCGGTTTTGGATATTACATGTATATACTCTTGTAGGGAATTTCATTGCGAATACATTGATACCAAAATGAAAGACCTAGGACCAGAATTGAGGTAACAAAGTTGAAAACAGTATACCCATTTTATTAGCGCTCACTGGGATTATGCTCCGTCACTTTCTCTGTTTGCTGTGGGTGGTACGCCTGGCTTTTGAACTTTATATTTGCATATACTCTGTAGGGAATTCTATTGCGAACACAATGTTACCAAAATGAAAGACCTAGGACGAGAATTGAGATGTCCAAAGTGAAGAGAGTGTACACATTTTATTGCTCTTATGCACTCCGGGTAACATGACTCAATTTCTCTGTTTGTCGTGGATGATACGCCGGGCTTTTGGAGTTTATATGTCTTTAGTCGTGTAGAGAATTCTATTGCAAACACAATGATACCAAATTGAAAAACCTAGGGCAAGAAATGAGATGACAAAGTAGAAACGAGAATACACTTTTCAGTATTACCTCGCTCTCTAATGTAATGAGAGGCGCCTTGGGATGGCGCAGTGCTCTCTTTCCGGGCCACATTCATCTGGTCGGCGGGTGGAGCGTGCTGCGGTTTGGGACTTCACATGCATATGCTCTTGTTGGGAATTCTATTGCGAACACAATGATACCAAAATGAAAGCCCTTGGACAAGAACTGAGGTGACAAACGTGAAAGGAGTGTACACATTTTATCACTCTTATGCACTCCCGGGTAACACGCACTCACTTTCTCGGTTTGTTGTGGATGGTACGCTGGGCTTTTGGAGTTTATATGTCTTTAGTCGTGTAGAGAAATCTATTGCGAATACAATGATACCAAATTGAAAAACCCTGGACGAGAATTGAGGTGACAAAATTGAAGAGAGTATACACTTTTCAGAATTAACGCGCGCTCCCGTGAAACACTGGGCCCACTCGGCCTAGTTGAGGGCTGGCGGGCTGGGGCCCACTCGGCCTAGTTGAGGGCTGGCGAGCTGGGGCCCACTCGGCCTAGTTGAGGGCTGGCGGGCTGGGGCCCACTCGGCCTAGTTGAGGGCTGGCGGGCTGGGGCCGCAAAAGTGCTAAAATTACTTGTTATAGGCAAAAGTGAAAATCGAAGGGAATTTAAGGGTGTCAGGAATAGTATCCCTGTGATTTATAAAGCTCAGCCCAGAGCATGGATGTCTAGAGCAATTTTTTGTGAATGGTTTTTAAGTCATTTCGTACCGGAAGTGAAAAATCATTTTAAGAGCATTGGTTTACCAGAGAACAGTAAAGTAGTGCTCTTTCTTGATAATAGCTCAACACATCCACATGAATATGAGCTAGTTAAGGGCAATATGTTTAGTACATTTTTGTCACCCAACACAACCTCCTTGAACCAATGAATGGATCAAAGAATAATTGCGAACCTCAGACTCTACTTTAGAACTGAGTTCGCTTGACATCTTCATACAAGCATGACATCTTCATGCTTGTATGAAAACATTTACTATAAAGTCAGCTGTGTGGTGTATTGCACAACCATGGGAAATGGTCAAGCAATCAACCGTGAAGCATGCCTGGAACAAACTTTGGCCCGCAGCTGGCTTATTTCCTGGCGACGACGACAATGCTGCCGATTTTGAAGGGTTTGGTGGAAAGAAAAATCAGTGAGATGAAGAAATTAAGACAAGAACTACTTGCCTATGTTAAAGGAATAAATGAACAGTCCCAACATTCAAGAAATGAATTGATCACAGCCTATCTTGAGGAAGAAGTGGATGCATGGATTGAGTGTGATCGAGAGGTTCCTACTGCACCAAGCATGTCTGATGATGATATCATTAATCTGGTGACAGAAAACAGACAGGTGAATTTTCAGGAATCAGAAGATTCATCATCATCGGAGGAGGAAGACAGAGCAACTCAAGCAAGCATGACAGAGGTAGAGAAGAGTTTTGAAACCATTTTTAATTAAAGTTCATGGAAAGAAGATCTAATGTCAATCCTCAGAGTCTGATGGCAGTTTATAGATTTTACACAGTTTTTAAAAAATACAAAGAGATGGCTTGAGGCAATGAACACTCAAAGATACTTTTGAGAGAGCTTCCAAGAGTGTGTGAACTGAAGCCTCTTGTGTTCCTTCTCTGTGTAACCTTCAACATGTCCCTCCACCCTCGTGAACTGAGGCCTCTTGTGTTCCTTCTCTGTGTAACCTTCAACATGTCCCTCCACCCTCGTGAACTGAGGCCTCTTATGTTCCTTCTCTGTGTAACCTTCAACATGTCCCTCCACCCTCGTGAACTGAGGCTTCTTGTGTTCCTTCTCTGTGTAACCTTCAACATATACCTCCACCCTCAATTAACACTATACTCATCTATCCATCATTCCAAGATCTAATGCGGAGAAACATCTGGACACTTGGTGAGTACCAATATTTATTGTTAGTACTGTTACCGAACTCTACCAATATTTTGTGGTGTTTAGTTTTGTATTTAGTGAAACGATAATGTTTTGTTACATACTTTTGTACATAAAATTATTAATTTTCGTAGATGGGGTAGGAATTTGACTACTTATCCAGACACTACTACATAACCAGGTTAATCACAGTTGGGTCCAAGGTGTCCGGAAGAGAGGATGTTGAGTGTACTCTTGTTACAAACACATGCTTCATATATTATCACTTTCAACTGCTTTAACTCCTGTTCTTCACATTATGCCAAACCATCACACAACCTGTGACTCAGAGGTCAGTACAGTCAGCTCAACCAAAAGGCTCAAGTTTGATCCCTGAGCAAGACAAGATATCAGGGCATGTTTTCTTACACCTGGTACTCCTCTATTCACCTAGCAGTAAGGCAAGTGTTGTGGCTTGAATCTTGGCGATGTATATCATTGGCCTACGAAGACCTCAATAAAGCTAACGGGCTTCCTACCACTGACAGATGGAAACCATGAAAGATATCACCAGCATTTCTTCATGCTGATGTCTGGCTACAACTATGATACAATGTTCCTATCTTGATCTTCCTCCCAGAGCTTTCACTGCATTATCCACTTTCCTTTCCAATTAACCCTATTGTTATCTACAATTGTATAACTTACTCTTAAGTAACCATACATGCTACATATTTAAAGTGATCGACTACATTCACCACTCCACAATTCCTACTTACTGTACTTCATATATTAAATTTCCTTCTCTCCACCACCATAACTTTACTTTTGTCCACATTGACTTATCTCTCTCTTCTCACATGCCTCAATAATCATAAAGATTAACTTGTACTTTTTTTTAGTTTATAAATACTATATAAATAAGTTATTTTTCATAAATATATTATTCATAAACAAATATTATAGGGAGAATATTTTAAATACATTTAATATACAATATAATATATAAGGTATTGTTTAAGTAAATGTTGTGTCACAGTGTAGATGGAAACTGATGCATGTGGTATGCTGTGGCAAAATGCATTAACAGGCACAAATTTTACTAATTCACTATTTTTCAGACTTTTTTTATAACATTTTATACCATTTCTGAAGGAATTTTCTTCTCTTAAGAAAATGGGATATCTATCAAAAAGTGTGGGTGCAGTGCTGAGCTAGTTGTGTGCATGAGCAGCAGCTCTACAGCCCCTCCTCATACCTACTGTTCCTGCAGTATTTGTAGTTACCAATGCTCCAGTACTGTCTTACTTGCTCTTGCAAGCTCTCAATGGTGCTCACTTTCACAACCATTGCTTTAAACTTATTCCTCTTATTTACCACTATTACTGAAGGTAAATACTAACATTTCTCTGCTCATCTGTGTTTCCAACTTTCACGTGTGTCCCTTTGTTTTGTTGTCTCTCACCTTGAAAAAGATTGTCTCAGTTCATTTGGTCCACTTCCTCAGTGTCTTGCAGTGTGTGTGTGATAATTTCGCCTTTTGTCCCCCCCTCTCATCTAAAGTTATTAGTTGCAGTTCATTTTACCTGTCCCACTAGAATATTTTCCTATTTTACTACCTGTTTTGTGGAAAATTCATGGACCTTAATTTTCTTCTTGTGCTGTATCAGGTGTGGACCCCATGCTGGAGCTGCATACAGTACTCAAGGATTGGCCTAATACACGACCTGATAAATGTTAACTGACCGGGTAACTAAAGATCCTTTATGATCACATCAATAAAACAAGTAGAACCACGTCGTGGCGTAGTCAACTTGAGCGTGCATCTGGGAACACCCAGCTCATAGGTTCGAATCCTCATCACGACTCCTGTGGATTTTCTCATTGAGATATCACGATAATGTGATTTCTCTGTGTAATAATATGAGTACTGCACAAATAAATATATTTATTGAGAATTAAGATTGCTCATGGAAGCACTTCTGTAATTAAGCAAAAGGTATTCACCAAATGATGGTTCTTTTTCTTATACTTTGCTCATGCTTAAGTATTAAATGGTGATGCTATGACACCACAAAACAATTGACACTTTCACTGGCCATACCGAGCTAAATATCTACAAAACTAATTAAAACAAGAACTCCTCACGTAGGTTAACCCTTAGAAAGCAGCCATCATAACACAATGCCACTCAGCCTGTGCATAAATAATAATAATAATAATAATAATAATAATAATAATAATAATAATACAAAAAAATAATAATAATAATAATAATAATACAAAATAATAATAATAATAATAATAATAATAATAACAGTAATAAATGATTAGAAAACCATTTTTAGCAATAGGGATATTTGAGCCAGCACTGTAATGACTCGTATGCCTGCTAAAGCCATTCACAGTGCAGTGTTTCTGCAGGACTACTATATAATACAAAAAGAGAGGAAGAAAAGGAAGAACAGAAGGAGGAGTGGCTCTAACAAGGAAGAGATGGATATCCTGGGCTACGAAGGGTTCAGATTACGTAACAGGCATTATGGCAAAGAGGGAACCTAAAGTTCCCTCATTGGTACTAAGATACTGTATAAGGTACTAAGGTAATATATAACCCTCCGTAAAATGACACAAGACCCAAACAGGAGTATGACAGAAGCGACATGACAACCATTAACATAATAAGAGAAACTTTGGTCACCTGCAGGAATGGATCCAAACTTTTAATAATGGGAGACTTCAACTAAGGAAAGATAGACTGGGAGAACAGAGAACTACATGGAGGTACAGATACATAGAGAGCTACGCTATTGGACATAGTTTAGACACGATGGTGGAAATTAACACATCACCAGCATGGGTTAAGGGATAGTTAACTGTGCCTCACAGGTTTAATAGAATTCTATGACTTGACTAAAAAAATTTGCCAAGAAAGAGAAGAGAGGGTAGACTGCATTTTCTTGGACTGTCACTTTTTCTTGAACAGAAGAGTTACGGAAGACGTGATCACCACTGACGAAAGTCTCAGGGTAGATATTGACAAACTACTTAGCATGGATGGAACATGAACAAGGAGACACAGGTGAAAACTAAGTCCCAAACTGAAGCACAAAAAGATTATAAAGAAGTTTTTCAGTGTCCAAGTAGTTAACAAATGGAATGCACTCGAAAGTGATGTGTGTTGGAGGACAGATTCCATATAAAGTTTCAAATATAGATATGACAGAGCCCAATAGGTTCAGGAGCCAGTAAACCAGTTTATTGACAGTTAAGTGGCGGGACCAAGGAGCCGAAGCTCAACCCCCCACAAGCACAACTAGCTTAGTCACGACAGGACAAAAGCTATTCAATCAGAAATCTACAAAGTCCCATGGGAGAGTCTGGAGGCTCCAACTGGTGCCACAACCAAGTTTTACAAGTTGCCCGCCTACACTCTGGCCTGTAGGTGTTCACCACATGTCCCTCCTTCACAATACAAAGAAATCACAATTGCATGAAACTGTATATCAATGAGAATCATTTTGAGAAATGCGGGGCTTTGAGCCAGTGTTCTAGTGCCTCCCAGATGGTTGCCTTAACTAAAGTTATATGGGGCTTTCAGACTCTCCCACTGGACTCTGTACAGTTCCAGGTCGAGTTGTTTTAGTCCTATCATGACCAAGTATTCAGACAAGTATCTGGGAGTTACTAGAATGCCGGTTCAAATAACAATAATAATTATTATTGTACTGTAATGCCTTCTCACAAACATAGTGACATATTTAGGGTTTTTATCCTAAGTAGTAGTAGTAATAATAATAAACATGGCCTAGATGACTAGGGCATGTGCATGGGAACACCCACCATATACAATAGCTTCCAACCCTCCTCACTGCTCTTACATTTTCTCAATAATAATAATAATAATAATAATAATAATAATAATAATAATAATAATAATAATAATGATGATGAATATGATGATGATGATGATAAAATCCATAGGAGCCATAATGAGGGTTCGAATCTATGTGGTGGGTGTCCCTATGTACACGCCCTAGTCAACTAGGCCACAACATGATAAGGATTACAACCTGGAGTTCTACTGAACACACAAGGATTTTTCATGAGGCTTCTACTGAAGCCGGAACAAGATTTTCACACTACCCCTCCCCATGCACTCTGGCTCTGTCATCTAGGACTTGCTCTATCTCTGACACTCCTCCTTCACTGCACATAGACTCTGTGTATCACACTCTAGCTCTGCCATAGAGCAAGAGTGCATGGGAAGATTGTGTGAAAATCCTGTTCCGGCTTCAGTAGAAGCCTCAGGAAATCCTTGAGTGTTCAGTAGAACTCCAGGTTGCAATCCTTATCATGTCGTGGCCTAGTTGTACCTGGGAACACCCAGCACATAGGTTCGAACCTTCATCGCGGCTCCTATGGATTTACTCATTGATACAGTCACATTAGTGTGATTACTCTGTAATAATAATAATAATAATAATAATAATAAATGACAATGATAATAATAATAATAATAATAATAATAATAATAATAATAATAATAATAATTCTGAGAAAATCCACAGGAGCTGTGACGAGGAGTCAAACCTATGCGCTAGGTATTCTCTCTCTCACACACACACACACACACACACACACACACACACACACACACACACACACACACACACACCACACACACACACACACACACATACACATACACTCGCGCGCACACACACGCACGCACACTCTCATCACATCTCCTGTGGATTATCTCATTGATATAAGTATTGTGTTACTCTCTTTATTCTGTCTAATAATAATAATAATAATAATAATCATAATAATAATAATAATAATAATAATAATAATAATAATAATAATAATAATTAATCTCAATGAATTTGTGTTCATCAGGTAAATTATGAAAATGCAAGGGTAAACCATGGAAGTAACTTTGTTGTGGTAAAAAAAAAAATAGCAAATTTTTCCCTTTTGGACATGGTAAGAAATTCCGCTAACTGGAAAGTTTGGCTAGCTTGAATACTGGGGTGGGCCCCCATATGATTCACATTATCGAGTGTGACAGTAATTTGGTATTTTAACATGATACATCTGCATGCAAAAGTCAATGAAAATACAGTACAACAGATATAAATATCCAAGCCAATATTTTTTTGTGTTCAAGTTTCATGTGGATGGGGAGGAGCGAGGTAACTAGTGAGTGGGTGTGTGGACTAGTGTCATCACAAGTGTGATGACACACCATCTAAGGAAGAGGGATGTGATGCTCAAGTTACATGCTTTATATATTAGCTGTTTCACTTTAGTTTACACCATGTGTGGAATAACTCAATTTATTTAACCCTTAAAATGTAGTTTAGTCACGCATTTATTTTAGTTATTATGACCTGGTTTTTATATAAAAATGGTGTAAATACAGTATGATTATAATGCATCCATATGATTTTAATGGACTTAACTTAAACCACTGAAAAAATCTGCTATCATTTTTAATGGTTTAAAATAGATAAGGCTATCTTATACCACCACCAAGGCAATTCCTGCCAAATCACAATTTGGTGTTTCCTGCCAGCATCTGAAGAATTTCAAGATGACATTACCAGACAGAGCAGCAGCAAAGGAATGTATTGTAGAACATTACCTTTGAGGTCTGCCACCAACAGTATGTTGTCTATTGTATCTTGTATGTATGTTAGATCTGTTGTATCTGCATGCAATAGGTGTGTATGTATTACATCGTAGGCCTAAATTCAGTACTCAATCACTGTGTTTAGTCAATTGTGTGTAAAAAAAATTGAATTATTCCACATTTAGTGTAAACTATAGTTAAACAGCAAACTTATGAACCTTATAACACAATTGTGATAGCTCAAGGTGTCTCCTCTTCCCAGTACTTTTTGTCATATGACACTTTAAAACCACTGACAGCTTTAGCATTCACCACATTCTTCCGTAACTAATTTCAACCATCTACCACACTGCAAAAATGAATGTTCTAATATTTTTTCTGCACCTTTGTTTCCTTAGCTTGAATCTATCCCTCTTATTCTTGAAGTTGCCGGTCACAAGAATTCCTCTGTAAATTTTGTTGATTCATATTCCTATTTTGCGTGTAGTGATCACATTGCCTCTTTTTCTTCTATCTTCTAGTTTTGGCAAATTTAACATCTCTAGCCTTACCTCATAGTCCTTGTTTCTCAGTTCTGGAAGCCATTTAGCTGCATGTCTTTGCACCTTTTCCAGTTTATTGATGTGCTTCTTGAGATATGGGCACCATACAACTGCTGCGTTTTCCAACTTTGGTCTCACGAATGTCATGAACAATTTCTTTAACATTTCACTGACTATACAAGTATATACTATTATTGGAAAGCTTAGCATATGCTACTCACACACTACTATTCATGTGGTCCTCAGGTGACAATTTTCTATCCAGGACCACCAGTGTGTGAATAAACCCCACACTTTGAAGTGTTCAACCGCATTATTATAAGGGTTTGGCCTCCGTTTTCCCTCGGTCACTGAGAATTGTTCACTTACTATTAGTGAGAAGTTTTACCGGTTGTTGCCTGTGATTGACGTGTGTTTAATCAAATATATGTAATGCACATGCCTAACTGGTTTTTTGAATCCCTCAATAGAAAATAGTTTTGTGTAGTTCATTTGGAATTAACTCTTATAACTGAAGCACCACCATTTTTATATTATTTTGTGTTTCCTACTTTTAAACGACATAACATAAGTGCAAGCAGTTCATCCTTCCAACAATATCGTCCAGAAATAGAGTCAAACACCAGTGGGAAACACTAAATTGTGATTTGACGAGCCACACACGCCACTACTACAAGATAACCCCCATTACATACTGTGTAATTAAACACTAATGCAGAATTTTTTCATGGGTCTAGATTAACTCAATTACATCTACAGTATTTAGATACTGTATATGATAACCATATTTGCACCATTTATATAAAAACCAGGTGGTAATAACTCAAGTCAACATATAACCACATTACCTCAGAGATCAATGTACGAAGCGGCAATTTACGTTAAAGTTCATGTCAAAAAGAACTGTCATCATTATAATACTCAGAATATGACAGGAGAGTTCTAATTCACGAATCTTGGGTGTGCCTCCTTCATTTAAGTCTGGACCTTCATTATCTCAGCCTTAAGCCTCAATTAACATCTGCCTAAATTTATACCAACATACTCACCTAGACATTATATTGGATGTTATTCCAAGATGGAGTAACATGTGAACCCTTGGTGAACACCCTTATACTTTACAATATTCTCATGACGGCCAAAACCACACATCAGAAAATATGTGGTTTCGTCATCATATCTTCAGCCAAATTATTGCAACTCATCATCTGAAATATTCTTGTGTCCTTAGTTTACAGCTTTAGTGAACTTTCACTGTGATATATTTTCAAATAAAATAAATAATTAATGGGGTGGGATGATATGTCAGCATATTCAACCATATTGCCTTGTACAACTTATCTTTGGACTTTAGCTGGTTGAATAATGGGATGGAACGTTTACCACGAAGGGGTTAAATGACAATTACCACCATGTGATTTAAATTCCTTCTCCAGATGTGAGAATTAATTGTCAAGTTGTCAATTATAGCTAAAACCTCTCAAACAATATAGCATGATGTAGATTCCAAAATATATGTGAAACAAATCTAAAACAATTTTAATCTAGGAATGTAAGTGTTACCATACTTAAAACAATATTGTAAATTCATATGGAGCCTCAAGTATACAGAAAATTCCAAAATTAAAACATTAAATGATCCCATGACAGGTGTAACAATTTGATAAATTCTGACTTAAGCAAATGTGACTGGCAAATGACTAGGACATCAGCATTCAAAATTTAATCTTTGTTACTTAATCTGCCCCGAGGAGACTACAAAGCTTTAATGTAAACTATTCAAGTTCTCAATGTAAAGGTGTATCAAATCTGAAAACATTAGTAAAAGAATGGTTGAGGTACTGAGAGGAAACTTACTTCAGAAATGCAAATACTGTACTGGTGTTGTGTAGTAAGTTCCCATAACTTTGATAAGGGTGGTATAATCTATTCTTTTTACCCATTTGAAACAGGAAAAATTGAAGACGACTACAGTGCGTGCAAATTTCCCAAAGGCTGCTCAGCACATTGCCTAATACTGTTCACAGTTTGATACAGACTAGCACATTCATTGTCGATATAATGTTTGCCAAACAAAGAATCACAACTGACAAAATTCATTCCCAAAGACACCTTCAGGAGGCTACATTAACCAATAACAATAATTTAGATAAATTGTCATCCACACTTCCATGGAAATAAACATTCCATTTACCCGGGCTCTAGGAGACTCAAACCACCCCATGCGTGTGAGGTCCAAGCTCTAATGACTGGGCTATTGAGTAGTCTTAACAAGGAAAGTTTCCAGAAGCAGCAGCAGTTTGGCAGCAGGATGCTGCATCTGGAAACTTTCCTCGTCAAGACTACTCAATAGCTCGGTCGATAGAGCTTCAGCCTCACACTCGTGGGGTCTGCAGTTCGAGTCTCCGACAGCCCAAGTGAATGGAATAATTTAGATTGTGCTGAACAAAGGCATAAATATATGAAGGATGAAATCAATGGGCAAACTCATTCTCGGGTGAGCATTATCCAAAAGCAGGCACAATAAAAGAAAAACAAGAGAAAACAGGCCAAAAATATTAGATATATTCCTGACAGGTATACTTAATACACACTAATTATCATTCTTAAAACACTTTACAGTTATTATGAAAAGTGTAACATATTCTTGCATGCATGATGGCATACAATATAAAAGAAAAGAATTAATGTAAATGTCACTAATAAAAATCAAACATGCTTAGACTAGGCTGGTCCAACTGCAAACGCTGTAAAGTTCTGTACCTTCAGAAACCCAATGAGGACTATATTAATACTTTGACACTTTCCTAGAAACTTTTTATACCGTGACAAATAACTTAACTACTGTATGTTTCAATTTTTCTGGGATATGACGAAGACATACGACGTCAGTTTTTACTTTAGTCTATTAGCATCAAGAGCAAAACATATATTGGTGTTTTAGACCAGTAATGGAGAAGAAAATCTTGCCAATACACACACCAAAAGGGTTAATATTAATTCAAAATACTGTGCCAGTAAATTAAAGATATACAATATTATCACTTGCCCAGTGTTAACAGTTCATCATGAAGTTCATCATATACTGCATATTGTTGGAAGGCATGCATTTAGCACAACATAAAATCTAATCACAGAAGCACATTTCCAAAAATATTACATAGTTAAACTCATAGTTCTAATATGTTTATATTCTGATTAGAAGTTTGATAATTTACACATCACGTATCAGCTGATGTTTTAAGATTCACCAGAAAAATAAAACTGCAGTACAATATGTATAATGTATGCTAATTTGAATGGACAGTTTGCTCTTAATGCTGACAACTAAAAACTGAGATCATAACCCCAGAAGTGAACATTGGTATTGCAATATAGACGGTGTAGTATGTAAGGTGACGGCAAACATGGTGATTACTGCAGTCTTAACCCACACTAAATCTACTTACTACAACGACAACAAACCTACTCTGTATAGGGAAGTAGAAAATAATATTTGCATGAGATAAGAAGCTAGACATATATCTATAAAAATAGAGGAAATACAGTGAAGCATGAATGAATGCTAATTTGAATCATTCTTAAGAGTACAAAAATTGGACATTAAAGTCTTATTGTGGAAACTTGTGATAGTCTAGTGCTTCTTTAAGAAAATTTGACATTCTATTACTGCAGCATAACATTTAATAATTTAGCAACTGTATCTCTGTAATTATACTATCAAAAGTGCATACCTATCTAGTCAATACCTATCTTGGAAAACAAAACCACATACAAGTTTATAATGTAATGGGTGCTTGTTTCCTTTATTGTAGACTATTCCAAATAATCTCATAATATACTCTTAAATAAAATGAAACACAAAAATAATTAAGAAGGCATTGAGAGGACACACTTTTTTGTTAGAATTACTCAACACACCGAACCACAGATCAATTGGTAAGAGAACCTTCTAGTTCATGAACTGTCACCCTCTTCAGGCTGGGCAGGGCTGTACTCATCACCCCTACTGGCTTCTATATAATTCATCTGATCATGATAGCCTCGAGTTTCTACTGGGTATGGTACTTGTGTACTTGAAGTTTCTGGAATATTATGATGAAGGCCACGAGTATCAGTTGAGGACAATTCTTGACTGGGCGTTTCTGAATCAGATGATGATGATGATGGGATGATAACATGCTCTTGACCACTTGAATCAATATGAAGCATTAAATTATTTAAGTCTACATTTGGGCCCAACTGTGAGGGGTCTATGTATAGCGTGCGTGTAGTTCCATCCTCCATGGTAGCCTCAACTGCAACGAGATCATTGCCTCCTTCACTGAGAGCTGGTGTGGGAACAGTGGGGACAGTGTTGCCATGGGCATCCACTGCAACTAACATGTAAGTTGTACCTGAGCTTGAAGCTGTTGCTGCATCACTTGTCTTCACTGGCTCACTGCTATCTTCAAGCTCACCTTCTCTCTTTGAGTGGGAGGGTTCTGGGGATGAGCAAGTTTCATCCAAAGCCGTTTCACAAGTTTCTTTTATTGGATCGTATCTTCTCTCTTTTAATCTCAATATCTCTGGAGCATCATCAACAACTGCAGCACTTTCAGCTAGTCTCATATTAAGATTTTGTGTAAATTCATCAATATTTTTATTTAATTTGTCAATATTCTGAGTTAGCTGTTCATTGTCATCAGTCGATTCATGAGTTTGCTGTTCCATGTCCTCATTTGGCTCATCAGTTAGTTGTTCCATGTCCTCATTTGATTCACTAGTTAGCTGTTCTATGTTCTCATTTGATTCATGAGTTAGCTGTTCCATTTCATCGTTTGATTCATGAGTTAGCAGTTCCATTTCATTGTTTGATTCACGAGTTAGCTGTTCCATTTCATCATTTGGTTCATGACTTTCGTGTTCCATGTCATCATTTGGTTCATGACTTTGGTGTTCCATGTCATCATTTGATTCACGACTTTGGTGTTCCATGTCATCATTTGATTCACAAGTTAGCTGTTCTATGTTCTCATTTGATTCATGATATGCATTTGATTCATGAGTTAACTGTTCAATCTCATGAGCTGATTCATGAGTTAACTGTTCCATGTTTTCAGATGATTCATGAGTTAGCTGTCCCATGTCATCAGCTGATTCATGAGTTAGCTGTTCCACATCATCAGCTGGTTCATGAGTTAGCTGTTCCACATCATCAGCTGGTTCATGAGTTAACTGTCCCGTGTCATCAGCTGATTCATGAGTCAGTTGTTCCACATCATCAGCTGATTCATGAGTTAACTGTTCCATGTTTTCAGCTGATTCATGAGTTAGCTGTCCTATGTCATCAGCTGATTCCTGAGTTAGCTGTCTCATGTCATCAGACGATTCATGAGTTAGTTGTCCCATTTCACCAGCTGATTCATGAGTTAGCTGTCCCATGTCATCAGACGATTCATGAGTTAGCTGTCCCATGTCATCAGATGATTCAAGAGTGTCACCACCAAGATGGGAAGTAGATGGTTCATCAGTATTATGATCAGGCTCATCTGCATATTCATGTAAATTTTCAATGTAATCAGATGGAGCACCAGAGTCTTCTTCAGTTGGAGCATCATTGTAAGCACCTAGTTTATCATCATCATCTGTTGAACTTTGAACATCTTCATTTGGTTCATCAAAACATTGAACCGATTCATAAATATCTTTTACTGGGTTATGTGTGTCACTTCTTGGTTCAAAAATACCTTCTCTTAGATCATGACTATCCTCAACTGGTTCATAATTAACTTCAACTGGCTTGTCGCTCTCACCGTACGATCTGTCGGGTGATCTTTCGCCATCTTGACATGGATCATCGGTGACTTCAACATATTCTGGTATAATATGAGATGGCATATTATTCTCTTCAATAAGTTCACTTGTGTCTTCTATTGGTTCGTCCATGTTTTCTGCCGGTTCGTAATGTGTATTTAAAGAACTTTGCTTCACTTCATCTTCCTCGGGTTCTGGGGTTAACTCCTCTTGTCGATAATTATAGTTATGGAACTGAGATTTTCCATCTGCTACATTACCAATTTTTGGGGATGGAGTATTTTCTGTGTGATCCTCACTCCCAATTTCAACAATGTGTTTCTCTTTTTGTGTACATTCTGCATCATTTTCTTTGTCTTCCTGTGAATTCTGAGAATTTGTACCCGCAGTTCGTTCTGCTTTTCCTTCCTCTCCTTCACAAAGGCTTTTAATATCACTCTCTTGCTCTACTTCCTCATCCTCTGACCCTGATCCAGAGCCCCTGGAATAATATTTTTCCCAGTCACTGTAATCACTGTCTGAATCATTATTAATGTAATTCGAAGTCTGACTGGAAGAAGGAGTAACTGGATTTGCAGGTGTGGCTGCAAGAAGAGCATCAAAGGCAGAGTTGATATCAGATGCCTTTGGCATGGGTCTTCTTTCATACTTGGGCTGCGGAGGAGGATAGTCATCAACGTCGCTGTAACCATCATCGGACTCATTTTGCCTTTCAGCTTTATCTAAACCTGCAGGAAGAGTTGTAGTTCTGTCTCCATCTATTACATCATCATCATCATCGTCCCAATCCATCAGCAGTTGCTGTGTATCTTGCAAATCTCTCTTAGAACCTGATACATCACCATTGGTATGTGCATGATCCAAGTTCTCTTTGCCCTTTGCATCTTTGCCCTTCTTTTTTATATTTTTATTTGCTTTTGGGGTGCCTTGTTTTCTTTTCCTTCGCCCAGGTATCTTGATACCTGTATCATAATTATATACCTTTTTTATGTGAGCTTTATTGTGCCAAATAATTACATTCAGTCTGGAACACGTGTAACCACAGCTATAACACTTGTACCAATTTGATGCTGCACGCATATCTTCTTCGGCATTCTCTCTCTTAGGCTGTTCAAGAATGCGCACCTTATGTTGAATCACAACCCTCTGCAGCTTATTACCTATACTTCTGCTGCCAACCATCTTGTACACAACAGCTTGCCCAATATCTGATCCCCTCTTGGTACCCTCCTCCTTTTTCTTCTTGGGTTTAGGCGGTCCAAAACCCAGGTCACTATAGTCTATTCTGCGCTTACCCGCAACCTCACCCAAGGTGTGTAGGATGTTCATGTCCCCTCCTGTAAGTTTCTCTGCTGTCACCACATCAGCTTCAAACTTGGCCAGTAGATCCACTTCTCCTTGACTCTGGTTTCTGTTGATACCTAAATCATAAAAAAAGCCTTAGCTATATATTAGTTTTAATTATAAGAGAACAATTTTAAAGACTATCATTTATCATACTTGGCTTCCCCCAAATTAATGAACATAAAACACTTACCTAACAACACACACGTAAAAATGCAGATTATTATTTATTGTTGTCAATTAGCTATTTTGAAACAATACAACAATGCACCTATACAGTAAAACTAAAATACCTTGCCTTATTTTTAAACAAATAACAATTTTTAAACTAGGCCCAAGTGAAAAGTGCAATGCTAGTTTTAGGCTTGCACTGTAAGAGACATTGCTACTATGACACGTAATGATCCAAAGCTATGACAAACAATATACCCTGCCATTATTATTAACACTATGAAGAGTTAACACACACAACTCTTTATTACAACATGCAAATCTTCCCTCATCAATCCACTATATCTTCCAACTTCAGTATCTTCAATAAACAGTCTTGGCAAGTTTGTTAACTCCATGATTAAACACTGTGGAGCAAAATTGACACAATGCTTTTCTCAGAGCTGCATTGTGTCAGATGTCAATAATTTTGGGTTACAATAATTCAGATGTCACATCTGAATTATTGTAACCCAAAAAATCTGGACAATAATGTTTTGGATAACTTCCAGGTTTCTTAAAGATTTTTTACAATTCTAGAGTTCATAAAATATTATATTTTTATGTTCCTAATTTTTTTTTTTTTTTTTTTTTGCTAAAAATTATGAAGGCTTGCAAGGAATTTTCTAGAATAAAATAAACAATATATAATAGCTTTATCTTTAAATCACTGTAAACCACATTTGGTAACCCTTAGCCTGCACACCCACTTTTTGGTTGTCATCCTGGTGCACATAAAAAAAATATTAAATCATAAAAGAGACGTTTCAGAACTGTAGGCAGTGCGGTTGAGGAGACCAGAAGCCAGGCATACTACACCCAAAGAGTCAGGAAGAGGAGACCTGGACAAAACCAAGGTAGAATTCATCAACACCTCTAATTCGGGGTTCCTAACAAGATGGGCCCGCCATGGAGACTCTAACTAGGCAAACAACTGAAACTGCTGAAGATGGGCAAAATGAACCTGCCAAGTGGTAGCTGCCCAATATGGTTGAACATCATGAGGAGTCAGAGAGAAGAGCCACATGGGTAGAATAAACCCTCAAAGAGACAGAAAGAATGAGCATTGCCCCATGACATGGACAATGAACAGCCCTGAAACTCACATAAGGCAGGCTCATAAGGGTACATCCATAGGCCACACTGAAACCCACAGGGGCTTCCCAGGCCCCAAAGAACAAGCCAAGCAAGACATCCAGGCACTGGGGGTCACTCACCAGATGTAATAAAGTAAACCAATACAGCCCAGTCAATGCAGTTGTGAGGCAGACCACAGAGTGGGTGAAAAGGCCCATGACTTACCCAAATGAAGAGTCCTCACTCTAGAGGTTTGGCCTCTTAAGAGAGTGAGCCTGCAAACACCAGAGAACTCTGTCAGTTCAGGGGCAGCACTTGTGTGCACCCAAGGAAAGGAACCCTGAGCACATGTAGCTCCAAGCACCCTACAAGCCAGGTCCACACAACAAAAACCTGATAGGAAACACACAAGTGAAGCAGAACTAAAACCAAGAACAGCAGCAAGCAAATGGCTCCCGCAGAGCAGAATCCAAGGATGGCTGGCACTTTGCCTGCATCAGTGATAAAAGTGGTGTAGTAGACCATAGAGCACTGGGAGCTGTGCCCTACCCCCATCCAATTTTTGAAAGGGGTTAGAACTCACACTTGTTTCAAGAGATTCGACTGCTTGTTTACACCATTGGTGGAGTTCGTTTGGCAGTTTTTGAGGTTTTGATCTCTTTAAAACCAGCAATGGTCTGAACTGGAACTCTGACATCCTGGGTGCTTTCCCGCTGGGGTAACGGAGTGTCACCTGCACCTCAGTGAGGGGGCTCAGATTCTGACTCTGGTCCCCAGTAGGCCAAAAATTCAACAGCTGATGTAACCTACTAGTTGGGAGCAATCTATGCGAGATAGCCAAAGGGCGCCACAATGGGGTCCCCAGAAAAGGCTTAGTGCTTCTATGGTTCCCAACCTTAATCACTTTTCTACATCAATTTAGCATGTTGGTACATGTTATGATACTTTACCTCTCCTTCCTCCTATCTCATCTATCAAGACTGCTCTTGCTGCAGACATCTTTTCTACTCATAAATGAAGCAGAATCCAAAGAAAATTTAATGAAAATGTCTTGAGCAGCCAGAGATCAATGGCAACAACACAGGAGAATGAATAGGCCTGAGACATGTCAACAGTGTGTGATAGACCTGGGTGACCAATACCTAAGTTACATTCTACTTAGTACATTGCATCATTCTTAATATAGTTGAAGTACACAAAACAAAAAACTAGCATACAGTATTGTATTTATTTACTAACATTTACTAATAAAGGTAAAATAGTAATAATTTTGAGAAAATATTGTCGAGCAATAATGATAGTTTGTATTTTCTTTACACATGTTGAAAATATTTGATATAGAACTAGAACAATTGTTTCTAGTTGTAAAATCTTCCAGATTTCTAAGATTTCCACTATATTGAACTTCAGATATTTAAGGTCAAACTATACTGTATTTACCTGCAAATACAGTACACAAACAAATGCTGTTGCTGTACTTACATTGCCCTCTCCTAATGAACTCTTCCTTCCTCTCATTGTTGTAAGGGCATATGTGCTCCGATTTGTGAACATCTTGACTGAAATGATAAAGAAATTAATTAATATTAGGAACCATCCTAAAATTCACTACGACTACACTACTTGTTTATTCCTAAACGGGGTCTCCCACTTTACAAATGTCCACATAATGAACACCCGCTAATACGACCAACCTCCAAACATTCTGGTTTTGCATCACAATCCATTATTTCACTATTTTATATATTTATTTATATATTTATATACTGTAACCACGCGATTATCCGGAATTCGAACATCCTGAAACGCCCTTATACAGCCAAAATCATGAACGGATAAAGTTCTCAATATCAGGCCAAATGGCCATGGGAGCCGGATAAAAGCTGGTTTAGCCGGGATAAAAATTCGGCCGAGCCGTATTGTTTCTTTGCGTCTGACTGTGGTACAGGAATTACCATTAATTTTAGAACAATTATCATAGCAAAAACAAATGAAATAAGTACAGTGGTACCTCGGAACACGAGTGTCCCTGTATGCGAGTTTTTTGGAATACGAGCAGGATTTCCTCGGAAAATATGTCTGGAAGGCGAGGGTTACCTCGGAATGCGAGTTTGTTGATACGTGTACAGGCCGACTGGCGCGTGGTGGCATGGCGATCGGGCCTCAGTTTACCATTGTCTCGTGCCCAGTGACTATCCCACCTGAATTCTTCACAAGGATTTACAGTTTTTTGTCGTTTTTTTGGCCATTTGAGCATAAAAGTTGTCATTATATATCTTGCCATGGGTCTCAAGAAAGCCATTGGTAAGGTTCAACCTAAGAAAATAGCTGTGAGTAGAGGCAGTAGAGGATGTCCCTTCTTGATTAAGAAAATGTGTGAAGTATGGGAAGAACTGCAAAGTTTTGTTGAAAAAACTCGCCCAGATAAAGCTGTAGCAGGCCGTTGCATTGATCTTTTAAATGATAATGTGATGTCTTACTACAGACAAGTGTTAAAATGTAGGGAAAAACAAGTGTTATTAGACAAATTCTTAGTAAGACAAGCAAGTCCTAGTGGTATGCAGGCAAAATGTGCCAGAGTGTGCATACCAGTGAAGTCCTCACTGCCTGATGTGATAATGGAAGGGGACTCCCCTTCCAAACAGTAACTCCTCTCCTCCTCCCCCCTCCTCACCATCTTCCATATGCCTACAGCATTCAACAGCAAGGTAAGTAATAACTTGAACATAGTTTTGTAGGTTTATTTAGATGAATTAGGTATAAAAATTTAGTTTGATGTGGGGTTTTTGGGGTAGTCAGGAACGGATTAATTCATTTCCCATTATTTCTTATGGGGAAATTAGCTTCGGAATACGAGTTTTTCGGAATAAGAGCTGTCTCCAGGAACGAATTAAACTCTTAAACTGAGGTACCCCTGTATCTGCATATTTTGGTCACCATACCGAACCACTAAGTTGGTATTGAGAGTCGAAAAGCAACGAAGAGTTACCGCCACACACCAGCCAGCCACTCACTGCCACTCACTCAACACACGCACTAAACTTTCTCCCCCAACAATACCATCTTGAGGTTATCTTGAGATGATTTCAGGGCTTTTTAGTGTCCCCACGGCCCGGTCCTCGACCAGGCCTCCACCCCCAGGAAGCAGCCCGTAACAGCTGATCAACTCCCAGGTACCTATTTACTGCTAGGTAACAGGGGCATTCAGGATGAAAGAAACTTTTGCCCATTTGTTTCTGCCTCGTGCGGGAATCGAACCCGCGCCACAAAATTACGAGTCCTGCGCGCTATCCACCAGGCTACGAGGCCCCTTATTTGTGGTGTTATTACACTATATACAGACGTTATATATAAGTATGTATATATTTTGTTCACCACAACTATACAGCTAAGCTGATATAGTTAGTTCAGTCACTACGAGTCGTTGCTATACACAGCTGGCGGCTCCTTCACTCATTCAAGGTCACACACACACTAAACTTTCTCCCCCAACAATACTGTTTGCAGTGTTATTACCCTATATACACTTCAGGAGTCAGAGAAAGAAAAAGACTTGGGGGTTGATATCACGCCAGACCTGTCTCCTGCAACACATATCAAGAGGATAACATCAGCGGCATATGCCAGGCTGGCCAACATACGAACGGCATTCAGAAACTTGTGTAAAGAATCATTCAGAACTTTGTATACTACATATGTCAGGCCAATCCTGGAGTACGCAGCCCCAGCATGGAGTCCATATCTAGTCAAGGATAAGACTAAACTGGAAAAGGTTCAAAGGTTTGCCACCAGACTAGTACCCGAGCTGAGAGGTATGAGCTACGAGGAGAGACTACGGGAATTAAACCTCACTTCGCTGGAAGACAGAAGAGTTAGGGGGGACATGATCACCACATTTAAGATTCTGAAGGGAATTGATAGGGTAGATAAAGACAGGCTATTTAACACAAGAGGCACACGCACAAGGGGACACGGGTGGAAACTGAGTGCCCAAATGAGCCACAGAGATATTAGAAAGAACTTTTTCAGTGTCAGAGTGGTTGACAAATGGAATGCATTAGGAAGTAATGTGGTGGAGGCTGACTCCATACACAGTTTCAAGTGTAGATATGATAGAGCCCAATAGGCTCAGGAATCTGTACACCTGTTGATTGACGGTTGAGAGGCAGGACCAAAGAGCCAGAGCTCAACCCCCGCAAACACAACTAGGTGAGTACATATTATATATAAGTATCTACATGTTTTATGCACTGTAACTGTACACCTAAGCTTGTAGTGCGCCCAAAGAGCATAGTGGCCACCCTCTAAACAGCTCGACAAATCGTGCAGACGATGTCACCTCCGTCACCCAAATGGCTCCTCCCAACATAATCCTTTTGCTGTTATTACACTAATGCACACATTATATATAAGTATCTACATTTGTGTTCACCATAGAGAACCACTTAGCTGGTATGGTGAATGCAAACAATAACAGGTGGCCACACAGTCAGTAAACGATGCTGTCTCCCTCCATCTCTCAGCATCACTCCTCCCACAGCGCTAATTATTACAACAATCCTGCTATTATCACAACCCTGGTTATTTATATCACAGTCAGGGGTCATCTGTAATATTGTCATCGCTAAATAATAACAATTATATATTTATTTTGACATTTTTCAGCGATGCTGTGGTCATTAGCTGAACAGCAATGCTGATCGCTCATGCTGCGTGCGCCAGCCTCGGTTGCTCCAACAGCACTGTGCCTCTCACACCTGAGAATATTGCCCACGATTTTTTTTAAATGGCGTCTGTTTACAAGAGCCCTGAGGAAGCTAACGTGAACCCCGTGTAGCCGCGGGCCATTTGAATCGGGCCTGGCACCTTATGGCGTATATATACGCCATGCGCACCGTGGGACATGTTACTCAGGGCGTATATATACGCCATGCGCAGTTTAAGGGTTAATACACTCACCATCACTGGATCATGCCAATATGATTAATATACTCACCATCACTGAGTAATAACACCATGATTAATACACTCACCATCACTGGGTAATGACAATATGATTATACACTAACCATCACTGAGTAATGACAATATGATTAATACACTCACCATCACTGGGTAATGATACCTGGTTGATACCTGGTTGATGGGGTTCTGGGAGTTCTTCTACTCCCCAAGCCCGGCCCGAGGCCAGGCTTGACTTGTGAGAGTTTAGTCCACTAGGCTGTTGCTTGGAGCGGCCCGCAGGCCAACATACCCACCACAGCCGGTTGGTCAGGCACTCCTTGGAGGAATAAATCTAGTTTCCTCTTGAAGATGTCCACGGTTGTTCTGGCAATATTTCTTATGCTTGCTGGGAGGGGTGTTGAACAACCGCGGACCTCTGATGTTTATACAGTGTTCTCTGATTGTGCCTATGGCGCCCCTGCTCTTCACTGGTTCTATTCTGCATTTCCTTCCATATCGTTCACTCCAGTATGTTGTTATTTTACTGTGTAGATTTGGTACTTGGCCCTCCAGTATCTTCCAGGTGTATATTATTTGATATCTCTCTCGTCTTCTTTCTAGTGAGTACATTTGGAGGGCTTTGAGACGATCCCAATAATTTAGGTGCTTTAACGCGTCTATGCGTGCCGTATATGTTCTCTGTATTCCCTCTATTTCAGCAATCTCTCCTGCTCTGAAGGGGGAAGTGAGTACTGAGCAGTACTCAAGACGGGACAACACAAGTGACTTGAAGAGTACAACCATTGTGATGGGATCCCTGGATTTGAACGTTCTCGTAATCCATCCTATCATTTTTCTGGCTGTCGCAATATTTGCTTGGTTATGCTCCCTAAACGTTAGGTCGTCAGACATCATTATTCCCAAATCCTTTACATGCTGTTTTCCTACTATGGGTACATTTGATGACTATTAATGATTTTATGATTAATACACTCACCATCACTGGGTAATGACAATATGATTAATACACTCACCATCACTGGGTAATGACAATATGATTAATACACTCACCATCACTGGGTAATGACAATATGATTAATACACTCACCATCACTGGGTAATGACTATAATTAATACACTCGCCATCACTGGTAAATGATAACACCAACATTAATACACTAGTTAATGAAAATATTTTGATTAATACACTCACAATCACTGGTTATTGACATCAACATGATACACTGGTAGTACAGTAAGAATAAATTTGTCCTTACCATCATTAATGGGCAAAAGTTGTGTTTGCTATCGTCCTCGGTAGCCGAGCAGAGACTGGAAGCAGTGTTACCTATTAAGGCAAAATAAAACAAATTTAAGGTTTCTATGGCTAAATTTTTCCCACCAAAACATAGTACATGTTTAGAAAAATTAAATAATTTTTTTTTAGGTATTATGCTTTGAGTAAAAGTAAGGAGGGTGGGCAGGAGTAAGGAGGGTGGGCAGGAATAAAGAGTGTGGGCTGGAATAAGGAGGGTGGGCAGGAGTAAGGAGGGTGGGCAGGAACAAAGAGGGTGGGCTGGAATAAGGAGGGTGGGCAGGAGTAAGGAGGGTGAGCAGGAACAAAGAGGGTGGGCTGGAATAAGGAGGGTGGGCAGGAGTAAGGAGGGTGGGCAGGAATAAGGAGGGGGCAGGAATAAGGAGGGTGGGCAGGAATAAGGAGGGTGGGCAGGAATAAAGAGGGTGGGCAGGAATAAGGAGGGTGGGCAGGAGTAAGGAGGGTGGGCAGGAGTAAAGAGGGTGGGCAGGAATGAGGAAGGGGGTATGGGCAGGTTCTTGACTGCCTCCCCTCCCTCCCTCTCTAACAGCCTATGTAATACAAACCATGTGCATTGACTAATAAGCTGCTACAGCCTGGACTGTAAAAGCTGGAGCTGGGCAAAAAATATTTGAATTATGTGAAAATTAATATTTAATGTTAAATATTAAAACTTATTGACTTAAGCATCATGAAAGTTTCATCCCAATATTTTCAGAAATGTGTTTTAGACAATTTTTTTTTAAAAGGAGAACATTTTGTTGATAAGGAGAACAGCTCCTATTAACTGGAACTGAGGGATAATGCAGTAATAAAGAGATGCAAGCACTTGTCCAATGTACAAAGAAGAAGAATAGTAGCAAGAAGTGTCCACAAAGTGGATATGCAGCTGGTGTCTGTATAGCATTGCTGAGTAATACATAATAATACCAATAATAATGAATTTGTTATCATGCTCTATTTGTTATAATCATAAAATGCATCGCCTAATGTTAATCTATTACTTTCACCAATGTCCAAAAAACCAGCGTTGAATGTAATGAAACGCCATTTTCTGGGTGAGTCCCGGAGGCTCCCCGGAGCTATCCCAGGCTGATATGCTAATGTCAGACTTTGGCATCAGTCATGTGTATGGAGTTCTTAGGCCTACCGGGGACCACGGCCAGAACCGGGCCCCCTCAGAGAGGCAAGGGGAGCAATGGCCTATAGAAGCCCCCGTGTGATTGGAAGCATTCTATGTCTGCCATCGACCGGGTTAGGCACCCAGAAAGGTAGACGTCCCAAAACAAACCCCTATTCTGGTGAAAATTGCAACCAACAGCCGAACGAGTGGAAAGAACTCCCAAAAACAAAACGAGCAAACTAGTATGACGTCATTCGTCGTCGCGCCGCTGTCTGCGCAGCCCCCCTCCCGGGAGGGGGAAGGGGGAGCCCCAGACCTACTGCGCCGGCGATCCACACCCCAGTTCTGAGGCTGGATGTCAAAACACACAAAAAAAACACCGACCGGAGGGAGGGAGGGACGCCGGAGAGCCTCCGGGACTCACCCAGAAAATGGCGTTTCATTACATTCAACGCTGGTTTTCTGGAGGAGTCCCTACGGCTCCCAGGAGCTAACTACCCACAGAGGAAAAGAATAGGGGACTTACCCAGGAGGCGGTTGCTGCTCATTCCTCAACCCGAAGTCGAGACAATTGGCTGCATCCGCCAACCCAAAGCGACACAGGCCCGACCAGGCCCAGGGACATTGACAAGGTACCGAGCAGCCAGGACCCTGTTCGACCACCAAATCCCCGTGCCCGAATGTCAGCCCAGGACATATTGCCAAAGACGGCGGGAAGAGCCGTGAACTTGCGGACGTCATGGGCATGGGGATAGACCGCAGGCTGGCTAGCCTTAACCACTTAACTGCGCCAACCGAGTATTCTCGGTCGGTGGGAAACTGCCCAACCGAGAAAACTCTTTTTTTATTTTTCGGTACCAATTCTAAATGTGTACGAGGTTTGTTGTGTACGAAATGGACTCTTTAGGACCTCCAGTGAGAGGCAGCCATCTTGGAAAAAATTCCCAGAATGCCCTAGGGCTGCTGGCTGGGTTAGTACTGAATGAGCAACCATGGGTGGCGCACGCGTCTCTGGCTCCCAAACACCTGTCCGACACGGAGTTGAAAGATAACGCTCTGTCGGTGAAATACAAACCTTATTGTTTGAAGAACACAAGGGTCATAATATTGGTGAAGCTAGGCGCAATAAGGACCTAACACAAAGGTCGGATGCAAGTGATACAGCACCTATGAGGATGATACAGCGAGCATATCCAGTTGTAGCTCTGAGCGTCACCCTTGCAATCCTATGCTATCTACAATTTATTTAGATGATACATAGATGAATTGTTTTCTTCATTCAGTGATGATGCATCTGATACAAATAGCATAGATGAACAGTGTTAGCGGCTTCCATGGTGGTGTTTTCCATAGATATTTTCAAAAATACCTGAATCTCTTCCTAACTGATGGACACTCTTTGAGGCTAGCTGAATCTCTTTCTGACTGACGGGGCTGGGCAAAGGTCTTACCACTCTTGAGGTAAGCTGAATCTCTTCCTGTGTGGGACCATACAAAGCGATCTTTTCAAGACTATTTTACAAATTTTTTATCTTTTCCTATTTCCTATAATTGATCTTTCCCTATAATCTTTTCAATACTTCCTTATGCTTTACAAGCTTGGCTACATACAACCTACAAGTACTAAAGCCAAGGGTGTTCGTGAGTGCGTTATTTGCAAGCACACAGAATGAAGAAACAGGAAGCAAAAATTATCTGTGCCTGGTGCACTTTGAGCGAAGTCGCGCTGTGTACCATGGGCTACTTCGTTGACTATTATTCACTTCCGAAGTACTGAGTGTGCAATACAGTGTGTTACTGTGTAAATAGTGTGTGAAACTGTACATATTGTAATTTTAGTGAATTTTTAACAGGTAATATTGCGACAATAAACATTTATTGTGGACACATTACTGACACATGTACAGTATCACAGTTCCATGGAACATTATGAACGTTCTACTGTATACATATTGTAAAGGACACATATATGCATCATATACGATAAAAAAAAAATAAAAATAAATCTGCATTGGAAATACTTAAAACAAATAATTGAAAATATATTGGTCGCAACACCTGGTGCTTGAATGACCCACGCGACCATGTCTGGGCGATTCACGCACGGGTGACCTGGCCCTGATGACGTCACAGCTCACCTTGTCCACGTCCCCACAGCCAAATTTAGTGGAATTTCGTATTTATTTTTACATAGACATGTTCGGAGAAGGGAATTTATCATTTTACGAAGAAAAATGAATTTTTGGGGAACACTTTATTTCATGCACACCGGGGGAATTTCACAATAAACTCAGTGCAGCACGGTGGTTAATAACCCTGTGGACGACCTGGGAGACCCGAACCCTCGAACAGGGAAGAAGGGAAACCGGATCGACCCACAGCGCATCCACGGACACCGAAGCCGTGGCACGTAAATAACGGCAGAGAGCCGCAACCGGACACAAAACATGATGCACCCTTGGCCGAACCAACCAAGCATCAACAACCCAAGGGCCCCTCCGGAACGCAGCAGTCTCATTCTTCGCCAGAAAAGAAGGAGAAGACTGCAGACGAACAAAACGATCACCCCGACCAAAGGAGCAGAAACCTCTGCGCCGGAGGAGAGCATGAAGCTCACCCACTCGACCCCCCAGAGGCCAATGCCAACAGGAAAAGAGTCTTCGAAAAACAGTGCGGAACCGAGGTGGCCACAACAAAACGAGGAGAAGAAAAGAGAGCACTCTGTCCAAAGACCAGGACGGCTCAGGCGGCGCATGTGCAGGCCGGAGGTGAAACAACGCCCGAGACAGCTTGCGAAACGGCGCCGATGTGACATCTATACCGAAAGCAAGCTGAAGCGGTTCCGCCAGTGCCGCACGATATGAGGCGACAGTGTTAGGCATAAGATGACAGTCCTGGAACAACCAAGAGAGAAAGGACAACACCACCCTAACTGAAAGGGAAGTATAACAACAAAGACGTAAGAAGAACCAGAAGGACCGTCAGGAAACTTCATACTGCCGCCAAGACGAAGCCCGCAGATGACACTAATAAGGAAGCCACCTGATCACCATAGGGATGATGATAAACTCGAGTAAAAATACCATACCCAAAGACTCGAGGAGAAGATCAAACCATCCACGTGACGTACTGGGCCGATCTGCTGGAAGAGGCAGAGCCGCGGAAAAACCTCTGGGTTCAAACACCGAGCAAGCAGGGCCTGAAACCACGCCTGGGCCAGCCACCAAGGGGCCAAGAGGACAACTCTCCCCTGTCTCTAAGCGAATCAGGACCTGGAGCAACAGCTGAACCGGGGGAAAGAGGTACAGGAACCCCCACCTCGACCAGTCCTGCCAAAAGGCGACGATCCCGATGGCCTCGCAGTCGGGAAGAGGCGCCACATACAGGGGAAGGTGCCGCAACCACGCCGACACAAAGAGGTCCACCTCGGGGTGCCCGAACGTCTGGCAAAGCCAATGGAAGGAGGCGGCGTTGACCGTCCATTCCGTGGAGAGGGGAAGAAAACGAGACAGGCCATCGACCAAGACGTTGGGCAAACCCGCATGTGAACTGCCAGGAGAGCTAAACCCCGAGAACTCAGCAGACGAGTCAATCGAAGCGACCAACGCCAAAGAGCCGAGGACCGCATCGAACCCCCCCCCCCCCCGGTTCAGACAATGAACCATCGGGGAGCAGTCCGAATGAGCCGGGTCGTCGACCCTTGGGCGACTCGAATCCTCCGAAGAGCAAACCACACCGCTGCGAACTCCCACACAGTGCTGTGGGCTTGACAGAAAGACGGACCTCACCGACCCTGGCCGGCCTGGTGAGTACTGGTCACAAAGCCCCAGCCGAGAGACGACGCGTCCGTGAACACATCAAGCGAGGGCTCGGGTAGGTGCCACGGCACTGAACCCCGAAAAACCCAAAGAGGAAGCCGGTGACGCAGCAACCGGTGCAAAGCCCCCGGGGTCGGAACCCAGCGATCGCGAGAGAGGGGAAGAGACGTCCCCGAAGGAACCAGAACAGCCGACAAAGCCAAACCCGACCCGGCGGGTAGACAAGCATCGCAAAGTTCAAGCTCCCACACACAGACCCTCGAGCAACCGCCGAGAGACTCGGGAGCCCCCCAGAAACAGGCACAAGCAGGACTGCAGCCGCAGAAAAGACTCGGAGGAAGAGACAAGGAAGCGTCTCTTCCGAGAGTCCCACACAAGGCCCAGCCAGGTCCAAACCTGGGAGGGAACCAGATAGGACTTCCTCCAGTTCACCAAGAACCCGAACCCGGCGAGCTGAGAAAGAACCAGATCCCTAGCTAGCAGACAAGCGGACTGACTGGGAGCCCAAACCAGCCAGTCGTGGAGGTAGGCCAACACCCGAACACCTAACAGATGCAGACAGGTCACCACGACCTGCGTGAGGCGCGTGAAAACGCGAGGTGCCAGGTTCAGACCGAACGGAAGACAACGAAAGCGGTAAGCACGAAGCCCCACAACAAAACCGAGCCAGTCCCTGAACCCCGGATGAATCGGGACATGCCAATAAGTGTCCCGGAGGTCCAGGGACACCATCCAAGCGCCCAGCTCCAACAGGAGGCGAACCTGGGACAGTGTGGTCATCCGAAAGGAGGGGCAATGAACCCAGGGGTTCAGACAGGACAAGTCCAGAATGAACTGCGTTTCCACGCAGTCCCGTTTCGGGACTGGAAACACAGAAAATCCATCTGAGGGACGTTGTCGTTTCGACCACGCCCAAGCAAACCCACTCCAAGATGACCAGACAGAGCGCAGGGAAGAAACCTGAACCCCCCGCAGGGGGAGGGGCCACCCAATGCCACCGGAGGCCGTGCAAAACGACCCAAAACGTCCACAAATCGTGGGACCAGGCGTGAGCGAACAGCACAAGCTTTCCCCCCCATCGCCCCGTCAATGGGCGAACCGCGAAAGGGCCAGCACCCCTTACGATACCCAGAACCTCGTACAGAGCAAACACCGCGCCGACCAGACGAAGGCGGGTCGAAGGAGGCGCCAAACCCGAACCTGACCAGTTGCCTACCACGACGAGAGGAACCCTGAGTCTTGGCACGACCCTTCCGAGAAGGCCACCACGGGACCCCCGGAGATCTAGCAAGTCCGACATAGGATGGCAAGAAGCCGAAGCAGCCTGAATAAACTGCGCAACGGCCGAAGCCTCAAACAAGAGAGGGCAAAAAGGGGACGAGAGCCTACGAGCCAAGGCCCAAGTGGATTCCACAGAGGAGGCAAGCACCGCCTGCCGATACGCAAGCCGGGAGGCATAAAACAGAGCCACCGCATCCCGCAAGATCGGAGTGAAAAGCTTCAGCATGGCAGCTGTTATGATCTCAGCCTGCAGGAGAAACGAGTCTCACTCTTTGAGTTATTCAGCAAGCCTGACCTAACTGGAAGGTCCAGGAATCATAGAGGCGATAATACATAGGTAAGATAGTTTGGTAGATTTAAGGAACAATTTGAGATTATGGGCAATGAACAAGAAAACAGATAAATGACTGGTTAGGAGATGTGGACAAGTTGCTGGAGGCGTGAGGCTCGCTTGTGGAGGGCGACGACCTCACTTGAGGCCAGACATTGCAGGGGGAAAGCCGCGCTTCGTCGAGCTCCCGTCAGAAGGGAACCCCTAGTGATATATCTCCAAGAGAAGAGAAGGTGCAGACGTTCCAGCTGTGGAATCGAGCTGGAGACGTTGCGGTCTCAAGTCCTGGACGGCGAGGAGAGAGTATTAAGCCGCCCAGAGACATATTCACTGGCTGTGGAAACGCCCTGGTCACTCACTGTCAGAGGGAGGAGCGCCCTCGACCAAATAATCTGTGGTAAGCACGGTTTAAACCAGTTCATAGTGATTAGTTGTAATGGTCGTGTGCCCAGCGACAGTAGCAATGTTTATTGTCAAGTTAAACATGTTTTGGTAAGGCAGAAAGCCTGAAATAAGAGAGTAGAGTGGGAGGAACACGGAGCGACATCCGTCTGCTCTGAGCGCTGGCGGGCAACTGAGGGAGCCCGGCTCCTGACGGCAGAGGCCCCTCCCGGAGTGAGTGAGGCCCGCCAGGCAAGGTGGAGCATGGACCCGCCCCAAGGGGGAGTCCACTCTCACTATTTGTAGAAGACAGATAGAGATTGGAGGCAAAGATATTGTGTGATTAATTTTGTTTATGAGTTAAAGGGGAAACATTTTATTGGAGTGCAAATGGGTTGCAGGTTTGTCTTTGGGGAAGAAGTTGCCGAGAACTTCAGTGGAGGAGAGGATATCGAGCTGTGAGGAGAAGCAGTGAGGAGTGTCACGTGCTTCTGTAGAAGTGGTGAAGCACCACAGTTGTTTGAGGAAACTTTATGGTGCAGCCAGGAGGAAGCTGCGGATGACCTAGTAGGAGTAGGGAAGCACCATAATTGTTCAAGGAATCTTCATGGTAGCAGCCTGGAGGAGCTGCCGAGGATCCTGGTGGTTAAACCTCAAACCGCTAGGGCCCAAATGGAATTCACACCCACAGGCGCANGTGTAGTGTTAGTGTACACCATAAGGGGGGGGTAAAGGCAATTATGAGAAAATAAGAGAAAAAGAGCCAGGAGTAGACATAATCCCAACACTAACACGAAAAGCTCATGTGAATAGGGTACGGCAGCAGCATATGGGAAGTACGACAAAAGAACATCATTTAAGAATTTAAATATGGGAACTTTCAAGTCCATACACACTGCTATGTGAGCCTCTTACTTGACATGCAGCATTAGCATGGAACCCACACTTTGTGAAGCATAAACAAAAACCTGAAAAGTTCATAGGTTTGCAACTAAACAAGTACTAGAATCTATAAGCACCAGCTATGAAGACAGGCTGAGAAAACTCCCTCACAACCTTGAGGAGAGAATAGATAAAGTGGACAGTAAAGCCTGTTAAATTAATGAGAGTTTAGGACAAGGTGACATCACTGCAACTGGATACACAAATGAGTCAGACAGATGTACGAAAGTTCTTGTTACGTGTATGGGTGGTCAGTAAGTGGAAGGTACGGAAAGGAAGAGGTTCTTGATGCCATTCAATCCACATCTATAAGATAAAAATATTCTGTTGAGAGAGGTATATATACATCAAGTATAAATGGCAAGGATGCAGGACAAAAAAGCCATCTCATACCCCTGCAGGCACTTACTAACAGGTAAGTACTGAGAGGTAAGGCCTTTGTCACAACTATAAGAGCATACTGTTTAAACCCCCTCCCAATGTGTGAGTGTTTATTTTCTGTTACTGGTTCTTGTTACTTCTGCTTCTGATGAGAATGTTTGGAGCTGAATCTTTATATTGGCTTTATTGCAATTGTTCATAATGTTTTCTCTATCAAAACAACGAGTTGCTTTGATACTGTTTAAGACCTTAGTTGTTTTTTTCCTGCATTCTCTTGTAATATCTTGAGATGATTTCGGGGCTTAGCATCCCCGAGGCCCGGTCCTCGACCAGGCCTCCTTTTTGTTACACACCCCTAGGAAGCAGCCCGTAGCAGCTGTCTAACTCCCAGGTACCTATTACTGCTAGGTAACAGAGGCATCAGGATGAAAGAAACATTTTGCCCATTTGTCTCTGCCTCTACTGGGGATCGAACCCGAAACCTCAGGACTACGAATCTGAAGCCCTGTCCACCCAACTGTCAGATGCCCTAAAAGGATTTAGGTTTAGGTTCAACATTTAGGATAATATATGTAGGGGTATATAAAATTAGAATGATACTGGCTATGTACTGGCACTTCTCTTCAAGGAACATCAGGAAACCTACAAACAAAAACCCCATCAATCACTTTTACTCTTAACTTGATAATAAAACAAAATGGGGCATATTCATTGCATATTTTCTCAGGGATTTAGGACTTGAAGTAAACAGTTCTTTGAATATCAGTGTTAGTACATCATCAGTTCCTTCCTAAATATCCTGTGTACTGTACTGTATAAGCTCGTTTATACGAAACCCACTTTTCCGAATCTTTGGGTTATCCGGCAGTTTTTCAGAAACGCTGGTGAAAATTTAGAACGACAGGATGTGGGTTTAATGGGTAGAAAGAGCTGCTAATGACCCAAGATACAGTGTGATGAGCGAAGAAGAGCTTCTCCAGTCTGTTATTGGTGAGGTGGATGAAGAGGTGAAGGATGAAGATGGCAATAAGGAACCAACACCACAGACAACAGAGTTTACTCATGTCTTCTGTTGACATGTTAATTAATTTTTAGTTCAACTGTACTAATCCAGAAGTTGGAAACATATATCAGTACCTGAGGTGAACCAAAGAGCTGATCATAAGAGAGGCCAATGAACACAAGAGGCAAGCTAAACTTGATTCTTATTTAGTAAGAACAGCAACCAAAGGCTCTTCAACCAGTGAAGACTCACAAGCAAGCCAAAGACCTTCAACCAGGGAGGACTCACAAGCAAGCCAAGGACCTTCAACCAGGGGGGACTCACAGGCAAGCCAAGGACCTTCAACAAGTGAAGCCTCGCAAGCAAGCCAAGGGCCTTCAACCAGGGAGGATTCACAAGCAAGCCAAGGACCTTCAATTAGGAAGCCTCACAAGCAAGCCAAGGACCTTTAACCAGTGAAGCCTCATAAGTAAGCCAAGGACCTTCAACCAGTGAAGCCTCACAAGCAGGCCAAGGACCTTCAATTAGGAAGCCTCACAAGCAAGCCAAGGACCTTTAACCAGTGAAGCCTCATAAGTAAGCCAAGGGCCTTCAACCAGTGAAGCCTCACAAGCAAGCCAAGGACCTTCAACCAGTGAAGCCTCACAGGCAAGCCAAGGACCTTCAACCAGTGAAGCCTCACAGGCAAGTCAAGGACCTTCAACCAGTGAAGCCTCACAAGCAAGCCAAGCGCCTTCAACCAGTGAAGCCTCACAAGCAAGCCAAGTGCCTTCAACCAGTGAAGCCTCACAAGCAAGCCAAGGACCTTCAACCAGTGAAGCCTCACAAGCAAGCCAAGGACCTTCAACCAGTGAAGCCTCACAAGCAAGCCAAGGACCTTCAACCAGTGAAGCCTCACAGGCAAGCCAAGGACCTTCAACCAGGGAAGCCTCACAAGCAAGACAAGGACCTTCAACCAGTGAAGCCTCACAAGTAAGCCAAGGACCTTCAACCAGGGAAGCCTCACAAGCAAGACAAGGACCTTCAACCAGTGAAGCCTCACAAGTAAGCCAAGGACCTTCAACCAGGGAAGCCTCACAAGCAAGCCAAGATCCTTCAACTAGTGAAGCTTCAGCAGCTGCCTGTAGGTCAAACGTAAAAACTTGGACTGGCTTCAGCAGGGGCCTCCAAACTTCCTGGGATTTCAGTAGAACACTGATTGTAACAAGTTACAGTGGTTCAGTAGTAGAGTTCACAACTGGCAATGCTGAAGTCAAAAGTTAGCACCCATTTATTGTCCCAGTGGAGTTTCTCACTGATATATAAAACACGTTAATGTGATTTCTGTGTGTTTCTGAAGTTGGGACATAAGGTGTAGGGCCACTCTGCCCTTCCACCCGAGTGCTTGTGGCTCAAATGTGGCATAAGGTGTAGGGCCACTCTGCCCTTCCATCCGAGTGCTTGAGGGTCAAACGGAAAAACTTGGACTGGCTTCAGTAGGGCCCTCCAGATTTCCTGTGATTTCAGTAAAATCCAGTTGTATGACTTTTACAGGTTATCGATGGTCTAGTGGAAGAGTACGCAACTGGCAATGTCGGGATCGTAGGTTCGCGACCACCTAGAGTCCTAGTGGATTTTCTCATCGACATATATCATGTTAATGTGATTTCTGTACAATTAGTTTTTACAACTACTGTATGTTTGTTTATTACAATCGTGTGTGAAATTAAATGTTATGCTATTCACTGAAATGACAGTTAAAACCAGAGAGCACAATATATATAAAGAAGCTTAAAGAATAAAAAATGCTACATTTCTATTCTTCCTCCAGTGTACCTAATAAGCCAACCTTTTCCTATCCCTGTCAAAGTCCTCCTACATATTCTCTTCACTTAATAAATTACACACAAATTATTCAACTCTACTGTAGACAAACATAATTTGCTTTTCAAACTGCTAGCTGGTATATTTTTAGAGTTAATGGGTGTGTGGCATGCCAAGGCTCTCAAACACTATCATCTATTATTCCACTCATAGCTCAAGTATGTAGAATATATATGCCCACTTTATTTGGCAAAACACAATCTAGTCTCAACCAGGTTTGGTGAATTTAACTCAAAATATGGAAATCAAGTTTATTTGAATAAGCATCAAAGTGGACGAGATACCAAAAATAGCTTTGAGTAACATTATCAAAATCTATATGGACTACCCAAATATGAATACAGCACAAATTTTGAAATGGGTATACATATATATATATATAGGACATAACAATGTAAGTAAAGTCTTAAATCAATTAAACTCTCAAAGGACTAATTTCCAGAATTGATAAGATATATATATACTGTATATAACTTACAAATATTTACAAAATAACAAAATAAGGGCAAAGGCTAATTATATCTAAGTAGTGAAACAATGAAGGTACAAATTGGACATAAAGGTTTCCACACACTCACCGCTAGTCACAAGTTTTCCTCACAATATTACAAAAGTGGCTTTATGCCATACCTTAGATTGGAGATATGCTTAACTGGCTAACAAAAATATACAAAAATTCTATATTTTAGCACAAGTCCCTAGGTGGACCTTCTTTGTTAAGACAGAAAATGATCAAAGCTTGTGCCTATATCTGGCACTAAAACATCCTATGTCACTAAGTTTTTCACTTAGAATGCCAAACTTAGCTTCAAAATTTAAGTGAAATAATTATTACCAGCTTAATGTTTAACCAGCTTAACCAGCAACAATGTTTTTAGAGTACTGTAAAAATAATGCTCATTAATCCAGAACATATGGGGCCACCCATCTCTGAGTTAGCCAGACATCTGATCTAGCAGGAATTCTTACCATGAAGGTCCAAAAATTAACATTCACATCTTTTTGTACAACCTTCAACACAATTGGTATTTCCATACACAATAAACATAACTTTACATGGTTAGGTAATTGGCAAGGTGTTTTCACTGCCAGCTGCAAAGGCTTCTGGTGAGCATAGATCTCCTGATATCATTCGGTAACCCGGCTGAAACTCTTAGTAACCTGGATTTCCGTCTGAGTTTGGCAGAATTTGACAGACAAAATCCATTCAATTTTGTCCAGCTTACCTATGGGTCCAAGTTAATAGGGTCCAGATTAGCGAGCTTTTACAGAAGTTCTAATATTCTTATTCTAGAGCCAAAGCACACCCCCCTTACAAGCACAATTCAATACCACTTAAAACTGTAATTTATCATGTTCATGCTAACATTGTCCTTTTAATTAACCTATTAGATGCTAACTGATGCATTTGAAGTTCATGAACTGCCTTAACTACCATTAATAAGTATATACCAATGAATATATTTTGTTAACCATATACAAATGCTATGCATTTTAACACTTGTACAATGCATGTACAAGTTGTGCACAATCCAGCCATCTCTCTTAATAACCTCATTTATTAGAAATGTAGATGGTTCACTAGTTGCTCCTTTCTTCTCTTTACATTGAGTAAATTACAATCAATTTGATGCATCTAGAAATCCAGAGGCCAACTCAACTATCCCAAATTACACCAAGATTAGTAAGCAGCAGTTAAATGTTACAGTGCCAAGACATCATTACAGAATACTTGGAAAAAATAATAGTCAGCAATCAACCATCAGCATGCTGGTGAAACGATTGCTAAACAGCATTTAAAATAGATTCCCACTAAGCGACAGTAAGACTTTGATAAGAACAAGATTGGGAGGTGCTAATTAAGGACATGGCAGCTCTGCAGCAAAGACAGTAAAGCCCAAGTATGAAAAGACAGCTCTGAATAGAAGACAAACCTCAAGTTTCTTGCTGCCAATTATCAAGGCAAAGAATGAAAAAATGTAATAAAAATCTACAGGAAATTGTACTGATGAGGAAACCTCTGCTGCTAAGTTTTTCTGTTATATTTGACAGTTTAAGATATCTCGCCAGATGATTTCATACAGTGCACATTATGTGCACTGTATCCAACAGCAGTGCCATTTCATTGCTGAATCAGCGTTGATTCATCATTGAATTAATGTTGACAGCACTGAGAAAATCAATTGGAGCAATGAGGTGACTCAAACCAAGAAACGGGTAACTCCCAGCTGCGCACCTTTTCCCTGTACCATGACACGGTACAAGTTACACAACCTGGGATTCCACTGAATCCACAGGAAGTCTTAAGACTTCTACTGTAGCCAGTCCAAGTTTTACATATAATGCCCATATACTCTGATGCAGGTAGTGTGCCTTGGGAGTACCCTGATGGCTGGTTTGAGTCATCTCAGTGCTCCAATTGATTTTCTCACTGATATATGTTAGCATGATTTCTTTGTGTAACTGATAAATATGAACCAATGCCATTGTTGGATATTGTGCCCACTGGGACAGTAGTCACTCGACTCCCGATAGATTTTATTTCATTAAAAACTACCAGCACAGAATTTAAAATTAAAATAAATTCCTGCTATAAATAATATAATGTTATGATATACTGATCACTGTGACATACAGCTACAGATCTTGCAACTCTGAAACCCCTATTAATCCTCGCACTGCACATCACATCTTCAGATATTTGACCAGTGGTACACATCACATCCTCAGACTTTTCAAGTACTGTAAAACATTTCAAGCTTCCATGGGCTACACTGGGGTCACATTGCTTCCTCAGGACTTTAGTAAAAAACCAGTGTTGAATGCAATGAAACGCCAGCTTCTGGGCGAGTCCCGGAGGCTCCCTGACCCTTTCCCTCCCTCCGCTGTCTGTTTTCATCATTCGAAAACTAGAGTGGTGGGGGGCTGGCTCACCCGAGTGGGCTTCCCCTTCCCCCCACTGTATAGGCTTTCGGGGGACATTATTCGGCCAAGTTTACTGTTGCAGACGAAGACGAGGTCCTGTTATCTCCTAGGGTAGCATCTTGGGGCAGAGCTGTGCTGGTGTCACACCTCAAAACCTGCAACACCGAAGAAACATCCTGCCACTCAAGTGTGCTGGAACGACAAAAGCCACACCAAGCCCCAAGTGAAAAGAGAGTGCAACCCACTAGCCAGGAAGACTCTGGAACCTTTAAACGCACCCAATACGGGAAAGAAAACCTGAACTCAAACAAAGCCAGATCCATCACAGAGGCATAAACCGCGTCTCGCAGGAGGTACGCACCAAGGGCCTCCCGAACCTCAGCTGGAGTAATCCGGGAGGAAGAAACCCTCCGGAAGGACGAATTCAAGGAGCCCAAAGACACCCGGAAACAAACCCAGGGGGAGCCACACCCAATTCAAATTCATAAAGGGAAGGGGTGCCAAAAAATCCCTCCCCCTGCAGTAACAATCCCTGCCTGGAGGGCACAAGGGACCAAGCAGGGTCAAAAGAAGCCCAAGCACTCCATGCGGACTCACCCTAAGCCCTGGAAACCCCTGACAAAGGGCCTGGGGGCAGGGCCCGCTTAACACTTTCGTCCGGTGATGACGCAATGCTGCGTCGTCCACTAAAATAATTGCCAAAAATCAGGTTTTTATCCGATTTTTTTGGGACTGGTTTCAAAATGCGCGCCAATGTCTTCCTATTTTCTTTGTTGGGCCCCATGTCATGTTCAACACACAACACTGAAGTGGTAAGTACAAAAAGCTGTATTATTTTGTATATTTTTGTTTCATACTTTCGCGTATTGTACTGGCAATATAGTTTTTCAATTGGCCCTTATATGCACATATCCATCTAAAGCATTCTATTAGGAACAATTTCATACCCAAATGAGTGCTGTAACACGAAAATTGAGATTAGCAACCGGTAAAAATACTAAACATTTGTGGGCAGGAATTGGGAGTGTAGCTGGAAGGCGTCTGGGCGCTCACTTGCGGCTAACGTGGCCCGTCTTCAACTTGTCGGTGGGTGGAGCGTGACCAGGTTTTTTATTTTGTATGCTAATATTCCTCTAGAGAATTCTATTGCGAACCCATTGATACCAAAATGAAAGACCTAGGACGAAAATTGAGGTGACCAGAGTGAAAAGAGTGAACACATTTTATCGCTTTTGTGCGCTCCTGGGTAACTCGTTCGCACTTTCTCTATTTGCTGCGGGTAATTAGCCGGGCTTTTGGAGTTTATGTGCATTTAGTGCTGTAGACAATTCTATTGCGAACACAATGATACCAAATTTAATCTCGTAGGACGAGAATTGAGGTGACAAAGTTGAAGAGAGTATACACTTTTCAGAATTAACGCGCGCTCCCGTGAAACCCTGGTACCCACTACGCATAGTTGAGGGGTGGCAGGCGTGGTGCCCGAAAGTGTTAACACCTTTATCCGAAGAATATATATATATATATATATATATATATATATATATATATATAATATATATATAATATATATATATATATAATATATATATAATATATATATATATATATATATATATATATAATATATATAATATACATATATATATACATATAATATATATATATATATATATATATAATATATAATATATATATAATATATATAATATACATATATATATACATATAATATATATATATATATATATATATAATATATATATATATATATATATATATATATATAATATATATAAATATATAATATATATATATAATATATATATATATAATATATATATAATATATATATATATATATATATAATATATATAATATAATATATATATTATATATAATATATATAATATATTATATATATAATATATATAATATATAATATATATATATATATTATATATAATATATATATATATAAAATATATATATATAAATATATATATATATAAATATTATATATATATATATATATATATATATATATATATATATATATATATATATATATAAATATATATTATATATATATATAAATATATATATATATAATTTATATATATATATAAATTATATATTATATATATATATATATATATATATATATATATATATATATATATATATATATATATATATATGAGCTGTGGAGATATTGTTAATAGAAACGTTATCCCTACAGACAAAAATCAGAAGATACAATTGACGATTTACTATAAAACCAAGAAAACTGCCAACCTACTCATGAGAAACTCTCCAGACACAAAGCAGAATGCTTTGAAAGAGACCAATGTCGTCTATGCCTTCAAATGCCCACTTGGGGACTGTAAGCCCCAAAGAACTCAATATATAGGCAAGACAACAACATCTCTTTCCAGGCGATTAACGATGCATAAGCAACAGGGCTCTATCAAGGAACATATAATCTCTTCCCACAACCAAACCATCACCAGAGAAATCTTAACAAACAACACAGAAATCATTGATAGATACAGCGACAACAGGCGGCTTGACATCTGCGAGGCACTACACATCAAGAAGTCAACACCAGCAATCAACAGCCAATTAACGCACAACTATATTCTACCCACTTCAAGACTCCGCTCCAATATAGAAACATCAAGAAATATGGGCCAATAGGCCTTCTGCAGTTACAGATCTATTCTTCCCTTTAGCTTATACCCATTGTTTCGTGTTCTGTGTTTGTTCTCACCTCACCCCAAACCATTGTAACATGTCACCTCACCCAAATGCAGGTATAAAAAAGAAAAGCTGTTTAAACTCTGTTCAGTGTGTGTAACTAAAGTCTTTGAAAATGTAATATATATACAATAATAAGAACATTCAATTTCCCATTACAATGTGCTTGTCTCTTAGGAGAATAATAAGAAAATTGTTTTTTGACTCTCAAATGAAAGAGATTATATGTAATTTGTTCCTTTCTATTTACAGACACATGGTTTAAAACTAGTTCATGTAGCCTTCTGGCTGCATCTGTGCCCATCTTGTTTTTAAGCTGGGCTTTAGCTGCACCAGCCACTCTCCTTTGCCGACTCACCTGACTCATTACAATAACTTCTTAATCAATCACATCCCAGGCATTTAAACTGATCAACCACTGCTAGCACTTCACCATTCACTTTTATTTGATACAGTATTATCCTTAATCTCCATCCCATAACTTTACTTTTGTCCACATTCACTTTTTAACAGTCTTCTCACATACTGGGACTCACAAAAGATCCCGGTAGTACAGTTAAATTTGTTTTAGACGCACAATCGAGAATTCGAATCACAGGCAGGACAGAAATGGTTGGGCACATTTCTTTTCACCTTATGTACCTGTTCACCTAGCAGTAAGTAGATACTCAGGAGTTAGCTTATTGTGGGGTTGTATCCTGGGAGGGGTCAGTAATTTGGCCTGGGGGGGGGGGGGACAATGATAAAAGCCAAAACGTGTATGAATACACTACACTCTGGCTTCCTGTTCTCGACACAATGAATTAATATAATTATATACACATTACTAAACTTTCAACTACTCTACATGAATCTCTATCACCTTTTGTTAAAATATCTAACATCTGCTTACATTACCAACCAATTGTTAGCCTGACTTATGTCAAATCCGCTCAGCTTTCCAATAATGTTTTAAAGGCAATTGTAGCTCCACTGCTTTGGGATGCAGATAGTGACCTGCTAGTGCCGAATTTGAAGGCATCATACCATATGAATATGATCTTGCCTGCCTGTCATTGCATCACATCTGGCTATCCATCAGGTATCCTTGGTCTCCATAGAGGTGTTCATGTCATTTGGCTCAAGGTTCTTTATGGATATTATCAGGATTATTGTGATTAGAATTTGGTATGGATCTGGAATCTACTCTTTTCTTCAAATTATTGGGCATTCTATCATCTTCAGTCTGCTCGGGCACCACTGGAATCAACTTGGTAGTCTAATTGTGCTGGACTTGTCCTCTCCTAGTCCTACACCTTGGCATTTGGTCTCGGGAAATGCTTTCTTTGATTGCAGCAACTTTTGTCATTTTTGGATAAACTGAGTCCACAGCATTTTTCGTGAGTCTACCAGTGTGCAGATGTGATTTTTTCAGCCTTTGTCCTGTGTATTGGTGTCATGCAAGTATCTTTGGGCATCTCATGCTACTGCTTTAGATGTTCTTTTAATTCATCACACAGTACTATAGTTTCCTATTCTA
>WNGS01009202.1:7349690-7382375 GCA_020271785.1 Procambarus virginalis
CTATATATATATTATATATATATATATATATATATATCCTATATACTCACTAAGAACTCTTTGACCCGGCCAGGATTCGAACCCATGCCGTCCAGGATCACCCCTAACGTACACAGTACCGTGACCACCGCACCGCACCAATGATCGTCTATATGATCAATGATATATGGCTTGCGCGTTCATGCAGCTTTCTCATATATATATATATATATATATATATATATATATATATATATATATATATATATATATATATATATATATATTATATATTATATATATATGTCTCATTGAATATGACCGCATATTCTGTATTTACTATCTTCTGATTTAGGGCTTCTATCCCTCTAACTATTTTCTTAGCATCAGGGTCTAGCTGAAATAGGAGTTCTCCAAACTCATTTTCGTAATTTGCGGTGAAGAAAAGAGTGATTACTATAGAATGTATTACACTTATTAAACAATTTGCACGACGTTCGAACCTCCATGGTTCATTCTCAAGTGAGGAAATGGTTTACAATGTGGTTTGATTATATACCCGCACTGGGTCAGGTGATAAAAACAATAAAGGTGAAAACATAGGGGATACATAGGGGATAAATGGGGTGAAACATAGAGGTAACCGCAGAAGGCCTATTGGCCATACGAGGCAGCTGGCATCTACATACAAAGATTAATCCAGTGTAATTGGCCTGTTATGTTGGACATTGTCTTCTGTGTTGGCATCGTTATTTTCTGGTCTTGTCCTTACTCTCATGTGGGAGAAGTAAATAGTTCCGTGATTTGGGTGTTCATGGTAGGTTGTTCTGTTCTTATGTGAATTGGCTTCAAGAATGTTGTAATCTTCTTTGCATCTTGGGTTCTGTCTATTATGCATGTATTCTTGTTCAACATTTCTCTTGTTAGGGTGATGTCATGGGCTTGTCTCATGTGATTCCTAGGGGCACCGGATTGAAGATGGATATGTCAAACGCCGTCGTCAGCTTGGTCGACGTCATACCTATGTACTTAGATTGAAGGTACATCCTTCGTGGGGGCAAGTGTACATGTATACAACTACAACGCTTGACTGCTGTAGAGGGTTCTCTGTCGGCTTCGGCGGCTGTTTTGATAAGGAGTTCGGACAGTCTTCTTGGTTTTATAGAATATTGTCAGGTTTAGTGTTTGGTTAGGAGTAGTGCTTTTTACTCCTTTACGGATTATCTTTCATTATTCTTCCTCTTTTTATGTTCACTGTGCATATTGATTTGTAATATAATTTTATTGGAGGTATTGTGTTTCTGTTCTAGTTCTGGATTATACCACGGTCCAAGTGTCTTCTTATAGCAGCGTTTTTCCGCGTTGCTATATCCATTGTTCACCAATACCTGAGTTACTCTTTCAAATCTCTCTACTACGTTGCTCCATTCAGAGCAGTGGGTAAGCGCTTGACGAATATAAGCATTGAGAACACTGGCTTTGTATCTTTGGGGGCACTCACTTATAACGTTCAGGCATAATCCTATGTTGGTGGGGCTTGGTATATACGTTGGTGCTTAAGAGGTTCCTGTTTTTGTTATTAGTACATCCAAGAATGGCAAGACTGTTATTCATTCACTATTTTCATGTGTAAATCGGAGTACTGACTCTCTCTCTAGATGTCTTTTACGATCAATTAGTTCATCTGAGTCTTTTACTATTACGAATATGTCATCTACATAACGGCAATATAAAGTTGGCTTTGTCTGCTACTGAAGAACCATGTCTTCGATGGTTCCCATGTAAAAATTAGCGAATAAAACTGCCTAAGGGAGAGCCCATGCTCATTGCCCAAATAGACGGAGTAGCAATTGGGCTCCCCCTTAGGAGTGTTATTCGCTAATTTTTACATGGGAACATCGATGACAGGTCTTAGTAGCAGACAAAAGCCAACTTTATATTGCCGTTATTTAGATGACATATTCGTAATAGTAAAGACTCAGATGAACTAATTGACGTAAAAGACATCTAAGAGAGAGAGTCAGTACTCCTGATTTACACATGACAATAGTGAAAAATACAGCCAGTCTGCCATTCTTGGATGATACTAATAACAAAAACAGGAACCCTCTTTAAGCACCAACGTATATACCAAGCCACCAACATAGGATTATGCCTGAACGGTAGAAGTGGTGCCCCCAAAGATACAAAGCCAGTGTTCTCAATGCTATATTCGTCGAGCGCTTACCCACTGCTTGAATGGAGCAACGTGAGTAGAGAGTTGAAAGATAACTTAGGTATGGGTGAACAATGGATATAGCAACGCGGAAATAAACGCTGCTATAAGAAGACACTTGGACCGTTGGTATAATCCAGAACCTAGAACAGAAACCACAATATCCTCCAATAAAATTATATACAAATCAACCATGCACAGTGAACCTACAAAAGAGGAAAGATAATAAATGAAATAATCCGTAAAGGAGAAAAAGCACTACTCCTAACCAAACATAAACCTGACAATATTCTATAAAACCAGAAGACTTCCGAACTCCTTACTCAAAACAGCCCGAAGCCGACAGAGAACCCTCTACAGCAGTCAAGCGTTGTAGTGTACATGTACACTTGCCCCCACGAAGGATGTAAACCTTCAATCTAAGTACATGGTATGACGTCGACCAAGCTGACGAGGCGTTTGACTGCTCATCTTCAATCCGGTGCCCCTAGGAATCACATGAGACAAGCCCAGACATCACCCTAACAAGAGAAATGTTGAACAAGAATACATGCATATAGACAGAACCCAAGATGCAAGAAGATTACAAATTCTTGAAGCAATTCCATAAGAACAGAACAACCTACCAGAACACCCAAATCACGGAACTATTTACTCTTCCCACAATGAGAGTAAGGACAAGACCAGAAAATAACGATGCCAACACAGAAGACAATGTCCAACATAACAGGCCAATTACACTGGATTAATCTTTGTATGTTGATGCAGCTGCCTCTATGGGCCAATAGGCTTCTGCGGTTACTCTATGTTCACACCCATTTATCCCCTATGTATCCCCTATGTTTTCACCTTTATTGTTTTATCACCTGACCCAGGCGGGATATAATCATACCACATTGTAACATTTCCTCACTTGAGAATGAACCATGGAGGTTCGAAACGTCGGCAAATTGTTTAAATAGGTATGTAATACATTCTATAGTATCCACATCTTTTCTTCACCCAGAAATTACGAAAATGAGTTTGGAGAACTCCTATTTCAGCTAAGCCCTGATGCTAAGAAAAGTGTAGAGGGATAGAAGCCTTAAATCAGAAGATAGTAAATACAGAATATGCGGTCATATTCAATGAGACATGTGTAAAAGAAAACCTGCTGCCAGTATCACAATTTACTATTATACAGGAATATATATATGATATATCTAATATATCTATATATATTATATATATATATATATATATATAGATAATATAATAATATAATATATATATAATATAATATATATCTATATATATATTATATATATATATATATATATATATATAGATATATATATAATATGCTATATAAATTATATATAATATAACTATATATATATATATACTATATATATACTACCTATAATATATAACTATATAATATATATATATATGATAATATATATACATGTATATATATATAATATATGAATAGTATACTATACATATATAATAAATATATAATATATATAGTACTATATATAATATATATATATATATAGTATATTATAATGATATATATATATAATATACTAAGATATACAATATATGTATATATATTAATATAATATATAATAAAACTATATATTAATATGTGAGAAAGCTGCATGACACGCAAGCCAAAGTTCACCTCACACAGATGCCGAGGCAAAAAAAAAAAGTAAAAATAAGTAGGCAACATGCTTATTCACATGCACATGATCTTAGGAGGTTCATGACCCTCATCGCATTTTGTTCAGCGATGTTCTGCTCTGATACCTAAGCTAGGCCTTCTGGAGGACAAACTAGATCTTCACTGCCTGCTATCTATCAAATTTTAAATCAGCCTTGATGCAGTTACATTGCCTTGGACTGCCCGTTGTCCTGCCTTAACATGGTACAGCAAAAACTTTACTAGAAAATGGCTTATTAGCAGTGACATGAATGGACCCTGGCTCAAGAACCAATCAGGATACAGATACTACTTAGAAAAGAATGCTCCATTCTAATCAATACCTAAATTTTCTAAATACAATTGGCATACAAACCCATACAAAAGTGTGGACTTTTTTATTTTTTTAGGGTTATATTATATGAAAAACAAGTTTGAAACCAGCATCAATTGTGCTGCTATAAAAGGGGTGCTTTAAGCATATGTTCATTCAAACAAATTGCCTAATGCATGTTTCACAGGAGTATAAACATTTTGTAGTTGAAAATCGATATTCAGAAATTAGTACCTAGTTAGCCACATTGTATTTTAGAGCATTTTTTAAATGAAGCATTATTAATTACACAATTTGTCATGAAAACAAGTTCTCTTTTGTTATTGTCATGTCAGATGTGTATACATCATTTGCATTCCAATTTTCTTCTATTGCTTCTGTACTTTATCCCAGTGGGTGAGCAGTTGTGAAACACTTCACGTGTGATGTTTAGTTTTCTCGTTAAACTAAAGATCTGACTGCTATAATAATGTATGTTATTAGTGCAAATACTCCATATATACACTATTTTGTCATCCACTATTTTTAATATAGAGTATATATGTCAGCCATTTTGATGCTTCCAATGAAGACCCAAATTTCATTTATGGGAGAACCAGACATTTGAACACATTTCCTATACCTGATGCCTTTGTTCACCTAGCTTGTTCATTAGGTAAGTTAGGTAACTGATGTGGGTTGCATCCTAGGAAATGTTAATAATTATTTGCCTAGGAATATTATGATAATAAAGCAATGTTACTCTTCATCATATCTTGCTCTTGTTAGGTCCTACTTACATTATACACTTAAATTTGGTCGCTGTACTATAGAATGAACACAGATTTACTTTAACATGTTCACCAAAGGATGGCAAAGTTAATCCCAAGAATTAACCACTGTACTGCGCAACGCATATTTAGGTGCTACGTCAGTGCTAAGCACAGCACTTCAGGGCGCTCGTAGGTACAGTACAGCGAACGATTCAAAAGTGGCGCTTGGTGACGCGGGTACGAAATGGATGCCTCAGGTCTCCAGTGATCGTTCGCCAATTTGAAAAAAATACCAGCATGCCACAGGGACCGGGTAAGCCTCAATTTCAAGGAAGCAACCATGTCTGACACATCGTCTATGAGCTCCCGGTCCACGGTCCAGCAAAACAACTTTCAGAGGAGGAAATACAGGGAAATTGTATGATGATGGACCGATTGATGATGATTTAGACTACAGTCCTGAAAAAGACCTCACACAACGGTCGGACTCAAGTGATGGGGGACACCGAGGTGGAAGATGTCGCAAGTGAAAACAGTATATGCTTCTCGCCCGGCCTTCCATGCCGCCTTGGGTCAACACTGCTAGTTACCATCACTATGTGTGTCACCTGATGTGAATTTACTTGGTGATACTACATGTGATGAGTCATTTTCTGGCTTTAGTGACCTAGGATCTTATATAAGCAGTGTTGATGAACCACGTACAGGCGGCTATGGTGTTACTAAGCAGGGTTTTACTGACCCAGCAACACGCTGAGGCAGGTGTCAGCGTGTCAGGCAGCCTGAGGACAAAGACGACTGTGCGCCCTCAACATCAGCTGTTCATGGTAGGCCTATATTATGCAGAACACGCTCATCTCCTGGCATACACTTACATAGCTCTAGCATAAGACCTGGGTAGTTTAGATTTAGGAAAGACCTGGGTAAATACCAGTTCGGTAACAGGGTTGTTGATTTGTGGAACTAATTACAGTGTAACGTGGTGGAGGTGGGGGTCCCTTGATTGTTTCAAGCGTGGGTTGGACATATATATACTGTATATGAATGGAACTGGGTGGTTATAAATAGGAGCTGCCTCATATGGGCAAATAGGTCTTCTGCAGTTACCTTTATTCTTATGTTATTATGTTCTTAAGATGACGGAGCCGTGGTGTTGGCGCCAGTGCTGGTGGAGCTCATACTGGTGTTGGATGTGGTGTTGACACCAAAACCACTGGCGTACTTGCGTGTGAGAATAGGGAGAATTTTGTCCACCCATTCCAACATTTGATGATACTGATGTTGGTGTGACACTCTTATTCCCCTATACTGGTGATGATATGGCTGAAATAGATTATTTTACGGAATTCATGGACCATCTCGTTGCAAAGATAAACGGATATGCTCACGGCCTTATTGACCCCTAGCATTTTACCTGCCTCTCGCATGACACGTTGGAAAGACACGACTAGTGAGGAAATGTGTGTGTTTTTAGCATTGTGCATGATGATGAGGCAAGCAGAAAACACTTTATCCAGGATTATTGGAGCAATGGCAGCCTTGCTTCAACTCCCCCCTTGTTCAACAGGTACATGTCACGTGATAGGTTCCTGCTGCTTCTCAGGTGCCTGCACTTTGAGAACAATGATAATGAGGACAGATACAACAGACTGTGGAAAGTGCAGCAGGTATTTAGCAATATGAGAGGAAAGTTCCGTGACTATTTTGTACCAGGACAGAATGTCGTGACTGATGAATCGCCAGTCCTCTTCAAGGGATGATTGGCATTCAAGCGGTACATTCCATCACAGCAGCACAGGTTTGGACTAAAGTTTTTCGTGTAATGTGACTACGAAACTGGTATTGTCATGAACATGATATTGTATTCAAGTACAGACGTTGACATACCAAGTTAAGATCCACACGGGTTCTCAGGGAGTGTCTTGAAACACTCATGGAACCATTGTTGAACAAGGGGCATATTCTGTATGCTGACAACTACTATACCAGCCCCTTGTTGACCAGATTCCTCCTTGGCCACATCACTGGCATAGGTGGCACTGTCAAGACCCACAGGAGGTAAAATGCCAGTGTTTGGTACTGCTATTGCAGTGGGTGAATGACAGTTGTGAAAGTGTGATAAATGTTATCAGTGTGCTAGAGGGACATACACAAGGTAAATACTGTATGTTGACAACTATTCACACTGGTGTCATGTTTGACAGTGGCAAAATAAACTTTGCAACAAAGTTGCCAATGTATAAACCTGATTGTCATTGACTACAATGTCAATATGCCGCTAGTTGATAAATGCGACTTGATGGTTGGTGCCGTTGAGTGCGTGCAAAAATCTGTGAAGTGGACGAAGAAATTATTTTTCCACCTCATTGATGTTGCAGTGTTGAATTGTTTCAATACGTGGACCTGGACCTGGAACTGCCAGGTCTATGAAACCTGGCAAGCGACCCCCCCCCCCCCCTTCCCTCAATACATACATTCAGGGCTGCTCTAGTGTGTCAACTTCTGGTGAAGTATGGAGTGGAAGGGCAGTGTTGTGACACATGGGGTGACAGCAATAGTGCCTCACGCAGTTCCTGACAGACTCAGGAGTAACAAACACTTTGCTGTACACAAGTATACTTGTACACTGTACACTTTGCTGTTATTTCTCTTGATATCTCTTACCTTTGTAGATCACTTCTTTTTTTAAATACTTGTGGTTGTTAAAATATTTCAGAGAACATTTTCATTCTTTCATCTCTCTGTAAGACCTCTTTCTAATCTTATGAAGGGAGACAAATTTTATTGCAATTCTCTAAACCTCTGCATTACATTTTCAATGCATTGTGCCGAATTTGTAGTATTCAGTTATTTTGAGAAGATTTTGGAGCTTAGCGTCCCAGTGGCCCGGTCCTTGACCAGGCCTCCTTTTTGTTACCCACCCCCAGGAAGCAGCCCGTAGCAGCTGTCTAACTCCCAGGTACCTATTTACTGCTAGGTAAATAGAGACATCAGGGGTGAAAGAAACTGCCCATTTGTTTCCGCCTCCACCGGGAATCGAACCTGGAACCTCAGGACTACGAATCCCGAGCGCTGTCTACTCAGCTGTCAGGCCCCCCTTTCAGGATGGTTTCCCAAAGGATGTTTTATAGTTCTCTGTTATTTATATTTTCCCCATTCAGTACATTACAGGTACTTCCATGGTTGTAATTAAATGAATTGAACTTTCCTTAACACTTGATGGCACATTTTCAGACACTGTGCTGCTTGTCCTCATAAACAAAGCCAAATGCTCATTAACCCAGCTGCCAAACCCTGTTTATGAATGAAAAACGATTTACACACGACTCACAACTAATGACATCCGAACACTTTCGGAACAAGTGCTTCGTTGACGACATCTGTTCAAACCACAATGTTATAACTGCTACACCCATGTACTTCAAATACCAATAATCGCCAACAGAACCTAAACACCTAACCAACGCCTAACTATATATAGAATTTTAATGTATAATATTATTAATTTATATACGAGAACAAACCAATTTTTAATACACTGTACAGTATGTTAAAATTTATGAAATATGTCTGGGGAGGACAGCTGATGCTTTAAACACACTAGTGTGAGGATGGGCTGCACTGTGTATATCAATATTGTGGTCCAAGAATGTTATGTAGAGTCGCGAGACTAATAACCCTTAGTTCTTCATTGTTCGTTAATATCAGATAGTGAACATTTTTTTTTCATTTGAGATGATTTCGAGGCTTAGCGTCCCTGTGGCCCGGTCATCGACCAAGCCTCCTTTTTGTTACACACCCTCAGGAAGCAGCCCGTAGCAGCTGTGTAACTCCCAGGTACCTATTTACTGCTAGGTAACAGGAGCATCAGGGTAAAAGAAACTCTGCCCATTTGTTTCCACCTCCACCGGGCACCGAACCCGGAACCTCAGGACTATGAATTCGAAGCACTGTCTACTTAGCTGTCAAGCCAGCTTTTTAGAACATTAGAACATAAAAACATTAGTGTTCTTTTATCTGTTGGCTAAGCACAAACTTGACTCACTGGCTATTTAGTTTTCTGGCATGTTTTAGGCTAATTCACTTTTTTTCCTTGTACAAAATGTTTGTCTGTCATCTTCCACCTTAACCCTTAAACTGCACAACACATCAATAGCTGTGGTGAGTAATTGCTGCGGAATTGCACACCATAGCTACTGATGTGTTGCAGTACCGCACAAGATTTAAATGGCCCACAACTACACGGGGTTCACATGAACTTCCTCAGCACTCTAGAAACTAACACCATTTTTTTTTAAATTGTGGGCAATATTCCCGGGTGTGAGAGCCTCAGTACTAATTGAGTAACAAAGGCAGGCACATGCAGCATGAGCTAACAGCACTGCTGTTCAGCTTGTGACTTCAGCATCTCCTAAAAGTGTAAAAATATATATGTAACTGGTATTATTTAGCCATGACAATATTACAGAAGCGCCTGTGATAAAGACTGTGTACAATGCTCAGATATCAGTGAACACAATGCTGTTCAAGACGTTCACAGCACTAGCCACAGCACTACCATTGTTTCGTCCATCTAAGAATCTTGAAACGACTTGTTACAAAATACAGCCGTTACAAAATAAACTTGTGGAAACTTATTAATTTACAGGATTTAGTAACCAGAATTCTGATAATAGCAGCATTGTGGTGAGAATTAGCATGTGCGTAGTTGTGTAGTTAGTGGGAGGAGTAATCTAGGCGAGGAGGGAGGGAGAGGTGGCATCATCTAGCGTCATCTGCTGGCTGCTATGTGACTTCCCGCCAAACACACACCGAAACTACAACGTTGGTATAATATTCGAACAAGTTTTAACACCTCCTAACCAGTTATAACAACCAATATCGCAAGTTGTAACAACGTTCTAATACGTCATAAATACGTTAAGCCAAGATGTAACAACTTTATTACAAGTTGTAACAAGCGGAAAATAAAGACAGTTTCGGTTGTGTTTCCAGGGTTGTAATGCATTTTTTTGTTGCCATGATGTTGTTTAGACATCATACCAGCTTAGTTGTAGTTATAGTGAACAAAACATATAGATACTTACATATAACGTGTATATAGTGTAATAAAACCACAAACAGTATTGTGGTAGGAGGAATATTAGCGAGTTAGGTGTTGAAGGAGTAAGGGAGGGCTGGCTGGGTGCTGCAGCCCACTCTTGATGCTTGGACTCACCATACCAACTTAGTGGTTTGCTATGGTGAACAAAACAGACAGATACCTATATATCGTGTATGTAATATAGTGTAATAACAGCAAAACTATTTGTTTATTGTTTTATGAACATAATACCTGAGTCATTAATATGCACACCATACTTTTGAGTATAGCGATGATTCACACATTTTGTTATATAAATATACCACACTGTTGAATAATATTACTACAAAAAAAAGTAAGAAAAACCAATCAAGATAGATTGAAATAATTAGGTAATATCATCTTTATGGCAACTCCCGCCTGACAGCTTGGGCAGAGATGACCGCTTCTGACGATTGCACCGTCTACACCACTTATTTCTTTTTTTTGCCAGACTTTCTCACCCTAGTGTGGCTAAAATGTCACGTATGATAATTTTTTTATTATTTTTTCCTGTGATTAGGGAACACAAATGAACACTTTTATATGACAAAACAATTTAAATTTTTTTTTATTTCTTGCGCCTGGGCGTGTCGCAAGCTATAATCACAAGAGCAGCCCAGTGGTTAAACTCGAGATATGAAAATCTCCAAGGAAGCAAATATCTAACATGGGATTTTCTAGACTTTCCAGACAGTTTTAATACGTTCTCAGTCAATATTGCAACCATTACATAATGGGGTTTATGATGTATATGTGAGTGGTAAAAGTTCTAGTCACTTCTTTCATTCCAAGGAGGCTGCCTCAGCTTCAGCAATTGTAAACAATAAGGTTGTGCAGATAACTGCATCTAACATACTCTCTTCTTGATCTACTTATTCTAGCACTTGTGTAGTATCTAACATGGGCCTCTGTGAAAACTCCAACATTACAACCGACTCTCTCAACTTATAAAAATAACTGTATTTCTCGTTATTGATTTTAGGCATTGAATGTTGGCAAAAGGAAAGATTTTTTATAGCAGTAGTAACTTTTCAAAGTGTTCTTATTTGAATTAAAAATATTATTGTATATATATATATATATAATATATATATATATATATATATATATATATATATATATATATATATATATAAATAATATATATATATATATATATATATAATATATATATATATATATATATATATATATAATATATATATATATATATTATATATACTATATACAATAGTTCTTACATTCTTGTACAGCCACTAGCACACATTGCGTTTCGGGCAAGTCCTTAATCCCACGTTCCCCGGAATACAACCCGCCAAAATGTTTAACAACCAGGTACCCATTTTACTGTGTTTTTTGTCTTAACTTTTTCATTTCTGCATTCATAGTATTGCTTTCAACTTTCTCATTTCTGCTCTCATTATTCATATTACCGGTTGGCTCTTCAATATTGCCGTCATTTTCTTTCAATGTCCTTCCACATTGCTAATTTGGCTCTCTAAACTATCAGTACCTGGGTTTTGTTCCGTGTTCATTGTTGTTTTTAAACAATCTACATATATTTCTGGTAGCTTTTCTGTGAATGGTAACGTCTGTGTTTAACCCTTGAGCCGCTAAGGGCCATTTTGCCTTCAACACCCACAGGCGCAACAAAAAAAAATTCAAAAAAATTCTTCATCTTGTAAAAGTGTTCATTTGTGTTCTCTGATCACGGGAAAAAAAATCGTAGGTGGCATATTTTGGCCACAATAGGGTGGGGAAGTCTGGCAAAGAAGAGGCGTTGACAGAGCAGTTGCCAGATGAAGTCTGCTCCGCCCGAGCTGTCAGGTGGGGGTTGCCATAAAGATATTATTAACTAATTATTTCAATGTCTCTGATAGATTTTGTCTGTTTTTTTTTGCAGTAATATTATTCAATAGTGTGTATTGTGATATATTATATAATAAAATGTGTGAAGCATCACTGTACTCAAAATTATTGTGTTCATATTAGTGATTCAATTATTATGTTCATAAAACAATAAACAAATAGTTTTGCTGTTATTACACTAAATACACACGTTATATATACGTATCTGCATGTTTTGTTCACCATAACGAACCACTACGTTGGTATTGTGAGTCAAAACGCAACAAAGAGTGTCCTTCACTCACCAGCCAGTCAGCCACTTGCCACCACTCCCTCACTCACCTCCTCACTTGCCAACATACTCCTCCAACCATACTGTTTTTTCTTTTATTCACTATACACAGACGTTAAATATAAGTATCTACATGTTTTGTTCACCATAACTGTACATTTAAGCTTGTATGGCAAGTTCAAGCAATAAGAAGCATAGCTACACACATTAAGCTACTGCCATCACTGGTTCAAGGCCAGATGCACTAGCACTTCTTTTGTGGTGTTACTGCACTAGCGGTTTTGCCCGAAACGCTTTGTGTAATAGTGGCTTTAGGCATTGTATGTACTAGCTCTATCTATAAATCCATCAATCTTGGTAAAATCTCTTGTATGTATGTACCTTACCTAAATAAACATTTATTATTTTATTATTATTACTATATACACACACATTATATATATAAATATCTACATGTTTTATTCACCATACCTGTACAAGTAAGCTGGTATGGTGCCCCAAAGACCATAGTGGCCACAAGTAAACATGACAAGTCGTGCAGACGATGCACATCCCTCACCACAATGGCAGCTCCCAATATACTCCTATTGCTATTATTACACTCTATACACACGATCTACATTTGTGTTCACCATAGCGAACCACTAAGCTGGTATGGTAAGTCCAGTCAATAAAAGGTGGCCACACAGTCAGAAGACAACGCCACCACCCTCCCTACCCCATTATTCCTCCCACCATGGAGCACAGTGCTAAATATCACCATAATCCTGCTAATATCAGAATCCTGGTTAGTTTTATCAGTCAAGGGACTTCTGTAATACTATCATCGCTAAATAATAGCATGTACATATATTTTTTTACATTTGTAGGCGATGCTGTGGTCACAAGCTGAACAGCGGTGCTGTGAGCTCATGCTGCGTGTGACAGCCTTGGTGGCTTGCTCAGTACTGAGGCTTTCACACCCCAGGAATGTTGGCCACGATTTGTTTTCTAGGTGGCATCTGCTATCGGTCGTGGCTGCACTATAGCTTCCCCTATCACACACGGGGCATTTAAATTAAAGCGCTAGACACTAAAACAGCTATTAATGTATTGTGCAGTATCGGTAATGTTACTCAAATCATCTATATATGTATTGCGCGGTCTAAGGGTTAAGGAATGTCATTCATTAGTTTGGTGATGTTTTCCCATATCAGTCTATCACTGTGACAGATCCAGTAGGTACCTTGTCTATTTGCATAGTGTGTAGGTAATTCTGTATAACTCAGGTGAAATCTTGCTACAAATGTTACCATACAATCCCTACAACACTCTTTCGAAGTGATTTAAAGCAGCTGCCACACACCTCCATGTTGGTTTGTGGTGTAGAGATCGTCCATTCCCCTATTAGTGATTTACCATCTTTATTCCTTGTTGTCTTTACTATTTTACTATTTGTAATATATGAATATATTTTACTATTTGAACTGTATGTACATATTTATGTGTTCAAATCTTTTGTACAGGTACTTATTGAATGGTACAGGGAGGTAGTCCCCCTGGTAGTAGTCCCACTGGAATGTGTTTGACAGTCGTCCTGTCCCCGGTCACTAGGTGGATGTGACTAGTCGACATTTACTTGATCTTATAATATTATTGTCCTATTGACTCTTTGTTTATTACCATAAGAATTTTCTGCATAATTTCCAGTTAGCAATATTGTGTGATTTACAATATTATTAATTACTAGATGCACATCCCCTTATTACAGTATATATTCACTACTGTATATTTACCAATAGTCAACCCAAGTCAAGCATCGTGGCCGCTGTACACAGAGTCTAGGTCTGCGTTGCCTCACTATTGCACTTAAATATACGTTCTCAATTTTCCACACAGCAATTTTCAAACACTTTCAAACCTTTATGTCTGTTGTGATACACATTACACTTCACTATTCACTATCACTGTTCACTATAGTTCAAGTATACCGAGATACATACTGTATATGTATACTATACATTGATACCTTGGCTTTTTAATTTAATCTGTTAAGTGTTTGGAGAGTAGTTAGTGTTTGGAAGAGGAGTCCCTTTCCATTATACATCAGGCAGTGATGACTTCTCTGGGGTACTCACTCTCTCCTACGTTTTGCAGCCATACCACTAGACCCGGCTGTGGCTCACTGCTTGCTTATCTTACCAAGAATCTGTCTAATGACACTTGTTCTTCCCTACATTTTAACACTTGTCTGTAGTGAGACATCACATTGTCATTAACCCTTTAATTGCGCAACGCGCCTGCAGGCCCACATCTGGGGTGCGCTATGCGCCTCCAGGTTTTGTATTTTTCACATTCCATTCAAAACTCCCGTGGCTACATGGGGTTCACATCAGCTTCCTCAGGGCTCTTGTAAACAGACGCCATCTAAAAAAATTTGTGGTCCACATTCCCGGGTGTTGGAGCTTCAGTAGTGAGTGATCAACCAAGGCTGGGGCTCGCAGTATGAGTGCAGAGCACTGCTGATCAGCGTGTGACCACAGCATCGCCTAATAATGTCAAAATATATATATAACCTGTATTATTTAGCCATGATAGTATTATAGAAGAGCCTGAGTGTGATAATGACTGGATACAATGTTCAAATATCAGTGATTCAATGCTGCTCACGATGTTCACAGCGCTAGCCACAGCACCACAGCATTATTTCGTCCATCTAGGAATCTTCAAACGACTTCTTAAGTTCCTTTTCACAATAAATGTGTGGTCAATTATTCATTTACAGGAATTAGTGATCAGGATTGTGGTTATAATTAACGTTGTGCGTAGTATTGTGGAAGGAGGAATTTTGGTGAGGGAGGGAGGGAGAGAATTGAGGTAGCCTCACTGTGTGGCAACCACTCTTATTTTGCTCACCATAGTAGCTTCATGGTTCGCTATGGGGAACACACATGTACTTGGGTATATACAGTGTGTGTGTGTGTGTGTAGTGTAATAACAGTAACAGGAGTATGTTGAGTGGAGCTATTTTGGTGAGGGAGGTAACGTCGCAATCGTAGCGTCGTCTGCTGTCTGCTGTGTGATTTCTCATGCAGTGTATGGTGGCCACTGTACTGTTTGGACACAATACCGGCTTACCTGCATAGTTCTGGTAAGTAAAACATGTAGATAGGTACGGTATATATAAAATGTGTAAATAGTGTAATAAGAATAATAACAGTATGGTGGGAGGAGCAATGTTGGCGAGTAAGAAGTTGGAGTGAGGGAGGGCTGGCTGGGTGTGGCTGCTCACACTCACGGTGTTCTGAATGTGTTCATGGTCAATGTATATAGTGTGTGACAGTGTATAGTCTGTAAATAGATTGTATATATACATAAATTAGCATGATACATGGTAAATATGTGCAACATATGTGTACACAAGTGTCATGCACGTAACACAGTGTCCTCGGACAGTACGGATGTTTTACTGCCATAATATAGTGTACGTGTTCATTATACATGGTATTAGCACGTAAAAACAAATAAAATGTACAATGGGCCTCGACTTACGATGCTAATCCGTTCCCAGAGACGGATCGTAAGTCGAAATATCGTAAGTCGAAGCAATTTTTCCCATAAGAAATAAAGGGATTTGAATTAATCCGTTCCCCACTTCAAAATATTAACATACAAATACATTATACACTGAATATAATGTTTTTTTTTTCTAACTACAATACAGTACCTAAGTTTATCTTACCTTTATGGAGGGCTTTTGATGGCATTGTTACTGTTCGGAAGGGGGAGTCCCCTTCCATTATCACACCAGGCAGTGATGTTTTCTCTGGGGTACTCTCTCTCCTACGTTTTACCTGAATACCACTAGGACCTGGTTGTGGTTTCAGTGCTTGTGTCTCACTACAAATTTGTCAAGAGACATTTGTTTTTCCCTTCATTTTAACATTTGTCTGTAATGATGCACCACATTAGCACCCATAATGTTCTTTTTCTTAGCCAGTATGGTGGATATCGTTGACTGAGATTTCTTGAGGTTATCTTGAGGTTATCTTGAGATGATTTCGGGGCTTTAGTGTCCCCGCGGTCCGGTCCTCGACCAGGCCTCCACCCCCAGGAAGCAGCCCGTGACAGCTGACTAACACCCAGGTACCTATTTACTGCTAGGTAACAGGGGCATTCAGGGTGAAAGAAACTTTGCCCATTTGTTTCTGCCTCGTGCGGGAATCGAACCCGCGCCACAGAATTACGAGTCCTGCGCGGTATCCACCAGGCTACGAGGCCCACCCACGAGGCCCACATTTGTTGTACTGCCTAGCCAGTCCAACAACCCGCACACCATCTTCATATTTATGAATGATCTCTTGTTTCTGCTCTATGGTCATCTTGTTTCTGCTCTATGGTATCTCATATGTTGAGCCTTACCACTGACTTTCCTGGGACTCATGGCATGATACATAATAATTACTTTAATGTTCAAAATGCAAAAAAATCACCACAAAAGCAAAATTTCATATAGGTGCGATCGTCACTAAGCGGGCAGCTGTAGTAAACTGAGGCAGGTCGGCCGCGTGACCGGGAACCGCACGCTCAGTCTACCCGAACGTGTACCAATATCGTAAATTGATGACACTATCGGATGTCGAGTCGCATTTTTCGATAAAATTTACATTGTAACTCAAAATTATCGTAAGTAGGTTATCTTGAGATGATTTCGGGGCTTTAGTGTCCCCGCGGCCCGGTCCTCGACGAGGCCTCCACCCCCAGGAAGCAGCCCGTGACAGCTGGCTAACACCCAGGTACCTATTTTACTGCTAGGTAAAAGGGGCATAGGGTGAAAGAAACTCTGCCCATTGTTTCTCGCCGGCACCTGGGATCGAACCCGGGACCACAGGATCACAAGTCCAGCGTGCTGTCCGCTCGGCCGACCGGCTCCCCAAGTAGGGGCAATCGTAAGTCGAGGTGCCACTGTATTTGGAACTGTGCGCAAAAATGAACAAAATATATTTGCGGCAACTCACACGCCCCTCCCCGGGCGCCCTACTGGCCCCGGGAGCGTACGTGACGGGTGAACGGGGAATGATGACGTCACGCGCCAACTTACGGACCCTATAGCAGTCAAAGTAAGTACAATTTCGATTTTTTTTTTTACATACCCATACTGAGGGAAGGGTTTTGACACTTTAAAAAACAAAAGGATTTTTTTCAAGAAAACTTATTTCCTGCGCACTGGGGGGTATCATATTTGGAGGTGGCGCACTTAAAGGGTTAAAAGGTCAATGCAAAGGCCTGCTGCAGCTTTATCTGGGCGAGTTTTTTTTTCAACAAAACTTTGTAGTTCTTCCCATACTTCACACATTTTCTTAATGAGGCAGGGACATCCTTTACTGCCTCTACTCAAGTATTTTCTTAGGTTGAACCTTACCACTGACTTTCTTGGGACCCATGGCATGATATATAATAATTACTTTCATGTTCAAAAACCAAAAAAAAAAAAAGGAAAACAATAAAATTCTTTACAAAGAATTCAAGCATGATCATCACTAAGTGGGAGGCACTGGTAAACTCAAGTGCAGTTGCTCGTGCCACCAGGTACCATGTGCTCAGTCGACCCATACGTGTATCAACAATGTTGCAAGGCGAGGCAAAGTTCGTAACCCGATTCAACTTTTCTGAGGAAATCGAGTTCCTAACCTGAAAAATTCGTAAAGGAGGATGTTAGCTACCTCAGGTCCACTGTACATGGGCGTCATGGTACTATGCTCCCATGTGGTCTGGTGCAGGTGGATATTCTCTATTTAACACAAAGTTCTAATATCAGTCACCACTGTATTTTTTCTTTTCTAAATGAGGTTATATATACTTTGTGATAACTGTTATCCATGTTCCATTACTGTAACCCTACTATGCCCTAGTATACCTAGGGGTTTTTGCAGAGTTCTGACACACACACACACACACGTCTCTCCCACAAACTTATGACGAAGACCTATCATGTGCAAAGAAATATGCGAGAAAAATAAATTAAGACAAGAATATCTTACATGTTTTAATGCTTAATCCCTACACTGCGCCCCAGTACATAACCAATAATATTCTTGTGTGCAAGAAAAAATTTAATTCCCAAATTTGTTGTCTTTTTGACCCTCTAAGTGCACAACACATCATATGATGGGTTGAGTGACTTGCAATAACATAACTTGCGCTCCACATCATATGATGTATTTGAGTACCGCGCAAGATTTGAAAGGCCCGTGAGGTAGAGGGGGGGCCCCCCTACGTTGCCCAGGAGCTATAGTAAACAGCCGCCATTTTGTAAAAAAAAATCCAGCTCACGCTACCATCTCGTGGGAGGCATCAGTTACCTAGCTGCCACCATGTTGAGCGCACAGCTGAACGCTTCCCAGACACGCACCACGCACTCACCCAAGAGCAAATAACCAGTGAATTATTTTCTGATGGTGAGGAAAGTGATTTTGATGACTCTGACACTGATAAAGACTACACACAATTGACCGATGATAGTAGCACGGACAGTGAAAATGAGATACAGTCGCCTCCCATGGCGAGGCTTATACGCTCACCCATGCCACCTCGCCCAGTGTTACTCCCAATTCACCCTCGACCACACAGTTCCTGTGCTTATTTAGAGTCTGAGGATATTTTCGGTGACGAGTCAGAGGAAGGTGACTCTTTTTCTGGTTTTAGTGAAGGTGAATCAGAACATAGTGTTACCAAGCCTGGTGCCAGTACCAGTGGTGTTACTGGGCGAGAATTTGTCGCGTCAGCAGCGTCTCGCCCAGCCAAGCGCCACTGCATGGAACAACATGAGGCACCAAGAGCCTCATGTTTACGTGCTTCCATCTCACGTGCACGTAGCGGCCGTACTGTGCGTAGACGGGCTTCAGCTCCTGGTCCATGGTGTGCATTGCTTCCTCGCCGTCGTGCCCCTGTTGTGTCTCACAGGACACCAGGTGTACTAGTGTGGAGTGATGGTGCTGGTTTTATTCCTCGAATTCCTGCCTTTGAGAATAAAGACATTGGAATTACAGAGCTTTTCCCTGATAATGGAGAGGATATGAGTGAATTGGATTATTTTACAGCATTCTATGATGAGCCGCTCATGGAATATATTGTACACCAAACGAACCTTCATGCGGCTCATCTCATTAGAAGAGAGATAACAGACTTTTCACAATTGCAATGTTGGAAACCACCACTGTAGGTGAAATGTATGTGTTTTTAGCAATATGTATGTTGATGAAGCATTGTGTCAAACACACTTTCACAGATTACTGTAGCAAAGATCTGACTATTCCAACACCTTTCTTTGGGAAATGCATGTCCCAAGACAGGTTTCAGATACTCCTCAGGTGTCTGCATTTTGCAAGTAATGAGGACCGGACAGAGGATGATAGACTTTGGCGAGTGAGGCACCATATATGAATGAAGTGATTGGAAAGTTCAGAGATTTTTACGTACCAGCACAAAAGCTGGTGATTGACGAATCCCTTGTACTTTTCAAAGGATGTGTTTCATTCAAGCAGTGTATTCCCTCCAAACGAAACAGATTTGGATTGAAATTTTTTGTATTGTGTGACTGTGAAACAGGATACGTGTTACATATGATTCTGTATTCAGCTAACGATGTAGACATTCCCGGTAACGACGAACATGGTTTTTCGGGAAGTGTGGTAAAGTCACTGATGGCATCATCAGTGATACCTCCCCTTAATACAGGCATGTACTAGTACTGTTAAAATGTGTTACCTGATCACTGGGAAAAAATTTATGTGGTTTATTTTGGCCATGATGAAGCAAGAAAGTCTCACTATGACGTCTTGATTTATGTATTTGTGGAGCCATCACCCTGTGATGGTCATCCCGGGCTAGGTGTTTGGCAGGAGTTGCCAGAGATATTTTTACACTTTTATTTCAGTAATTTTTTTCCAGTAATATTATTCAATAATGTCATTTGAGAAATTTATCTAATAAAATATGTGGAACATTGGAATGCTCAACTATATTTAAACTATCACAAATGTACACTCCATATTATATTCTTAGAACAATATAACTCTATTTTTGCTGTTATTACATTGTATACAAACTACATATATAACTACAGTGACACCTCAACTTACAATTGCCCCAACTTATGATAATTTCGAGTTACGATATAAATGTGATCAGAAAATGTGACTCGACTTACGATAGTGTCGTCGACTAACGATATTCATTGATACCCATTCGGGTCGACCAAGCACAAGGTTCCTGGTCATGCAGACAGACCTCCATCAGTTTACCAGAGCTGCCCATTTAGTGACAATCACACTTTTAAGAAATTTCATTATTTTGGTGATTTTTTGTTTTTTGAACATTAAAGTAATTATTATATATCACACCATGGATCCCAAGAAAGTCAGTGGTAAAGTTCAACCTAAGAAACACATGTGAGGATGACCACAGAGGGAAAAACAAGAGATCATTCGTAAACATGAAAATGGTATAAGGGTTGTTGATGTAGAGGATGTCCCTTCCTCATCAGCAAGGGAAGAACTGCAAACTTTTGCTGAAACGACTCACCCAAGTCAAGCTGCAGTAGGCCGTTGCCTTAACCTTTTCAATGACACTGTGATGCATCACTACTGACAAATATTGAAAAAATTTGAAAAAAGAAAAGTGTTTAAAAGGTTCATTCACTGAATGTCAGGTAGGCTGCTACATTTCTATAAAAAAAAAAAATAAAAATAAAAAAATAAAAAAAAATAATTTGAAAAAAAGAGAAAAAATGTTTAAAAGGTTCATTCAGTGGATGTCACATAGGCTGTTCCATTTTCTATAAAAAATATATATTTTTTTAAATTTGAAAAAAGAAAAACAATCACTTCCTGATGTTATAATGGAAGGGGACTCTCCTTCCAAACACTAACATCTCTCCTCCTCACAGTCTTCCATACACCAACAAGAGTCATCAATAAAGGTAAGCAATAACTTGTACATACTTTAGTACTAAAGATTTGGGTGAATTAGGTATAAAATTTAGTTGGAAGTTAATTTTTTGGAAGTGTGGAACGGATTAATTCAATTACCATTATTTCTCATAGGAAAATTCGTTTCGACTTAACACTATCGCCGGCACCATGCGCGCTCAGCAGACTTTGACGTCATGGGGCCAATGGTGCGGGCAAGCGTGCGGCGACACCTAAATGTGTATACTCGTTTCAGTTTTCTCACCTTAAATCTTGTGCTACGTTGTTTGTTTTGGTATCATTGTGTTCGTAATTAAAGTCCCTGCAGATGTATATGCATATAATGTCCAATAGCCTGGTGAGACTCCCCACAGCAAAGCCTAAAGTCGGAAAAGTTACAGTGAGCGCACAAAATCAGTATAATGTGTATACTCGTTTCAGTTTTTTCACCTTAATTCTCGTGCTACGTTGTTCGTTTTGGTATCATTGTGTTCGCAATTAAATTCCCTGCAGATGTATGTGCATATAATGTCCAAAAGCCTGCGAGACTCCCTGCAGCAAAGCCTAAAGTTACCCTTGAATGAGCACCAATTTGCACACCACAGCCTAATGTGTATACTCGTTCAGTTTGATAACATCATTTTCATGTTACATCGCTCGTTTTGGTATCAAATTGTTCGCAAAATAAGGCGCACATTTTAAAACTAGTCNGCTGCCAAACCCTGTTTATGAATGAAAAACGATTTACACACGACTCACAACTAATGACATCCGAACACTTTCGGAACAAGTGCTTCGTTGACGACATCTGTTCCAACCACAATGTTATAACTGCTACACCCATGTACTTCAAATACCAATAATCGCCAACAGAACCTAAACACCTAACCAACGCCTAACTATATATAATTTTATGTATAATATTATTATTTTATACGAGAACAAACCAATTTTTAATACACTGTACAGTATGTTTAAAATTTATGAAATTGTCTGGGGAGGACAGCTGATGCTTTAAACACACTAGTGTGAGATGGGCCTGCACTGTGTATATCAATATTGTGGTCCAAGAATGTTATGTAGAGTCGCGAGACTAATACCCTTAGTTCTTCATTGTTCGTTAATATCAGATAGTGAACATTTTTTTTTCATTTGAGATGATTTCGAGGCTTAGCGTCCCTGTGGCCCGGTCATCGACCAAGCCTCCTTTTTGTTACACACCCTCAGGACGCAGCCCGTCAGCTGTGTAACTCCCAGGTACCTATTTACTGCTAGGTAACAGGAGCATCAGGGTAAAAGAAACTCTGCCCATTTGTTTCCACCTCCACCGGGCCCGAACCCGGAACCTCAGGACTATGAATTCGAAGCACTGTCTACTTAGCTGTCAAGCCAGCTTTTTAGAACATTAGAACATAAAAACATTAGTGTTCTTTTATCTGTTGGCTAAGCACAAACTTGACTCACTGGCTATTTAGTTTTCTGGCATGTTTTAGGCTAATTCACTTTTTTTCCTTGTACAAAATGTTTGTCTGTCATCTTCCACCTTAACCCTTAACTGCACAACACATCAATAGCTGTGGTGAGTAATTGCTGCGGAATTGCACACCATAGCTACTGATGTGTTGCAGTACCGCACAAGATTTAAATGGCCCACAACTACACGGGGTTCACATGAACTTCCTCAGCACTCTAGAAACTAACACCATTTTTTTTTAAATTGTGGGCAATATTCCCGGGTGTGAGAGCCTCAGTACTAATTGAGTAACAAAGGCAGGCACATGCAGCATGAGCTAACAGCACTGCTGTTCAGCTTGTGACTTCAGCATCTCCTAAAAGTGTAAAAATATATATGTAACTGGTATTATTTAGCCATGACAATATTACAGAAGCGCCTGTGATAAAGACTGTGTACATGCTCAGATATCAGTGAACACAATGCTGTTCAAGACGTTCACAGCACTAGCCACAGCACTACCATTGTTTCGTCCATCTAAGAATCTTGAAACGACTTGTTACAAAATACAGCCGTTACAAATAAACTTGTGGAAACTTATTAATTTACAGGATTTAGTAACCAGAATTCTGATAATAGCAGCATTGTGGTGAGAATTAGCATTGTGCGTAGTTGTGTAGTTAGTGGGAGGAGTAATCTAGGCGAGGAGGGAGGGAGAGGTGGCATCATCTAGCGTCATCTGCTGGCTGCTATGTGACTTCCCGCCAACACACACCAAAACTATAACGTTGGTATAATATTCGAACAAGTTTTTAACACCTCCTAACCAGTTATAACAACCAATATTGCAAGTTGTAACACGTTCTAATACGTCATAAATACGTTAAGCCAAGATGTAACAACTTATTACAAGTTGTAACAAGCGGAAAATAAAGACAGTTTCGGTTTGTGTTTCCAGGGTTGTAATGCATTTTTTTTGTTGCCATGATGTTGTTTAGACATCATACCAGCTTAGTTGTAGTTATAGTGAACAAAACATATAGATACTTACATATAACATGTGTATATAGTGTAATAAAACCACAAACAGTATTGTGGTAGGAGGAATATTAGCGAGTTAGGTGTTGAAGGAGTAAGGGAGGGCTGGCTGGGTGCTGCAGCCCACTCTTGATGCTTGGACTCACCATACCAACTTAGTGGTTTGCTATGGTGAACAAAACAGACAGATACCTATATATCGTGTATGTAAATATAGTGTAATAACAGCAAAACTATTTGTTTATTGTTTTATGAACATAATACCTGAGTCATTAATATGCACACCATACTTTTGAGTATAGCGATGATTCACACATTTTGTTATATAAATATACCACACTGTTGAATAATATTACTACAAAAAAAAGTAAGAAAAAACCAATCAAGATAGATTGAAATAATTAGGTAATATCATCTTTATGGCAACTCCCGCCTGACAGCTTGGGCAGAGATGACCGCTTCTGACGATTGCACCGTCAACACCACTTTTTTTTTTTTTTGCCAGACTTTCTCACCCTAGTGTGGCTAAAATGTCACGTATGATAATTTTTTTTATTATTTTTCCTGTGATTAGGGAACACAAATGAACACTTTTATATGACAAAAAAAATGTAGATTTTTTTATTTCTTGCGCCTGGGCGTGTCGTAAGCTATAATCACAAGAGCAGCCCAGTGGTTAAACTCGAGATATGAAAATCTCCAAGGAAGCAAATATCTAACATGGGATTTTCTAGACTTTCCAGACAGTTTTAATACGTTCTCAGTCAATATTGCAACCATTACATAATGGGGTTTATGATGTATATGTGAGTGGTAAAAGTTCTAGTCACTTCTTTCATTCCAAGGAGGCTGCCTCAGCTTCAGCAATTGTAAACAATAAGGTTGTGCAGATAACTGCATCTAACATACTCTCTTCTTGATCTACTTATTCTAGCACTTGTGTAGTATCTAACATGGGCCTCTGTGAAAACTCCAAGATTACAACCGACTCTCTCAACTTATAAAAATAACTGTATTTCTCGTTATTGATTTTAGGCATTGAATGTTGGCAAAAGGAAAGATTTTTTATAGCAGTAGTAACTTTTCAAAGTGTTCTTATTTGAATTAAAAATATTTATTGAAAAGTGTATAGAAATGCATTATTCTATGCATTTACAGCAAAGTTAATTACCGAATAAGTATTTAAATTTTAATAGGTTTTAATTATAGAACTTATGAAAATACTATATGTTAATAAAAATACCATATTTGCCTATTTCCATAAACGTACTGTATGCAGTGTTCGGTCATGGAAGGGTAACATGCATTGTGCCAAATGAACTGATGCACATACATTCAGTTTCTATGATCGAGCCACAGAGATATACAGAAAAGAGATGGATGGGTCGATTGCCTCTATTTGGACCTAAATAAGGCTTTCGACAGAGTTCCACATAAGAGGTTATTCTGGAAACTGGAAAATATTGGAGGGGTGACAGGTAAGCTTCTAACATGGATGAAAAATTTTAAGGTAGAAAAATGACGGCAGTAATCAGAGGTAATGTATCGGACTGGAGAAATGTCACAAGTGGAGTACCACAGGGTTCAGTTCTTGCACCGGTGATGCTCACTGTCTACATAAATGATCTACCAGATGGAATACAGAATTAAATGAACATGTTTGCTGATGATGCTAAGATAATAGGAAGGATAAGAAACTTAAATGATTGTCATGCCCTTCAAGAAGACCTGGACAAAATAAGTATATGGAGCAACACTTGGCAAATAGAATTTAATATGAATAAAAGCCATGTTATGGAATGTGGAATAGAACATAGACCCCACACAACCTATAAATTATGTGAGAAATCTTTAAAGAATTCTGATAAAGAAAGAGATCTAGGGGGGGTTCTAGATAGAAAAATATCACCCGAGGACCACATTAAGAACGTTGTGTGAGGAACCTATGGTACACTTTCTAACTTCAAAATTGCTTTTAAATACATGGATGGCGAAATACTAAAGAAATTGTTTACGACTTTTGTTAGGCTAAAGCTAGAATATGCAGCGGTTGTGTGGTGCCCATATCTTAAGAAGCACATCAACAAACTGGAAAAGGCGCAAAAACATGCTATTAAGTGGCTCTCAGAACTGAAGGACAAGAACTATGAGGAGAGGTTAGAGGCATTAAATATGCCAAAACTAGAAGACAGAAGAAAAAAAGGTGATATGATCTCTACGTACAAAATAGTAACAGGAATTGATAAAATTGATTGAGAAGATTTCCCGAGACCTGGAAATTCAAGAACAAGAGGTTATAGATTTAAACTTATTATACAAAGATGCCGAAGAAATATAAGAGAATTCACTTTCGCAAACAGAGTGGTAGAATGATGGAACAAGTGAGAAGGTGGGGCAAGCCAAAACCTTCAGTAGTTTCAAAGCGTTATATGACAAAGAGTGCTGAGTAGACGGGACACAAGCGTAGCTCTCATCCTGTAACTACACTTAGGTAATTACACGGGTTGATAGTAATGATACTCTTCTAGTGGGTTCAAGGCAAAAAACTGAGCTCATAAAGATCAGCTAATCAGGTGCAATATATTTGTTTCATTCCAGATACTCAAAACAACTTCCATGATCCAACCTATGGATGACGGAATAATTTTGAGTCTCAAATTTCACTTCAGAAATTATTTTTGTACATTCCTTCATGCACAGTAGAGTAACATCATGGAATCCTTGAAAATATTTAATATAAAGTCAGCAGTATGGAGTGTTGCACATGTATGGAAAATGGTCAAACAATCATCCTTGAAGTATGGCCGTACAAACTCTGACCCACTGCTCATCCTTTTCCAGAAGACAGTGTCATATTGTAGATTTTGAAGAATTCATACCTGGGAGCAAACCTGGAGAGGGTTCTGGGAGTTTTACTCCTGAGCCCAGGCTCGACATGTGATAACTTGGTCCAACAGGCTGTTGCATGGAGTGGTCCGCAGGCCCACGTATCCATGACAGCCTGGTTGGTCCGGCACTTCTCGCAAGAACTTATCAAAGTGCCTCTTGAATACATCCACCTTTGTTCTGGTAATATTTCTAATACTTGCTGGGAGTATGTAGAACAACTGTGGACCTCTGATGTTCAGATAGTGCTCTCTGACTGTGCCTATTGCACCTCTACTCTTCACTGATTCTCTTCTGCATTTCCTTCCGTATCTTTGGCTCCAGTACGTTGTTATTCTACTGTGCAAATTTGGGACCTGACCTTCAAGTATCTTCCATGTATATATTATTTTATACCTTTCTCATCTTCCTATCCAAAGAGTACATTTTTAGAGCTTAGAGACGGTCCCAATAATTTAGATGCTTTAACATTTCTATACGTGCCATACATGTTCTCTGTATACCCTTTAATTCAAAGATCTCTCCAGCTTTGAAAGGGTAAGTGAGTACAAAGCAATACTCAAGACAGGACAGCACCAGTGATTTAAATAGTATTAGCACTGCTGTGGGGGGGGGTCTGGATTTGAACGTTCTCATAATTCATCCAATCATTTTCCTGGCCGCCGCTATATTTGCTTAGGTTATGTTCACTAAATATCAGGTCGTCAGACTTCATAATTCCCAGATCTTTTACATATTGCTTTCCTCGTATGAGTAGGTCTGATTGTGTCCTGGAGCATACCTGGAGCATACCTGTCCTGTACCCTGTACAGTATTTTGTTTAAGTTCCTCATTACTACCATACCTAAGTACTGTACCTGAAACTTGTCACCGTTAAATATGTCATTTTCTGTTGACCAACTTTATTAATATCTGCCTGGAGTTTTTCAGTCTTCTACAGAAGGAAATTTTCATGCAGATTTTTCTATCAGCAAAGGATAACACAAAGCTATGACTAGTATTTTTGTCTATATCAGAGATAAGAATGAGAAATAGCAGCAGTGCAAGGACTATACACTGGGGTACAGAACTTTTCACTGCACTTAAATTTAATCTTATTGGACTGTCTGTCACTCTCTGCATTCTATTTGACAGAAAATTGAAAATCTAACGGTCCACTTTACCTGTTATTCCTACTGATCTTATTTTATGGGCTATCACCCCATGGTCACATTTGTCGAATGCCTTTGCGAAGTCTGTGTATACAACATCTTCATTTTGCTTTTCTTCTAAAACTTCTGTGATTTTGTCATAGTGGTTGAGTAACTGTGACAGACAGGATCTTCCCACACTAAATCCATGTTGTCCTGGGTTGTGTAGCTCATTATTTTCCATAAATCTAGAAATTTGATTCCTAATCACTCTTTCAAAAACTTTTATTATGTGTGATGTTAGTGTAACTGGTCTATACTTTTTTGTCAAAACTTTACTACCTCTCTTGTGCAGAGGAGCTAATTTAAGTGCTGCTGGTATCTTCCCTGTATCCAGACTCTTTCTCTATATTACGCTGAGTGCTCGTGCTACTGGTACTTTACATTTCTTTATGAATATTGAATTCCAAGAGTCAGGACCAGAGGCTAAGTGCATGGGCATGTTGTCAATTCTCTTTCAAAGTCTTCTGAGTTTGAGTTATGTCAGTTATATTATATGGAGCTATGATGTCATTCATAAAGGCGCTGTCTGGATCTTCAACTTTCTTGTTGTTTATTGGGGGTGCTAAACATAGCCTCATACTGGCATCTTAGAATTTCACTAATTTCTTTGTTGTCCTTTGTGTACGAACCTTCAGTTGTAAGTAAAGGCTCTCCTCCAAAACCTCCACCCCTTGGTGGAGGTTTTTTATTTTGATTTTGCAAACGTGAAAAAATATTTTGGAATTTTCTATATCTCCTGTATAGCCTTTTGTTCCAATTCCATTTCCTCATACTCGTATGATCGCTACAACGTCTGCTCTATTTCTCCGATCTCCCTGTTTAAATTTACTTTTATTTATCAGTATTGATACTTTTCTTGTAATAATTGTGTCTGTTTAAGCATTTATGTTATTTTTTCCTTCTCCTGTACAGTTGTCTGCATTCTCTTTCTAGAGAGGTCCTCTTTCTGACCCTCATCACAGGCACATGTGTCAAGCAGATCTTGTATGCTTCCGCTATCTGTTGAGCTATTCCCTGTATGGGAGTTTTGTCGCTTTAGACTGTCTCGCATTGAATGTTTGCAAGGCCTATACTTATTTTTTCCCAGTCAATCCTCTTATTGTTGAAATTGAATTGATTGAATAAACCTTCTCGCTTGTTGGTTCTCTTGGACCTACTACCGTTATTAATGTTAGTTTGCACTTCAATTCACTTCAAAGGTCTGAGTATGTAGTGTCTGAGATTGTAATGTCTCTGATTAGTTCATCATTGTTTGTGAATATCAGGACTAGTATGTTTTCGTTCCTAGTTGGTTCTGTAATCTGTTGGTTGAGCAAGAATTTGTTACAGAATCTCAACAGTTCTCTGACCTGTGGTTGATTATTTCCATGTTGGTTTCTTGCTATTATATTGTTGTTTGCCATTCTCCATCTTAAACTGGGCCCTATTAAAGTCTCCAAAAAAGATAAAAATCTGGAATTGGGTTTGCTAGGTTATCAAGGATGTTCTCCATTTTGTGAATCTGCTCTGTTAATTCCTCAACTGTTGCATCTGGTGGTCAATATATTAGAATAATAATTAGGTTTACTTTTTCTACCTTGATTCAAAGTACCTCTGCCACCTCAATTGGTTGAGTTTAGTAGCTCTTTGCATACCAGATCCTCTTTAATATACAAACCTACTCCTCCATTTGACCAAATTTCTTTATCACATCTATATAAATTACAATTTGGAATCCAGATTTCACTATCCATGTAATCTTTCGTATGAGTTTCCATGAATGCCCCAAATATTGAATTCGACTCTACTAGAAGGCCATTTATGAATTAACTTTACATCTTGATTGTGACTTTAGGCCTTATATGTTTGCAAGTATGAATGGCTTCCATAGTGCTTGTTACTTCTGGTGGGCTTTGGTAGTTTTCCCCCCTCTCCACCCTGATCCAGGGTTGTGTGTGTTTTGGCAATGGTTCATCCAGTTTTGGTAGTGGTACTGGTGCTGGGAGTGTGGTAGTTTCAGTGGAGTTGAAAGGTGTAGTATGTGTGCGCCTGATGACGAATTGTAGTCCGGTCTGGGCACTTTTCCCTCTCCATCCGTATTCCTGCAAGTTTCTGTCTGCTTGTTCCTCTCTCTCTTGTATGTTCTACTTTTTTATATATATATATATTATATATATATATATATATATATATATATATATATAATATATATATAATATATATATATATATATATATATATATATATATATATACTATATACAATAGTTCTTACATTCTGTACAGCCACTAGCACACATTGCGTTTCGGGCAAGTCCTTAATCCCACGTTCCCGGAATACAAACCGCCAAAATGTTTAACAACAGGTACCCATTTTACTGTGTTTTTGTCCTAACTTTTTCATTTCTGCATTCATAGTATTGCTTTCATCTTTCTCATTTCTGCTCTCATTATTCATATTACCGGTTGGCTCTTCAATATTGCCGTCATTTTCTTTCAATGTCCTTCCACTTTGCTAATTTGGCTCTCTAAACTATCAGTCCCTGGGTTTTGTTCCGTGTTCATTGTTGTTTTTAAACAATCTACATATATTTCTGGTAGCTTTTCCGTGAATGGTAACCTCTGTGTTTAACCCTTGAGCCGCTAAGGGCCATTTTGCCTTCAACACCCACAGGCGCAACAACAAAAAATTCAAAAAAATTCTTCATCTTGTAAAAGTGTTTATTTGTGTTCTCTGATCACGGGAAAAAAAAATCGTAGGTGGCATATTTTGGCCACAATAGGGTGGGGAAGTCTGGCAAAGAAGAGGCGTTGACAGAGCAGTTGCCAGATGAAGTCTGCTCCACCCGAGCTGTCAGGTGGGGGTTGCCATAAAGATATTATTAACTAATTATTTCAATGTCTCTGATAGATTTTGTCTGTTTTTTTTTTTTGCAGTAATATTATTCAATAGTGTGTATTGTGATATATTTATATAATAAAATGTGTGAAGCATCACTGTACTCAAAATTATTGTGTTCATATTAGTGATTCAATTATTATGTTCATAAAACAATAAACAAATAGTTTTGCTGTTATTACACTAAATACACAGGTTATATATACGTATCTGCATGTTTTGTTCACCATAACGAACCACTACGTTGGTGTTGTGAGTCAAAACGCAACAAGGAGTGTCCTTCACTCACCAGCCAGTCAGCCACTTGCCACCACTCCCTCACTCACCTCCTCACTTGCCAACATACTCCTCCAAACCATACTGTTTTTTCTTTTATTCACTATACACAGACGTTAAATATAAGTATCTACATGTTTTGTTCACCATAACTGTACATTTAAGCTTGTATGGCAAGTTCAACCAATAAGAAGCATAGCTACACCATTAAGCTACTGCCATCACTGGTTCAAGGCAAGATGCACTAGCACTTCTTTTGTGGTGTTACTGCACTAGCGGTTTTGCCCGAAATGCTTTGTGTAATAGTGGCTTTGGCATTGTATGTACTAGCTCTATCTATAAATCCATCAATCTTTGTAAAATCTCTTGTATGTATGTACCTTACCTAAATAAACATTATTATTTTATATTATTACTATATACACACACATTATATATAATATCTACATGTTTATTCACCATACCTGTACAAGTAAGCTGGTATGGTGCCCCAAAGACCCTAGTGGCCCCAAGTAAACATGACAAGTGTTGCAGACGATGCACCTCCCTCACACAATGGCAGCTCCCAACAACTCCTATTGCTATTATTACACTCTTACACACGATCTACATTTGTGTTCACCATAGCGAACCCTAAGCTGGTATGTAAGTCCAGTCAATAAAAGTGGTCCACACAGTCAGAAGACAACGCCCACCACCCTCCTACCCCATTATTCCTCCCACCATGGAGCACAGTGCTAAATATCACATAAATCCTGCTAATATCAGAATCCTGGTTAGTTTATCAGTCAAGGGACTTCTGTAATACTATCATCGCTAAATATAGCATGTACATATATTTTTACATTTGTAGGCGATGCTGTGGTCACAAGTGAACAGCGGTGCGTGAGCTCATGCTGCGTGTGTGACAGCCTTGGTGGCTTGCTCAGTACTGAGGCTTTCACACCAGGAATGTTGCCATGATTTGTTTTCTAGGGGGCATCTGCTATCGGTCGTGGCTGCACTATAGCTTCCCCTATCACACACGGGGCATTTAAATTAAAGCGCTAGACACTAAAACAGCTATTAATGTATTGTGCAGTATCGGTAATGTTACTCAAATCATCTATATATGTATTGCGGGGTCTAAGGTTAAGGAATGTCATTCATTAGTGTGGTGTGTTTTCCCATATCAGTCTATCACTGTGACAGATCCAGTAGGTACCTTGTCTATTTGCATAGTGTGTAGGTAATTCTGTATACTCAGGTGAAATCTTGCTACAAATGTTACCATACAATCCCTACAACACTCTTTCGAAGTGATTTAAAGCAGCTGCCACACACCTCCATGTGGGTTTGTGGTGTAGAGATCGTCCATTCCCCTATAGTGATTTACCATCTTATTCCTTGTTTGTTACTATTTTACTATTTGTAATATATGAATATATTTTACTATTTGAACTGTATGTACATATTTATGTGTTCAAATCTTTTGTACAGGTACTTATTGAATGGTACAGGGAGGTAGTCCCCTGGTAGTAGTCCCACTGGAATGTGTTGACAGTTGTCCTGTCCCCGGTCACTAGTGGATGTGACTAGTTGACATTTACTTGATCTTATATATTATTGTCCTATTGACTCTTTGTTATTACCATAAGGAATTTTCTGCATAATTTCCAGTTAGCAATATTGTGTGATTTACAATATTATAATTACTAGATGCACATCCCCTTATTACAGTATATATTCACTACTGTATATTTACCAATAGTCAACCCAAGTCAAGCATCGTGGCCGCTG
>WNGS01009202.1:7407204-7420901 GCA_020271785.1 Procambarus virginalis
CTATGGTGTAGTTGTCTGCTGCCTATGGTGTAGTTGTCTGCTCCTATAGTGTAGTTGTCTGCTGCCTATGGTGTAGTTGTCTCCTGCCTATAGTGTAGTTGTCTGCTCCCTATGGTGTAGTTGTCTGCTCCTATGGTGTAGTTGTCTGCTGCCTATGGTGTAGTTGTCTGCTGCCTATAGTGTAGTTGTCTGCTCCCTATGGTGTAGTTGTCTGCTGCCTATGTTGTAGTTGTCTGCTGCCTATGGTGTAGTTGTCTCCTGCCTATGTGTAGTTGTCTGCTCCCTATGGTGTAGTTTGTCTGCTGCCTATGTGTAGTTGTCTGCTGCCTATGGTGTAGTTGTCTGCTCCCTATGGTGTAGTTGTCTGCTCCTATGGTGTAGTTGTCTCTGCCTATGGTGTAGTTGTCTCCTCCCTATGGTGTAGTTGTCTGCTGCCTATAGTGTAGTTGTCTGCTGCCTATGGTGTAGTTGTTTCCTCCCTATAGTGTAGTTGTCTGCTCCCTATGGTGTAGTTGTCTCCTGCCTATGGTGTAGTTGTCTGCTGCCTATAGTGTAGTTGTCTGCTCCCTATGGTGTAGTTGTCTCTGCTCCTATAGTGTAGTTGTCTCCTGCCTATAGTGTAGTTGTCTCCTGCCTATATGTAGTTGTCTGCTCCCTATGGTGTAGTGTCTGCTGCCTATAGTGTAGTTGTCTGCTGCCTATGGTGTAGTTGTCTGCTCCCTATGGTGTAGTTTCTGCTCCCTATGGTGTAGTTGTCTGCTCCCTATAGTGTAGTTGTCTGCTGCCTATATGTAGTTTGTCTCCTCCCTATAGTGTAGTTGTCTGCTCCCTATAGTGTAGTTGTCTGCTGCCTATAGTGTAGTTGTCTGCTCCCTATGGTGTAGTTGTCTGCTGCCCTGTATGTAGTTGTCTGCTCCCTATGTGTAGTTGTCTGCTGCCTATAGTGTAGTGTCTGCTCCTATGGTGTAGTTGTCTGCTGCCTATAGTGTATTTGTCTGCTGCCTATAGTGTAGTTGTCTCCTGCTATAGTGTAGTTGTCTGCTCCTATAGTGTAGTTGTCTGCTGCCTGGTGTAGTTGTCTGCTGCCTATAGTGTAGTTGTCTGCTGCCTATGGTGTATTTGTCTGCTCCCTATAGTGTAGTTGTCTGCTCCCTATAGTGTAGTTGTCTGCTGCCTATGGTGTAGTTGTCTGCTGCCTATAGTGTATTTGTCTGCTCCTATAGTGTAGTTGTCTCCTGCCTATAGTGTAGTTGTCTGCTCCCTATAGTGTAGTTGTCTGCTCCCTATGGTGTAGTTGTCTGCTGCCCATGGTGTAGTTGTCTGCTCCCTATGGTGTAGTTGTCTGCTCCCTATGGTGTAGTTGTCTGCTGCCCATGGTGTAGTTGTCTGCTCCCTATGTGTAGTTGTCTGCTCCCTATGGTGTAGTTGTCTGCTCCCTATGGTGTAGTTGTCTCCTGCCTATGGTGTAGTTGTCTCCTGCCTATGGTGTAGTTGTCTCCTGCCTATGGTGTAGTTGTCTCCTGCCTATGGTGTAGATAACTTCTGATCTTCTCTCCCGTTACCATCCTCATTACCTTACACTTGTTGGGAATGAACTCCAACAGCCATTTGTTTCCCCTCTCCTGGAGTTTGTTGAGATCCTCTAAGTTTTTTGCAGTGCTCTGTTTTTACATTCGTCATCCCCTTTGCGTCACCTGGCAACACTGACTTGTACGAGGTCACTCCTCAGGTAGTTTGTCATTCACATAAATTGAGAACAATATTAGTCCTAGATGGAGCCTTGCAGGACCCCACTTGTTACATCCTGCAACTTGTAACCATCTTATCTTATCTTTGAAGCAGCTTATTCCTGTGGACGTCCAAGATACCAAGTCATAATGAGCAGAAACATATTGTTAACGACACGCAGCTACAACATCTTTACTTTTTTCTCTCTTGCGTGGTGACTGACTTTATGAGCAAGATAAGCTGATAATTTATCTTTGGTGTGAGTGTGAGAGAGTAACGTTTTTATTGTCACATTTGTGATGACTGAGCTGTCCATAATTTGGAACTGACTTTGTGCAACCTCTTAGAGGGTGCCTTGTGTGATGCTCTCATTCAGTATACCATATAACTGTCAAACATTAAGTGTATTTCACCATATTTCCAGTATTTATCTTGGATTTTACTTGTAAATGTTTCAACCAGATGTGTGCAGGTCTCTGTCATTTTACTTCTGACTGTCTTCTGGGTCGATTCATCCACTGAAGTTGTGCATTAGTACTGTTGTAGAGCACCACACGATCCTTCACTACATCTTGGGCATTAGTACTGTTGTAGAGCACCACACGACCCTTCACTACATCTTGGGCATTAGTACTGTTGTAGAGCACCACACGACCCTTCACTACATCTTGGGCATTAGTACTGTTGTAGAGCACCACACGACCCTTCACTACATCTTGGGCATTAGTACTGTTGTAGAGCACCACACGACCCTTCACTACATCTTGGGCATTAGTACTGTTGTAGAGCACCACACGACCCTTCACTACATCTTGGCATTAGTACTGTTGTAGAGCACCACACGACCCTTCACTACATCTTGGGCATTAGTACTGTTGTAGAGCACCACACGACCCTTCACTACATCTTGGGCATTAGTACTGTTGTAGAGCACCACACGACCCTTCACTACATCTTGGGCATTAGTACTGTTGTAGAGCACCACACGACCCTTCACTACATCTTGGGCATTAGTACTGTTGTAGAGCACCACACGACCCTTCACTACATCTTGGCATTAGTACTGTTGTAGAGCACCACACGACCCTTCACTACATCTTGGGCATTAGTACTGTTGTAGAGCACCACACGACCCTTCACTACATCTTGGGCATTAGTACTGTTGTAGAGCACCACACGACCCTTCACTACATCTTGGGCATTAGTACTGTTGTAGAGCACCACACGACCCTTCACTACATCTTGGGCATTAGTACTGTTGTAGAGCACCACACGACCCTTCACTACATCTTGGGCATTAGTACTGTTGTAGAGCACCACACGATCCTTCACTACATCTTGGGCATTAGTACTGTTGTAGAGCACCACACGACCCTTCACTACATCTTGGGCATTAGTACTGTTGTAGAGCACCACACGACCCTTCACTACATCTTGGGCATTAGTACTGTTGTAGAGCACCACACGACCCTTCACTACATCTTGGGCATTAGTACTGTTGTAGAGCACCACACGACCCTTCACTACATCTTGGCATTAGTACTGTTGTAGAGCACCACACGATCCTTCACTACATCTTGGGGTGGAGACTATGTGTAGTGAAGCCTGCCAGCGTTAGGGCTCTCCACAACCAGGCAGTTACACTTGGCAATGTTTAGATCTTGTACAAGGAGGCTGGGCGCTCCTCTTCACCCACGCATCACCCCAGCAGTCTTGCTCCTGCATTATCTTCTGCACCTTTCACATATCGGGCTCTGAGTCTTTCTAGCTTGCTCTTGTGGCTACACTTTTGATTACAAGAGAAATGCCATTTTACACTTGAACCTCCGCCAGTTCTTTTCCCCAGATAGTTTAGAATTTCTGTATAGTGTTCATCAGTACACTCACTTCCATTCTTATAGTCTCGAGATGTTTTTCAGTACATTTAATTTCAAGTTCAAGTATGTTTATGGAGATAAGAAAAAAAATACATCTGAAAGGAATAAAGTAGCTTAGGTTATTTCTACCCTCTACTTCAAGTCCCTCAAGGGGCGCAAAATTCAGTGAGTACAAATACACAAATCACAATACAAGAATCCCATTTAACATTGCAGGTTAATATAGTAAGCACAGCATATATTTGTTACACTCTTGGGGCAAAATTCTTGTAGCTCCTTAATATACTGTCATACCATAATCATACCATTATCACACATCAAAATAATTTGATGTGGTATACTACTTATTTCCTTATTTCTATAGTTATCAATAAGTTGCCACTCTAATACATAATGTTCTAAGGTGTGGGCGTGTGGCATACCACATAATTTACACTCCTTATCTTTTTCACTGACATCAACACCGTATTGGGAGATATATTGGTATCCTTATCTTAATCTCATGTAAATTGAATCCTTCTAAGCAGACTTTCCTCTACCATAGGTTTCTAGATTATTGACGAATGTCTTTTGTTTTGTTTTTGTTTATAGTGACAGCAAACAGAAGTCAAGAGTTTATACCGCTCCTCCATCTCCTTGTTGCTGCTGAGATCTCATTAGCTTCATATAATCTTCGATTTCCTTACCTTCTTCCTTCAGCCACATTTCAGTTCCTGAAACAGAGGAAAATGAAGATTAATTAGTAACAAAGCTGGAAAACACACTTGCTGAAATTAAACTTCATAAACACGTATGTTAACAAAACTTAAAGAAATCGAGTCAAAATGTCTACACTGCATAGCCCTTTGCCTCAGAAACAACGTTAAAATTAGTTATATTACACAAGAGTCTGACCAAAATTAACGGATATAGTGCCGTATAGCTAATTTAAATCTAGCTACGTCACGACCTTGGTTCCAAGGTTTGTTACAGCCGGGGGGAAGGGTTGTGGAGATAAGCTCCCACAGCCTGTAAAGTGCCCCTGATGGCGTGCGTCTCAAATAGCCTCTGACAACCAAGTCCAGCTCCTGGCCTGCACGTGTGGCTTAGCTTCTAGGCCTGGCGGAACTGCTTCTACCAGAAGCAGTTCTGGTAGAAGAGAAGGGGCGAAGGCGGGTCTCTGACGCCTTAAAACCAGTTGCTTCGGGCAGATGGGACTCGTTAGCCTGGAAAGGCAGCCCATTTAGGGGAAGGAAAACCCCGAATTCAAACCTCTGCTGTCTTGCGGCTAAACCCACTCATGGGAAAGACTTCGGGAGTCAACCCTGAGGAAAAATCCGGACTCGGAGTCCCTAAGGCAGTTTGCAGCTGTTTACAGCTACATTCTGGCAACTCCTGCGACGACACTGGTGCCAAGCGTATCGGCTCCTGCCCTTCCCTTGGATCACATCGGTGGCGTGGAGAGGGTGGATCTGTTGCATGGGCAACAGCTGATCCTCCATAATTACTGCCCAGGCCTGTGCCCTGGAGAGGACACTCCAGCATCGCCTACTCCATAACCCTACGGGATTGACGGATGCCTACTACTACGTCACGCACAATAGCGTGACGACCAATAAGACCAACAAGACCAACACGACCAACAAGACCAACACGACACGACCAACAAGACCAACACGACCAACACGACCAACAAGACCAACATGACCAAGAAGACCAACACGACCAACAAGACCAACACGACCAACACGACCAACAAGACCAACACGACCAACAAGACCAATACGACACGACCAACACGACCAATGTTGGAAATTTCCAACAATTATTTCACATCCCTAATACAATAGGATGTAATCTTGTATTAGGCTTCATAATCATGTAATACTCATTTACTAATCCTTAGTACAATGGGATGTATTTCCTGTACTAAGAGTAATAATTAACTAATACTACTCCGAAGTTTAGTATCACAGAATTCATTGCATTAAGAAGTGGAGCGTCATATAATTTTCCTTAGAATCGTTAAAATGTTGCGTCAGCCATCTAGCCGAACATTTCATATTAACATATCGAGTAGAATCTAGACTTATTTGTCTTTTATTCAGGATAAACCTTTATTAATAGATTCAGTTTTCGTTAATAAATTTATCATTGTTTACTGGAATTAATTTATGCCGCCACGATTTGCTGTGTCAGTGAATATAAAGATAAATTATATCTCCACTCCAGACCTTTTCTCGTTCATTTAATATCGTCTAAATTATTTGACTACATCAGGAGAAAAAAGGCGTCGCCACAGAATACCTTTATTGAGACATAAATATTCGTGAATATGCTGGGAGCCCCTACTGGCAGCTGTTCGCATGCGCGACTTTCGAGCAGGCGGGGAGAGAAGACGCCATACTGGCGAGACGCACCAGACAACCGCCATTGCATAGGTGTTCTGAAGTTTAGTCCTAATTTTGGAGCATGTGACCATCTACAGACTCCAGACTCATCCTGCAACTTCCAGTTTACGGACACCACGTTCGGCAGGGAAGAATTAGGTTACCTCCCTGTTCGTTACGTTATTTGGCCACACCAAAACCTGCGTAAGTGTACGGCTGGTCCCCAGATCCATTTAGAATTTACTATTAAATAAATGATTCTAGGGTTTGGAGTGGAATTGACATAATATTTACATTTCAGCAGAAGTAGCAGCGTAGGCGAGACCTCAGCGTGTGTCTGAAGGATCATTACCTTGGGGCTGACTCCCGACTCTTGTACAGATTGTGGACGTCAACTGCGTTCCTCTGTCACAGGTGAGATTTAATTAGTTCATATTGTAGGTACTTGTCTCTCAGTGTAAGAATCGTACATACATACTATATTGCACTGATTATTTATTATTAATCTTTATTGTGCAGTAGTATTTTTTGCATTACATTTGATTTAATCTATTTGTATACATATTATCATTATAATAATCACATAATGTTTCACGTAGATTAACCTCATAAAAGACCCCCAAAATGTGTCATGGGAGCTGGTTCTAGCATGTATAGAATTTACAGTCACTGCAGAATAGAATAATCAAGTTTAAGTACATATAATCATAGAGGTCCATAAGCCACTGGTTCTCTCATTTAACATATTTTATGGTCCTTGGAGCTATCTTAGATATAATCTTTATTTGCATTCATAGAATTATACATTTATTAGAATTAAACTAGAGCCACAACCAACAAGACCAACAAGACCAACAAGACCAACAAGACCAACACGACCAACAAGACCAACACGACCAACACAACCAACAAGACCAACACGACCAACAAGACCAACACGACCAACAAGACCAACACGACCAACAAGACCAACAAGACCAACACAACCAACAAGACCAACACAACCAACAAGACCAACACGACCAACAAGACCAACACAACCAACAAGACCAACACGACCAACACGACCAACAAGACCAACACGACCAACAAGACCAACACTCAACAAGACCAACAAGACCAACACGACCAACAAGACCAACAAGACCAACACGTCCAACATGAGCAACACGACCAACACGACCAACAAGACCACCAAGACCAACACGACGAACAAGACCAACACAACCAACAAGACCAACAAGACCAACACGACCAACAAGACCAACACGACCAACAAGACCAACACGACCAACATGACCAACACAACCAACAAGACCAACACAACCAACACGACCAACACGACCAACAAGACCAACACGACCAACATGACCAACACGACCAACACGACCAACATGACCAACACGACTAACACGATCAACACGACCAACACGACCAACACGACCAACACGACCAACATGACCAACACGACCAACACAACCAACAAGACCAACACGACCAACAAGACCAACATGACCAACACGACCAACAAGACCAACACGACCAACACAACCAACACGACCAACACGACCAACAAGACCAACACAACCAACACGACCAACACGACCAACACAACCAACAAGACCAACAAGACCAACACGACCAACAAGACCAACAAGACCAACACAACCAACAAGACCAACACAACCAACAAGACCAACACGACCAACAAGACCAACACAACCAACAAGACCAACACGACCAACACGACCAACAAGACCAACACGACCAACAAGACCAACACGACCAACACTCAACAAGACCAACACGACCAACAAGACCAACAAGACCAACAAGACCAACAAGACCAACACGTCCAACATGACCAACACGACCAACACGACCAACAAGACCAACAAGACCACCAAGACCAACACGACGAACAAGACCAACACAACCAACAAGACCAACAAGACCAACAAGACCAACACGACCAACAAGACCAACACGACCAACAAGACCAACACGACCAACATGACCAACACAACCAACAAGACCAACACAACCAACACGACCAACACGACCAACACGACCAACAAGACCAACACGACCAACATGACCAACACGACCAACACGACCAACATGACCAACACGACCAACAAGACCAACACGACCAACACAACCAACATGACCAACACGACCAACACAACCAACAAGACCAACACGACCAACAAGACCAACATGACCAACACGACCAACAAGACCAACACGACCAACAAGACCAACAAGACCAACACGACCAACAAGACCAACACGACCAACATGACCAACACGACCAACACAACCAACAAGACCAACACGACCAACAAGACCAACACGACCAACAAGACCAACACGACCAACATGACCAACACGACCAACAAGACCAACATGACCAACACGACCAACACGACCAACAAGACCAACAAGACCAACAAGACCAACATGACCAACAAGACCAACACGACCAACAAGACCAACATGACCAACATGACCAACATGACCAACATGACCAACATGACCAACATGACCAACATGACCAACATGACCAACATGACCAACATGACCAACATGACCAACAAGACCAATACGACCAACAAGACCAACACAACCAACAAGACCAACACGACCAACAAGACCAACACGACCAACAAGACCAACACGACCAACACGACCAACATGACCAACACGACCAACAAGACCAACATGACCAACACAACCAACAAGACCAACACGACGAACAAGACCAAACACGACCAACAAGACCAACAAGACCAACATGACCAACACGACCAACACGACCAACAAGACCAACATGACGAACACGACCAACAAGACCAACACGACCAACATGACCAACACGACCAACACAACCAACAAGACCAACACAACCAACAAGACCAACACGACCAACAAGACCAACACGACCAACACGACCAACACGACCAACACGACCAACAAGACCAACAAGACCAACATGACCAACACGACCAACAAGACCAACACGACCAACAAGACCAACAAGACCAACATGACCAACAAGACCAACACCACCAAGAAGACCAACACCACCAACAAGACCAACAAGACCAACACGACCAACAAGACCACCAAGACCAACACAACGAACAAGACCAATCAGACCAACAAGACCAACAATACCAACACGACCAACAAGATCAACACGACCAACAAGATCAACACGACCAACAAGACCAACAAGGCCAACACGACCAACAAGACCAACACGACCAACAATACCAACAAGACCAACACGACCAACACGACCAACAAGACCAACAAGACCAATACGACCAACACAACCAACACGACCAACACAACCAACACGACCAACACAACCAACAAGTTCAACATGACCAACAAGACCAATACGACCAACACGACCAATAAGACCAACAAGACCAACACGACCAAGAAGACCAACACGACCAACAAGACCAAAACGACAAGTAAGACCAATAAGACCAACAGGACCAACACGACCAATAAGACCAACAAGACCAACACGACCAAGAAGACCAACAAGACTAACACGACGAACACCACCAAGACCAACACGACCAACAAGGCTAACACGACCAACAAGACCAACACGACCAACAAGACCAATACGACACGACCAACAAGACTAACACGACGAACACCACCAAGACCAACACGACCAACAAGGCTAACACGACCAACAAGACCAACACGACCAACAAGACCAATACGACACGACCAACACGACCAATGTTGGAAATTTCCAACAATTATTTCACATCCCTAATACAATAGGATGTAATCTTGTATTAGGCTTCATAATCATGTAATACTCATTTACTAATCCTTAGTACAATGGGATGTATTTCCTGTACTAAGAGTAATAATAACTAATACTACTCCGAAGTTTAGTATCACAGAATTCATTGCATTAAGAAGTGGAGCGTCATATAATTTTCCTTAGAATCGTTAAAATGTTGCGTCAGCCATCTAGCCGAACATTTCATATTAACATATCGAGTAGAATCTAGACTTATTTGTCTTTTATTCAGAATAAACCTTTATTAATAGATTCAATTTTCGTTAATAAATTTATCATTGTTTACTGGAATTTATGCCGCCACGATTTGCTGTCAGTGAATATAATGATAAATTGTATCTCCACTCCAGACCTTTTCTCGTTCATTTAATATCGTCTAAATTATTTGACTACATCAGGAGAAAAGAGGCGTCGCCACAGAATACCTTTATTGAGACATAAATATTCGTCACAACGCATTTCCTTCCATATGATATATGCTGGGAGCCCCTACTGGCAGCTGTGCGCATGCGCGACTTCGAGCAGGCGGGGAGAGAAGACGCCATACTGGCGAGACGCACCAGACAACCGCCATTGCATAGGTGTTCTGAAGTTTAGTCCTAATTTTGGAGCATGTGACCATCTACAGACTCCAGACTCATCCTGCAACTTCCAGTTTACGGACACCACGTTCGGCAGGGAAGAATTAGGTTACCTCCCTGTTCGTTACGTTATTTGGCCACACCAAAACCTGCGTAAGTGTACGGCTGGTCCCCAGATCCATTTAGAATTTACTATTAAATAAATGATTCTAGGGTTTGGAGTGGAATTGACATAATATTTACATTTCAGCAGAAGTAGCAGCGTAGGCGAGACCTCAGCGTGTGTCTGAAGGATCATTACCTTGGGGCTGACTCCCGACTCTTGTACAGATTGTGGACGTCAACTGCGTTCCTCTGTCACAGGTGAGATTTAATTAGTTCATATTGTAGGTACTTGTCTCTCAGTGTAAGAATCGTACATACATACTATATTGCACTGATTATTTATTATAATCTTTATTGTGCAGTAGTATTTTTTGCATTACATTTGATTTAATCTATTTGTATACATATTATCATTATAATAATCACATAATGTTTCACGTAGATTAACCTCATAAAAGACCCCCAAAATGTGTCATGGGAGCTGGTTCTAGCATGTATAGAATTTACAGTCACTGTAGAATAGAATAATCAAGTTTAAGTACATATAATCATAGAGGTCCATAAGCCACTGGTTCTCTCATTTAACATATTTATGGTCCTTGGAGCTATCTTAGATATAATCTTTATTTGCATTCATAGAATTATACATTTATTAGAATTAAACTAGAGCCACAACCAACAAGACCAACAAGACCAACACAACCAACACGACCAACACGACCAACACAACCAACAAGACCAACACGACCAACAAGACCAACACGACCAACAAGACCAACAAGACCAACACAACCAACAAGACCAACACAACCAACACGACCAACACGACCAACAAGACCAACACAACCAACACGACCAACACGACCAACACGACCAACAAGACCACACGACCAACACAACCAACACGACCAACAAGACCAACACAACCAACACGACCAACACGACCAACAAAACCAACACGACCAACAAGACCAACACGACCAACAAGACCAACACGACCAACAAGACCAACAAGACCAACACGACCAACAGGACCAACACGACCAACAATACAAACACGACCAACAAGACCAACACGACCAACAAGACCAGCAAGACCAACACAACCAACAAGACCAACAATACAAACACGACCAACAAGACCAACACGACCAACACGATCAACAAGACCAACACGACCAACAAGACCAACAAGATCAACACGACCAACAAGACCAATAAGACCAACACAACCAACAAGACCAACACGACCAACACAACCAACAAGACCAACAAGACCAACACGACGAACACGACCAACAAGACCAACACGACCAACAAGACCAATAATACCAACAAGATCAACACGACCAATAAGACCAACACGACCAACAAGACCAACACGACCAACAAGACCAATAATACCAACACGACCAATAAGACCAATACGACCAACAAGACGAACACGACCAACAAGACGAACACGACCAACAAGACGAACACGACCAACAAGACCAACACGACCAACAAGACCAACACGACCAACCAGACCAACACGACCAACAAGACCAATAATACCAACAAGACCAACACGACTAATAAGACCAATACGACCAACAAGACGAACACGACCAACAAGACCAATACGAGCAACAAGACGAACACGACCAACCAGACCAACACGACCATCAAGATCAACACGACCAATAATACCAACAAGATCAACACGACCAACAAGACCAACCTCCCTCAACCCGTCTCTCGCATTCACCACAGAAATTATTAATCACGAACAATTCTTTCCCCGCAATTATGGATGTAATACGTTAATGAGAACTGGGTTGCAATTATAGGGACTTAAATATTATCATAGTCTCGTTTAATGGTCTTAAACGAGAAATGGAGATGATTTTTATTCTCCATAGCATTCGCACGTAACAGATAAACTGCTACTTGATAACTATTTCAGTTAATAACTCTCGGTTTTAGATTATCGGGAGTCATATTATTCGTAGATAATTATTACACGGAATACTGATAATTTTAGAGAACCACATTCAATTCTCTAACACATTGGTAATAAACGTGTCTAACTAAACATTATCTGATGCAATGTTGCTACTCGATTTCATGAGATTCTAGCACTAATACGCAGATGAAATGGTTAATTTATGTTGACACTACCGTTAGTGAGATTAATAACTACTGTAGTTAGTATATATTGATGATGATGTATTATAATACAATGTAGTTTATTAGTGTTGGAAATTTCCAACATAACTCCGGGGGGAGAAAACTCGGGTCGCAGTGCAATGTTGAGTACTGATCGTACCTATCCGAAGTTAGTATTAAGAGTTAGTATGTTAGTACGTTAGTACACACATAACGGATGCCCGAATCTGTCAGAGACAGATAATACTCTAAGTCATTATGGTGAACATGAATTAAACATTGAAATATTAAATGATTAAAGTTATCTGTAATCAAGAACTCTTTAAAGCTTACAATAAAATCAACAACATAGGGTCGCAGTGACATGTTAATGGTGTATTACGTAGTTACTGAATTGTAGGCAAACTCAGAAAAGTTCCTAAGAACTGATAAACATTATTGTATAAAGTTGTATTCTACTATTATTATACAGTAATTAGTTATTGGGTCATTCAAGATCACGGAGACTCTGACACTACAGTAAGGTCACTGTCTAGGGTCGCTGTGACTTGTAACTTATGAGTTACTAGACAATAACATCACGGAGCATCATGATCACCCCCAAAATCAAAGAGGAAATTTGATTTAATATGCACTGCCGTGCAGTAGTCATTCTGACTGATGGTATAATTAAGTTGCTAACTAGCTAAAACAGTGTAATATTAGAGAACTGAAAAGGTTTATTCATTAAAGTCAAGGAGATTCTGAGTCAACAGTGAGATTAGTAGCCTAGTCATTCGGACTTATGAGCTAATTGAATTGCAGCTCATAGGCTTGACACTGCAAACTCATTAATACATCCTCAACTTTAGGTGAGAATTGAGTTTATTAAATCAGTCTAAGTATAGTCAACTGTACTTGTTGAGTACAGACTAGGCTAGTAATCAGTTGACACTAACTAAAGTCCCTAAACCTACCTAAATAAATGGTTTAAATTTCTAACCGAAGTAGAGGACTAAGCTAATTGTTATATCTCACTAATTCTTAGTGGAGTTACTCTAGCTAA
>WNGS01009202.1:7421901-7439533 GCA_020271785.1 Procambarus virginalis
GATCTGTGAAGACCGTAACAGGTCCTATGCCCGCCCCCACGTATACCTCAAAATACTGTAGCGCCATTTCTAATGCATAGGCAACTTCCAATACAGAGTTCCTATAACATTTAGGTACAATCACTTGATCCTTTTCAACCCAGTCTTTGTCAGCTGGCGCATGGTCTGATCGTCATTTTCCCATCAAAACCCTGTCGTCCAGGTAATAATAAGTGGGTGACGTGATACAAGCATTTCCTCCCTTAGCTTCCTTAATATATTTATCAAATTCTAATTTCTGGGCAGCTATAAAATCTGGTTTGCTTACCTTTATGTGGGATGGTAATTGTGGTCTTACTTCCACTCTCGCTGTACTTGATGCTGCACGTTCCTCGAACAAATCTTTTAGGCCAAAATCCACCTCTTCCTCCTCTGCAAAAGATACGTCCATCCTCTCTGGCACATCTCTTAGTCGAGCACTCTGCGCTCGGGTTACGACACAGGCCGGATATACTTCCATTTGATCATCTTCCGAGGGATCATCCAGAATACTGGCGAGCGTTACATTATCACATTTTTCATCTTCCAAACCGTTTTGACGTGCGTTAGGTATATCACTGCGCAGTACCTCTGGCAATACACTTGAACCACACAAATCGTTTCCCAAAATCACGTGTACTCCAGGAATGGGTATGTCCGAGCACACTCCTAACATCACTTCATCTGTAAAGTAATCAGAGGTTAGCTTTACTGTACACACAGGTATATCCATCTCTGAATTTATACCCCGTACCTTAATTATTTGTCTGTTTATACAAGATAGGTACTCAGGAATCAGGCTTTTCAGTATTTAGCTCTGATTCGCTCCTGTGTCACGTAATATTGTGATTGGTTGGTCATGCTGACCCCCAATACTCACCATACCTTTGCTAATGAAAGGGTTATATCCTTTCGTAATGAACGTCATCACCTGGGGCAATTCCTCCGGTAAACTCTCATACGGACGACTGTATTTACTTACTGTGAGGGACACCACTCTCCTGCCTTGCCTACACTCTCTACTTAAGTGTCCAGGCTTGTTACATGTGTAGCATATTACCTGAGACGGGAATCTTCGTCCTCTCGAACCACGTTGTCCGTTATAATAGGAATCGCCACGTCTCCATTGTCCTGTACCTCGATTTCTAGACGATGTTGTACTTCCTCCCTGACCCGAGGGTGCGCTAGCCTGACCCTCGAATGCGTCACCTCCCGACGGAGAAAATTCCACATATCCCTGACTGTGTCGGGCTATCGGCTTGCCAGTATATCCACGACCATCTCCACAGTTCCACGTATACTGTCTTTTACTACCCTGCAACTTTGCGTGACCTTTTTCTTTATGTTCCTGGAGACTTCTGTAAGCTTCCGTAATTACATCTGCTTTGTCCGCTGCTTCTAAGAGTGTTTTTATTTCTGCTTCTTGAACCTTAACCCTTAACATGCTCGGGGTCTAATATACTGTCTCCACTCGATCATCCGGACTATATGGGAAGGACCCTCAGCCGGATTATCAGGTTTTTCGGATAATGGTACTTTTTCACCTACGAGTCCAAAACTAACCATTTCCAACTATTTTTATACTGCAAACAACATACTGAGTAATTTGAATTCCCATTCCACATATAATTATTAAATATTCAACTAGAAACCTCAACTTACCTTGTTGTTGTTCGTCTTCTTGATTGATGCCACACATCTTGAAGTTAAAAATTCTTGACAATTTACGTAACTTATAGTAACACAACACTAAAATTAACACTTAAAATTACTGTACAGTTCATTAGGCAAGTTAGTTTTCACTGTCAGCTGAGGAAGCCTCACTAGTTGAAGGCACTTGGGTTGCGTGTGCCGCCTCACTTGTTGAAGGCGCTTGGGTTGCGTGTGCCGCCTCACTTGTTGAAGGCGCTTGGGTTGCATGTGCCGCCTCACTTGTTGAAAGCACTTGGTTTGATTTTTTCGTACCATATAAGAATCAAGTGTTGCTTGCCTTCTGTGTTCACTGGCCAGTTGTATGATCAGCTCTTTTGTTCGCCTCAGGTACTGATACATGTTTCCAACTTCTGGATGAGCACAATTAGATGAAAAATTAATTAATCCGTCAACATAGGTCATGAGTACACTGTATTTCGTGGTCATTGGTGTTGGTTCTTCACTGTCTTCTTCATCCTCTTCGTCGGCCTCACCAGTAACAGACTGGAGAATCTCGTCTTCACTCATCACACCATATCCTGGGTCATTGGCATCTTGTTCAAGCCAATCAACCACATCCTGTCTTTCTAAGTTTTCACCGGCATTTCTAAACATTCCATGGATTTCATCTGTAAATCCTTCAAAATCCATTTCTGCATCCTCCTCATTTCTAATCGTAGACGTGAGGAGTTTTTTCCAGGAATTTTTCAAAGTCGATTCCTTTAATTCACTCCACACCTTGGCCCAGTTATAGATGGCTTCCTTGATTGTATAGTTCTTCAAATTCTGAAGGTTTTTTTTAGCCCTGTTATCCACACCGAGTTCAATATCTTCCGGAAGAGGCAAAACCACCAAAACTTCGTTTAGCATCTTTTTTGTGTACAACCTCTTTGTGGCACAGATAACTCCCTGATCCATAGGCTGAATGAGAGAGGTTGTGTTAGGAGGTAGTGCCATACACGTTATCTTGCCATCATGTGAGGTTAACGTGTCAATTCTGGGGTGGGCAGGCGCATTATCAAGCAACAGTAAAGCCCGAACTTCGCTTGGCTTTATTTTGAGTTTCTTAATTTGATAGGCACGAACTTCCCTGCAGAACACGTCATGAAACCAGGAAAGAAAGATCTCCTGTGTAAACCATGCATTTTTTGAGTTATAATATTTCACTGGCAGTCTGTCCAAGCAATGTTGCAAGGCTCTTGGTTTCTTAGATTTGCCAACAATTGCACACGTGATTCTGTCTGTGCCGTCGGCATTCGCACACATCATGGCTGAGAGCCTGTCCTTGCAAACCTTACGCCCTGGCACACAACCCTCACTCCTCATTGCAAGAGTTTTTTCTGGTAAACTCCTCCAATACAACCCAGTTTCATCTGCATTATAAATTTGATACGAATATATATTATTTGCCACAATATATTCTCGTAATTTATGTTTAAATGGTTCTACACTGCTTTCATCTGCACTCAATTTTTCACCGACAATTTTCCTCTTCACAATATTGTGCCTGCCCTTGAACCTTGCAACCCACCCTTCACTCGCTTCAAAATTCTTTATTCCAAGGCTTGCAGCAAACCTGCTTGCAGCATTTTGTATTTCTGGGCCGCGAATTGTCACGCCAGCTGTGCGGTGCTGAGCAAACCACTTGTACACAGCCTCATCCAACTGCACATGCGTCGAAGTTTTCATAGTTTTTCTAACACAACCTCTGCTAGTGCTCGCACCTTCACTTTCACAGGTTGAAATGAATTGCATAAGTTTCTCTTTTTGTTTCCTTATATCAGAAACAGTACTAGTGCCTATATTAAATTCCTTGGCAACACTTGAGGTCGACCGGCCATGTTCACAAAGTTGTATAACACGTAGCTTGTCCTTAAGTGTTAGGACAACCTTCTTCCTCTTACCACCTCCAGAACGATTCATGCTGCTAGCAGACATAGTCTTGGCCAAAAATGTTCAAAGTTACTATGAAAATAAAAAAGTTATTTAAAAAAATATTTCACTAATGGCGCGGCACTGTGGAGTAACACGAGGGTAGAGAGCACATGGGTTGACCAGGCCTGGACGGGTCCAGTCGGGGCAGGGAGGAGGCACGTTACGTAGGCCGCCAGGAGGAAAAAAAATAAATATTTTTGAAGGAAACTTCAGCCTGTGCAAATTGTTTTTAGGAAACTTGTATGGAATTTTTTATTACATAATTACTAGTATTTCTTTTGATTTTGGCTATGATGAATTGTACTAAAATTGATAGTAATTACTGTACTGTAGTGTATAGGCCGCTCCCCATCCCCCCCTTATCCCCCCAGGTGGTCCCTCCCAACGCTCCCCTCTCTCCCGACACCACCCACCCACCCCACCCCCTCCTACACCATGCGCCTCGAGTCACGGGCAGACGGGATTAATACCGTATGGCCCGCCTCATGTTTTCATATACGGACAAAGCCTCGATCATCCGGGCGACTGACCGGATAGTGTAATTTCGGCAGGACATTAACCGGGCCCAAAATTTTATCCGTCCAAACTATCGTTAATCCGGTTCCTGTGGCTATTTTGGCCGGATATTGTGATAACTTTATCCGATTGCGATTTTGGCCGTATAAAGGCGTTTTTCGGATGTTCGAATCCCGGATAATCGCGGGGTTACAGTATATGTATTACAGTAAGCAGTTTAAGGGTTAAACATCATGTTATTTTCTGTTGCCCAGTTGAAAACTTGATTAATATCTGCTTGAAGTTTTTCAATGTCTTCAGCAGAGGTAATTTTCATGCTGATTTTTGTGTCATGTGCAAAGGATGATACAAAGCTGTGACTTGTATTTTTGTCTATTTGATATGAGAATAAGGAAAAGCAATGGTGCAAGGACTGTACCCTGAGGTACAGAGCTTTTAACTGCGCTTGGACTCGATTTTATATGGTTGACCGTTACTCTTTGTGTTTAGGGTCCCAGATATTGTCGCGATGAAACTTGAAGGAAATATATTAAATGAAGTCATATTCCCAAGAGGGCTATTCAGTTTGGAGATGTGATGGGAAAACTAGGAAGGGGGGGGGGAGGAGTGGCTGTGCTGGTGAAGGAACACCTGAAGGTAAGAGAGTTAATATTTGAAAACCCTCGAGATATTGACATAATGGCATTGCAGGTCTGGAATCAGGATAAGCTGAAAATTTTAAATGCCTACAGCCCACCAGCAAGCAACACATGGACAAAGGAAGAACTGGATGACAAACAAGAGGGCCTTATAATGGTCATGAGAGATATTATTGTACAAGCAGATAAAGATAAATTATGACTGTTGATACTGGGGGACTTCAACTTTAAAGCAATAGACTGGGAGGCCTATGAAGCAAGAATGGAGGACTTTTGGACACGCAGATTTGTGAATCTCATTCTGGAGACATTCTTGTATCAACACATAAAGCAGGCCACAAGAATGAGGGAAGGAGATGTACCATCAGTACTGGATCTAGTATTCACCAGGAAAGAAGAAGAGATATTTGACATCCAGTACCTTCCTCCCTTGGGAAAGAATGATCACGTCCTGTTAGACATTAAATATGCTTTAAGATATCATCTAGAAGAAAATGGGGACATTGAAACAGTTAATAAACTTGATTTAAGGAGAGGTCACTATGGGGAACTTCAAAAATATTTTAACGAGTGTAATTGGACAGACTTGTTGCTAGGCAGGGAAGTAAATGAAATGTATGCCAAATTTTGCAAAATATACAATGAAGGCACACAAACAATCATACCAAACCAGAGATGCAGGGCCAGAAAACAGGATTTTTTCAACAGAAATTGCGAGAGGGCCAGAGCCCAAAAGACACGAAAAAGGAATCAATATAGGAAGAGGCCAAACCCCCAAACATACCAGCGATACAAAGATGCGAGAAACAGCTATACCGCAGTAAGGAGAGAGGCAGAATTTTTTTTTTTAAAAAGGGCTAGCGGTTAAATATAAAACAGAACCGGCCTATTCTACAAATTCATAAACAACAAAATGCAGGTAAAGGATAATATCCAGAGGTTGAAAATGGGAAACAGATTCACAGAAAATGAAAAGGAAATGTGTGAAACATTAAATGAAAAGTTCCAAAGTGTGTTTGTACAAAATGAAATCTTCAGAGAACCAGTCACAATAAGAATTCCATAGAACAACATAGAGGGTATAGAGGTGTCTAGAGATGAAGTGGAAAATATGCTAAAGGAGCTAAGTAAGAACAAAGCAGTTGGCCCAGATAGAGTTTCACTATGAGTTCTGAGAGAATGTGCATCTGAGCTCAGCATATCACTTCAGCTGATTTTTCAGGCATCCCTGTGTACAGGAGTTGTAGCTGATGTGTGGAAAGAGGCTAACATAGTTCCAATCTACAAAAATGGCAGCAGGGAAGACTCCCTCAATTATAGACCTGTATCACTGACAAGTGTAATAGTATAAATATTGGAAAAAATAATAAAAACTAAATGGGTAGAACATTTGGAGAGAAATATATATCAGACAGACAGTAAGGTTTTTGATCTGGAAGATCCTGTGTATCGAATTTACTCAGTTTCTATGATAGAGCCACAGAGATTTTACAGGAAAGAGATGGTTGGGTTGACTGCATCTATCTGGACCTAAAAAAGGCTTTCGACAGAGTTCCACATAAGAGGTTGTTCTGGAATCTGAAAAATATTGGAGGATTGACAGGTAAGCTTCTAACATGAATGAAAATTTATCTGACTGATACAAAAATCAGGGCAGTAATCAGAGGCAAGGTATCGGACTGGAGAAATGTCACAAGTGGAGTACCACAGGGTTCAGTTCTTGCACCAGTGATGTTCATTGTCTACATAAATGATCTACCAGTTGGAATACAGAATTATATGAACATGTTTGCTGATGATGCTAAGATAATACGAAGGATAAGAAACTTAGATGATTGTCATGCCCTTCAAGAAGACCTGGACAAAATAAGTATATGGAGCACTACTTGGCGAATGGAATTTAATGTGAATAAATGCCATGTTAGGAATGTGGAATAGGTGAACATAGACCCCACACAACCTATAAATTATGTGAGAAATCCTTAAAGAATTCTGATAAAGACAGAGATCTAGGGGTGGTTCTAGATAGAAAACTATCTCCTGAGGACCACATAAAGAACATTGTGCGAGGAGCCTATGCCACGCTTTCTAACTTCAGAATTGCTTTTAAATACATGGATGGCAAAATACTAAAGAAATTGTTCATGACTTTTGTTAGGCCTAGCTAGAATATGCAGCGGTTGTGACGTGCCCATATCTTACAGTATCACTCGCTTTGGACACTGATCACATCCACTTTTTTTTCTCTCAAGTCCTAGCCGANTTGCTTCCATTCTGTCTAAATTTGGTGGCCTATATATAACTCCTATTATAATATTATTTGCTTTTTCGTTTAATTCTATCCAAATAGTTTCTGTGTGTGGCTCAGTTTTGATTCCCTCTTTGAGACTACATTTCAAATTGTCCCTAACGTATATGGCTACTCCACCTCCTCGTCTAATATATCTATCTGTGTGAAATAGTTTAAATCCATTATTTGATATTCAGCTAATAGTTCTCTATTATCTACATTCATCCACGTTTCGGTAAGTGCAATAATATCTATTTTTTCTGTGCAGACAAGAGCATTTAATTCGTTAATTTTATTTCTTAGACTTCTACTGTTAGTGTAATATATCCTAAGTGAATTGTTATTTTGAGGCCCTTCTCTTTCCCTTATCATTTTGCCAATTCCTTTCTCCCGCAAACACATACTTTTATTACCTCCTTCCTCCAAATCAATTCCCATACCTCTATCTACTAACAGTTTAAACCCAAACAAACACCTCTAACCACTTCTTCCAACGAGTTCGCAACAGCAACAACCCCAGCTCTCGATAGATGCACCCCATCACGAGTGTACATTTCATTTCTTCCATAGAAGTGTTCCCAGTTGTCTATGAAAGATATTGCATTTGATTTGCAATATCTTTCCAGCCGGCAATTGACACCAAGTGCCCTTGACATCCATTCATTTCCCACTCCTTTTCTTGGAAGAATGCCACATATGATTGGGATTCCTCCCTTGCTCCTAACTATAAGGTTGAGTTGGGTTTGGTTTGGTTGTGTAAAGTTAGGTATGTTTTCAATCCATTAGGAAACAAGTCCTAATGGACATTACACTATACTACACTACACAGAAATCACAATAGAGTGATGCATCAAATGAACATCCCTGTCTGGGACGATCTCGGACGTAGGTTCGAATCCTCATCACTGCCCTTGTGGATTTGTTAAGTCCTAATGGACTTGTTCTTATGAGCTAGATGGTGTTGAGATTGCGAAGTCGGATTGTGAAAGGGATCTGGGAGTTATGATTACAGTATCCACTCAATTTAACGACCTATATGGGGCTGTACCCTAGTCGTTATTTCCGGAGCTCCGTTATTTCCGAAGTTAGGTCGGGTCGGGTAATTTTTCAAGTAACATTCAGGTAGGATATATTTTATACTGTATAACTAAAATTAAATAAAGTTCATTGTGTAATTGCATTCCAGTTTAGTGCCACACCGACGATTAAGCCAGCTGGTGGCTGCTGCATGGATGATATGTGAACACGGTCTGATCAAGTCCAGATGGGTGGAAAAAAATTGATTCATTCCTTTGTATTGCAAAATATTTCATGTATCAATCAGTGATTGTTAATATTTTCTCAATAAAATTTTAGAGATGTGTTTTGATTTACCCTGAACAGTGCAGGTAATGTATTTTTAATGTTATGACACAGGGCGTGGCGGCCAGGCCATAACAATGGCGATCGAGCCTTGTCACTGAGAGCTAGCCAAGACGAAATATTTTGAGCTCACCTTTTCTCTGCTAACGATAGAATATACATTTGCAGAGAGTAATATGTAGCTTTTGTTGAAAAAAAATTAATATCTTGTAATACTATAATAAAATTGGTAAATTGACTTACTTTTTTTGAAGCTGAAGATTACGAAGCTTTGAAGATTACGTCATCCTCTGCAGCGCTTGTTTTATATTGTTTATATTGCATACAGGGTACATACAGTATGCACACTTATTTTCAGGCATTCACTTCACACAACAGCTAGGCTTACTACTAATTCACATGAGTTCTAATTCTACTTCACTATTGACAATTATTTCTACTGTATATTTACACTGTACAGTATCTTTTTGTCTAGGCTTAATTAATCATTAACACTTACAATACTGTACTCTATCAACACTTTTTACACTAATTTATATGCCTTTCAATCATAATTTATATCGTTAGTGGATGACTCGTCACGACTTGTCGATGAGAATTCAGCATCGGCGGGTGCAACATGGCTTGTAGAGCATTCATTGCCGGTGGATGCTCCATGATTTATCGATGAGAGTTCAGCATCGGCGGATGTAGCATGACTTGTAGAGCATTCGTTGCCGGCGGATGCTCCACGACTTGTCGATGGGAATTCAGCATCGGCGGGTGCAGCATGGCTTGCAGAGCATTCGTTGTCGGCGGATGCTCCACGACTTGTCGATGGTAATTGAGCATCGGCGGGTGCAGCATGGCTTGCAGAGCATTCGTTGCCGGCGGATGCTCCACGACTTGTCGATGGTAATTCTGCATCGGCGGGTGCAGCATGGCTTGTCGACGAAGATTTTTCACGAACCGTTGAAATCATGAATTTATCTATTTTTGTTTGAATCTGATTTTCTCTGGCTAACGTTCTGAGACATTGCTTAAAGGCTGTAAAGTGTACATAAAAATTTCCAACAACCTCATGTTTACTTTTTCTTGAATATTCAATGAGTTCCTCAATTTGTTCCAATCTTTTCTGATATCCGACACCTCTAGGCAGAGCCTCACCAACATCGTCCGAGTCATCATCAGAGTCATCAGAGTCATTTCCGAGAACACTTTGTGCAATCTGTTCTTCAGTTAACAATTCATAACCAGGATCGTAATCATTTTCTAACCATTCATTGATATCATTCACTTGTACACCCTGACCAGCTTGGAGCAACATTGTTCGGATCGTTTCTTCAAACCCTTCAAAATCATTGGCTTCATTTTCAAAACCTTCGAATTCACTATCAGATACTGCTGCGTCACATCTAGGCCTCTCTGTTAACAGTTTCTTCCATGAATTTGTTAGTGTGGTTTCTTTCACTTTATTCCAAAGCCTAGCCCAGTGGAATATTGCTTCCCTGATTGTGTACTTTTTGAGATTTTCTAGTGTTCTTTGAGCCCTTGTATCCTTTCCTGTCAATTCATCTTCCTCGCTAGGTAAAACAACTAAAACATCTTCAAGCATTGCTGTTTGGTACATACGTTTAGCAGCAAGGATAACACCTTGGTCCATGGGCTGGATCAAGGATGTTGTGTTTGGTGGAAGTGCCATGCATTTTATTCTGCCATCCCTTGAAATTAACTTGCTAATGGGATGAGCAGGGGCATTATCTAGCAGCAATAATGCCTTAACCTCACTGGCCTTTATTCCACATTTGTTGATCTGGAATTCTCTAACTTCTTTGCAAAAGTGGTTTTCAAACCAGTCCGTAAATATTGTTTGATTAAACCATGATTTCTTAGAACTGTAATATATTACGGGTAGTGCCTGCATTATATTTTTTAAGGCTCGAGGATTTTTAGACTTGCCTACCACGGCACATTTTGTCCTGTGAGAGGCATCAGCATTAGCACAGAGCAAGACTGAGAGTCGTTCCTTGCTTATCTTTCGTCCAGGAATATTTTCCTGCATCCTACTGGTTAAGGATGTACTTGGTACAGCTCGCCACATAAACCCAGTTTCGTCAGCATTATATACTTGATATTTGCTTAAATTATTACTGACAATGTACTCGTTTAATTTAGCCTTGAATGAATCAACATTAGTGGGATCAGCACTTGACGCCTCACCAGAAATTTTTTTGGTGTTTGAAATGTTATGCCGAGCCTTAAATCTTCCAACCCACCCATCACTTGCATTGAAATCTTTTATACCTAATTGAATGGCAAGTTTACTTGCTGCAACTTTAAGCTCTTCAAATCTTATTGCCATGCCAATTGTGCGGTGCTGAATAAACCACTTATACACTGCAGCATCCAATTGTGGATACTGACCAGACTTTACTGTTTTTCTTGAACATGCAGCACCAGAAGTAGCACACTCTGTTGTGCTCACATATTTTAATAGAGTATCCTTCTGTTTCTTGATGTCACTTACTGTACTTTTCCCGATGTTAAACTCTGCTGCTACTCGTGCATGAGAATATCCTTTATCGAGTTTCTTAATTAACTCCAGCTTCTGTGCAACCGTCAGGCGCTTCCTTTGGGTAACTTTTGGCATTTTGTAAATTAAAAAGATCACAATTAACAGTACAGTAATATCCTTCACAATTGAAGCTAGCCGCGCGAGTTCACAGTAAACAATGGGAACACATGGCGCGGCGGAGCACATTCTAGGTCCGTGGGAAAAAAAATACCTAGTGCCTATACTATAAAAGGTATTTAATAAGAAAACAAAGACTTTTGCTTAACAAAAACTGTTTCAAAATATTTTATTAATAATAATTTAGAATTTTCTTCATTAAACTGAATCATTTTAAAAGAAAATTAAGATGTAATATATGAGTCTGGACGATCCAGGTCGGTGGCCTGGTCGCCATGCGAGGGGACGCCTGTGCCACAACAATACCAATACCGACCGTCTGTAATATCGACCGCCAAACCGGTATAGGAGGCTCCAGATACCGGTCTCCCAAACCGGTCGTTAATACCGGCAGATCGGTATAAAAGAGGCCGTTAAATTGAGTGGATACTTAAGAATGTAAAACCAAAGGATCAATGCATGAATGTTCGTAAGAAGGCAAATAGGATGCTGGGATTTATTAATTGAAGAGTTAGTAACAAGACACCTGATGTTCTTCAGCTATATCTTGCTCTGGTTAGGCCCCATTTAGATTATGCAGATCAGTTTTGGTCGCCGTACTATAGAATGGATATAAATTCACGTGAATGTGTCCAGCGTAGGTGACAAAGTTAATTCCCCAAATTAGAAACCTGTCATATGAAGAGAGATTAACAAAGCTTAAATTGCATTCACTGGAAAGGCAAAGAGTTAGGGGTGACATGATAGAGGTTTACAAGTGGATGAATGGATATAACAAAGGGAATATTAATAGGGTATTAAAAGTATCAACACAAGACAGAACACGAAACAATGGATATAAATTATATAAGTTTAGATTTAGGAAAGACTTGGGTAAATACTGGTTCGGTAACAGGGTTGTTGATTTGTGTAACCAATTACCGTGTAACGTGATGGACGTGGGGTCCTCGACTGTTTCAAACGTGGGTTGGACATGTATATGAGTGGGGTTGGGTGGTTATAAATAGGAGCTGCCTTGTATGAGCCAATAGGCCTTCTGCAGTTACCTTTGTTCTTAAGTCATGTGACAAATCAAAAGAAGGCACCAAGCCGGGAAGGCTATGTAGTGTGAAGGCGGTCACCTATGGGGCATGGGACGATCGACCACGTGGTAACCGACACACACACAAATGGGTGCAATAATAATGAAGACAGTTGGTAACCTCAAGCTGAAGTCTAATGGGTGTGGGCTGAAGCAATGCGATGGCTTAGTATGGGCGAGGTCCAAGAAAGCTGGCCAATAAGGGGGGCTGGATATCCACGGTCCAGGGAGTGAAATTAACTAAGTGTAATTACCTAAGTGTAGTTACAGGATGAGAGCTACGCTTGTGGTGTCCCGTCTTCCCAGCACTCTTTGTCATATAACGCTTTGAAACTACTGACGGTCTTGGCCTCCATTACCTTCTCACCTAACTTGTTCCAACCGTCTACCACTCTGTTTGCGAAAGTGAATTTTCTTATATTTCTTCGGCATCTGTGTTTAGCTACTTTAAATCTATGACCTCTTGTTCTTAAAGTTCCAGGTGTCAGGAAATCTTCCCTATCGATTTTATCAATTCCTGTTACTATTTTGTACGTAGTGATCATATCACCTCTTTTTCTTCTGTCTTCTAGTTTTGGCATATTTAATGCCTCTAACCTCTCCTCGTAGTTCTTGCCCTTCAGTTCTGGGAGCCACTTAGTAGCATGTCTTTGCACCTTTTCCAGTTGATGTGCTTCTTAAGATATGGGCACCACACAACCGCTGCATATTCTAACTGTGGCCTAACAAAAGTCATGAACAATTTCTTTAGTATATCGCCATCCATGTATTTAAAAGCAATTCTGAAGTTAGAAAGTGTGGCATAGGCTCCTTGCACAATATTCTTTATGTGGTCCTCAGGTGATAGTTTTCTATCAAGAACCACCCCACATCTCTTTCTTTATCAGAATTCTTTAAAGATTTCTCACATAATATATAGGTTGTGTGGGGTCTATGTTCTCCTATTCCACATTCCATAACATGGCATTTATTGACATTAAATTATATTTGCCAAGTGGTGCTCCATATACTCATTGTGTCCAGGTCATCTTGAAGGGCATGACAATCATCTAAGTTTCTTATCGGTCCTATTATCTTAGCATCATCAGCAAACATGTTCATATAAATCTGTATACCAACTGGTAGATCATTTATGTAGACAATAAACATCACTGGTGCAAGAACTGAACCCTGTGGTACTCCACTTGTGACATTTCTCCAGTCTGATACATTGCCTCTGATCACTGCCCTCATTTTTCTATCAGTCAGAAAATTTTCATCCATGTTAGAAGCTTACCTGTCACCCCGCCAATATTTTCTAGTTTCCAGAACAGCCTCTATGTGGAACTCTGTCGAAAGCCTTTTTTAAGTCCAGATAGATGCAGTCAACCCAACCATCTCTTTCCTGTAATATCTCTGTTGCTCGATCATAGAAACTGAGTAAATTCGGTAAGTAAGTGTCGTATACCACTTATACGTATAACACTTATACGTATAACACTGTCGTATAACACTGAGTGTCAATAACAGGTCTAGCTGCAGTCAGGTGCAGTTCTTCTCTGTCTGTCTCCACCTCCTCCGGGCATGCGCGTATGTGATGCGCAGGCGCACAGTTGCAGGGCTGCCATCCACCAGTGAGGAGCACCTAGGATAAGATATACCCTCTGGCGGGCACTTTGAATGTGGTTCCCTCCACACTCCCCCCGTCCCTATAAAGCAAGGGCTGTATTAGAAACTTAATCTAAATTAAGTACAGTATGTCTTTTTGGAAAAGACCTCTTCACCGGCTTCACATTGAGGAGTGGACTAATATACGGTCTCCACTCGATTATCTGGACTATATGGGAAGGACCCCCAGCTGGATATTAACATGTTTCGGATAATGGTACTTTTTCACCTCTGAGTCCAAAAGTGACCATTTCCAACTATTTTTATACTAAAACAACATAATTTGAATTGCCTTGCCACATATAATTATTAAATATTCAACTAGAAACCTCAACTTACTTCGTTGGTGTTCACCTTCTTGATTGATGCCACACATCTTGAAGTTAAGAATTCTTAACAATTTACGTAACCTATACTAACACAACACTACAATTAACACTTAAATTACTGTACAGTTCATTAAGCAAAGTTAGTTTTGACTGCCAGCTGCTGAAGCCTCACTGGTTGAAGGCATTTGGGTTGCCTGTGAGGCCTCACTTGTTGAAGGCGCTTGGCTTGCCTGTGACGCCTCACTTGTTAAAGGCATTTGGCTTGCCTGTGACGCCTCACTGGTCGAGGTGTATAACACGTAACTTGTCTTTAATTGTTACGACAACCTTCTTTTTCTTAACACCTCCAGATCGATTGATGCTGCTTCCAGACATAGTCTGGCCAAAAATGTTCAAAGTTACTATGAAAATAAAAAACTTTTTAAAAAAAATATTTCAATGATAGCACAGCACTGTGATTTAACACGAGGACGGGAGCACATGGGTTGATCAATGTTGGATGGGACCACTTGGGGCAGCTATAGTACGTTACGTAGGCCGCCAGAAGGAAAAAAACTCAATATTTTTTAAGGAAACTTCAGCCTGTGCACATTGTTTTTAGGAAACTTATATATTTGTTATTACATAATTACTAGTATTTATTTGTTTTTGGCTATGATGAATTGTTCTAAAATTAATGGTAATTCCTGTACCCAGGTGGTCCTCCCGAACGCTCCCCTCCCACCCTCCCAACACCACCCACCCCCCCCACCCCCTCCTCCACCATGCGTCTCGAGCCACAGCCAGACGGGATTAATACGGTACGGCATGCCCCATGGCTTTCATATCCAGACAATTCATTGCTTATCCGGCTGACTGTCCGGATAGTGTAACATCGGCAGCAAGTTAACTGGCTCCGATTTTTATCCACCTAAACCAACTTTTATCCGGCTCCCACGGACATTTTGGTCGGATATTGAGATAACTTTATCCGGTCACGATTTTGGCCGTATAAGGGCGTTTTTCCGGATGTTCGAATCCCGGATAATCGAGTGTCTACAGTATATAGCAACAGAAGAGAATGTTTCTGGTTTTACTAAAAGAAAATATACTGTGGTTGGTTTTTATATATACGGTTATGGTTTACAAACTGACATGTTAATGTTCATTTACCTCTTGCAAAAAACAAGATAGTGCTTAAATTATTAATGCAATTACAAAATTATAGTTAATACCCTATGTTGTGCAATTATTTCTTTGATCCCTATTACTTATATATGGATATTTGTGAGAACACTTCATCTTTGAATATACTAAATTAAATGTCATTTTCCATTATTCATACTTTGCAATTTTCCATTATTCATACTTTGCACATTCACATTTGCATATTGTTTATAATATACACACTTACACTTCACTACACTAGTATTTTTTTTTTTCTGATGGTTTACACAAGATTGAACAACCTATGGCCATTCTGAGTAATGATCCTGGCCAAGAGTTCAATGTCCATGTCTAGCCATGCTGCCACACATGCTCCTATTTCTTCGATATAAACAGGGGAAGAAGGGTAATTTTCTCTGCACCAGATGTCACTGGTGTAGCAGACTCCAATAGCAGTCACTCTCTGGGGACTTGCTTTAGTGTTCCCACCTGCTGGTTTTGTGGCCTCTCCCGCACTACCACACTAAAATAGGTGGAAAGAAGCGGATCCAATTTCGGACCATGGAGTTGCTCCTGTAAATGTTCAATCATGCATTGGCTGTGCTGAGCCATAATGTTCTTGGATATCCTTCAGTGCTGTGAAATATATCAAGTCCAATTCTTCCCCCACAGCTGAGCGTAGGGAAATGGTCAATGGGCGGTGCACGGATTCATATACAGTAGGAGCATCTTCCTGAATATGCCCCTTTGTTCATTTAGATTTAGATTGTAATTTTTTATTCAGGTAAAGGTACATACATTGAGTTGCATACATAATGTTGGATTTAAAGATGAGATAGTACATACAATACCTAAAGCCACTAGTACGCATAGCATTTCGGGCAAAACGAAATCTCTGGCCATTGGACCCATCGGCCCCTAGTCCAGGCCGATGGGTCCCAGTGGTAATGTAGGGTTTCGTCCAGTTGTTTGGCCAAAGATGCCAGGTTTCCTGCACCTGAATATCCATCCTAATTAGGGTGGACACCCAGGGATATCGCCCATCCCAATTGTGGATATTTTCTAGGGTCCACATATGCCATAATTCCTCCCAAAAGGTGGTGATGAGGCACTGGGTGAAGATCCTTTATTTGAAAAAGGATTTTCTTGACTGTATAGTTTGGCAAAAGAATGTCCTCCCCGGACATTAATCTACCTTTCAGTAGGGTATCATTGACTCTGAAGTGGCTGTCAAAAAAGGCCACTTCCCCAGGAAGGGGTTCCCTAAAGGATCTTGTGAAGGCCCTTGGGGCCCTCCCTAGCATTCAGGCTCGCTGGGTAACTTGTTTCCCAGCTAAAATCGGATTCTGTTAGGACTACCATTTCCACGATCCTTGCGAATACTGGTGCTACCTCCCCTGCAGGTCGCATTGAACTGAGGTTGGACCGATTGTCCGAAAAATGTTGAAATGACCATCCCTTTGGTCTCTGAAGGGACCTCTTCTGGCCCCATCTTCTTACCCTTGGATTCATAGTCCAAAAAACCTGAGGAGACAGCCATCCTTGTGGCCTTTTGAAGGAACTTCTTCAGGCCCCATCTTGTTATGCTCAGATGCATAGTCTGAGAAGTCTTCTGAGGATCCTTTGGTGGACATTGTGCTGCTGGCATGGGGGTCTGTAAGGAGCAGTGCCATTACAGTAAAGAGTACATGTATCTAACTATTTCCGGCTTGGGTCTCTACACTGTGGACAGTATCCACTCAATTTAACGGCCTATATGGGGCTGTACCCTGGTCGTTATTTCTGGAGCTCCGGTATTCCGAAGTTAAGTGTCGTTAATACAGACAGCCACTGGGTCCACCACTCTAGTGCCTTCTACCCTGTGACGTCACAGATTCACGGCACATTGTTTTGATTTGTCAAGAGGCTGGAGTGTTCATTCCGTGACTTTGTTGGACATATGTGCACAATCAAGGAACATCCGTGCACCATGTTGGCTCCAAATGCACTCATTGTGTCAGTGATGGCTGACTGGTGGGTGGATGGGCAGGCAGGGATGGAGAGGCTGAAATGTAGGCAGGCAGGCAGGCAGGGAGAGGTGGAGGGAGAGGCAAGGAGGGAGGCAGGCAGGCAGAGGCTGGGTGGTAGGCAGGGAAGGAGAGCAAGGAGGTGAGGTGCAGGCAGAGCTTGGGAGGGAGGCAGGCAGGCAGAGGCTGGGTGGTAGGCAGGGAGGGAGAGGGCAAGGAGGGAGGCAGGCAGGCAGAGGCTGGGTGGTAGGCAGGGAGGGTGGCAAGGAGGGAGGCAGGCAGGCAGAGGCTGGGTGGTAGG
>WNGS01009202.1:7440192-7450726 GCA_020271785.1 Procambarus virginalis
GGGTAGTGTGGGAGAAATTGAATTGTTCACAGAAACATACTGGAGCCTGTCAGTAAGAGTAAGATTTTGAGGTATTGCCGGTAGAGTCCTCTGACTCCATAACTGATGTAATTTAAGAGAAGAAGGTTTTGGGTGGATTGACAGTGTCAAAAGTCCTTACGCAGGTCACACAAATAACCCAACAGGGGTACATTAGGTTAAAAATGTACACTAGTGTACATTAGGTTAAAATTTAAGGGTTATTAATTGGTTCATTGTGGCACAATTTGAGGATCATATCAAGGAATAATGCAGTAGAATATGCACTCAATATAACAACCATGGTATCAGATGATATCACAAGATTACAATGATAAAGTTATATGGGCGTAGGAACATACATTGAGGGATTGGGTAAGCACTAGATTTTGTGTTTTTGTTTTTAAACAGCGTATTTTGTGTTTAATAAGTTTAGTGATAACCGTTGTGAGTTTTGTCCATGATGCTGCCATGTCTTGATCTATTAACTCCCTCCAGAAGGTATTTTGCAATTCCTCTCTCATCTATCATAGTCTTTTCAAAATTAGTCCAGGAAGTCCATAATACGTTCTTCTGATGTTAGCATAAGATATAGAAGCTGTTATCTCCGGTGGGCACTGTCACATATGCTGTATGAGAAAGGAGTCCCATGTCAAATGCTTAAAAAGAGTCCGCAGATTAATAGTTACCCTCCCAATAGATTCACTCAGTCAATTGTCTCCTGGTTAAAATCGCCCATTATAGGAGCTTGGGTTTCATATGAAGCATTTAATGAACTTGCCATTATGACGAAAAGCCCACTCTTAGACCTCTTTAATATTAGTTATAAAGAGGGCAGTATTCCAAGTAAATGGAAAAAAACTATGATCATCCCTATCCCTAAAGCCAATGGAGAGTACAGACCTGTGTCTTTAACCTCGTGTTTTTGTAAAATGATGGAGAGGATCATTTTAAATAGACTTTTATATATAATAGGTGATCAGCTGTCTAGTAATTTGTTCGGGTTCCTCAAAGGAAAAAGTACCTCTGATTGTATTATTAAATGGCTAGCTAATGAAAATGATTATTATAGAATTTTTATTGATTTACAAGGAGCTTTTGATAAAGCCAACTAAGAGGTTATTTTATATGAATTAGCTGGTCTTGGTGTTAAAGGGGAGATTATTGCGCTGGATAGAGGATTATCTTTACGAAAGGAAGGCTCAGGTGTGGTATCAAGGTTGTATATCAGGTGTGAGGTTTTTTGAACTCGGCACACCTCAGGGAGGCGTGTTGAGTCCCACCCTGTTTTAATGTACTAATGAATAAGATAGCATCTGAGAGATACTCAAATGGGGTAACTCCAATCATAAATGCCGATGATATTTTGTTTCAGGGCAAAGATATTTCAAAGGTTCAAACAGTCTTGGACAATTTCGGATACCTGTGTCATCATATGGGACTGGTGGTTAATGAAAACAAAACCAAGTTTGAATGTAGAAGTCGGAGGCCATTATATTGAAAATAAATGGTAAAAATATAGAGAGTTAATATATATAAATATTTAGGCAGTATATAGCTTGGATATACCCCAATGAGAGTTTGGAAAGCTGAGATGAACAGACTGTTGTGTCAATGTTCGAAGATTAAACCTTCTGAAGGCCTTGGCATGCTTGGAAAGGGGAGTGGAGTCCCTGTGCTACGAATGATATACTTGAGTACTGTCAGATTCTTTATTGAATGCTGCACCTGTCATTTCTTGTTTGTAAAGGTAGGATGGGCAAAAGTTGGAGAAGGTACAAAATGAAGCCATGTGAATATCTTAGGATTGACCCAGAAATGCTATGATTGAGATAAGGATGGATTGGAGCTTAATCTGTAGGAGTATTGGGTGTATGAATTTCAGAGATATAGATGTAGGCCTCTGCCATTAGATTAATGAGAGGTGGGGGAGCAATGAATTTAATCTCTCTTCGGTACAAATAGGTAGGGAAGTATTGGTGAACCAATGTGTATGATGAAGAAGGATTATAGAATAACTTATGTGCTAACGGTACTAAAGATGATTTATTACAAAGCAGTGTGTATGCCGGTGCCCAAAGAGAAATTATTCCACCACCATGGCAAGGATTGTAATGTAGATGTAGTAATTACTCCCTTGCAAAAGAAAAAAGTATGTATGAAATAGGAGAGCTGAGGGCGACATATGATTGTATAATTAGAAATTGACCTACAGAAAACACTCTACATGTATATTGTGAAGGGTCAGTAGCTAGGGATGGGTAGGCAGGATGTGGAGTCTTGATCAGGGAGTACACTGACATCGGCACTGTAGATAATGTTATTGGCCGCCGCTTAACTGACAATGTCTCTTCAACGCAGGCTGAACTCCAAGGAGTTTTAGCAGGATTACAGGAAGTATTCAAATGTGGTAAAAATGCGTGCTTCTTTATTGACAGCAGAGGAGCGTTAGAGTCTTTAAATAGCAGACGCCCAGTATATCACAATATTGTGATAGAGTGGAGAGAGAATGTTAAGAAATTAGAAAAACTGGGTATAAAGTAAGATTCATGTGGATCCCTTCACATATGGGAATCCTGTTGAATGAGGTAGTTGATGACATAGCGAAAAGAGCCACTGAAAACCTCTTGTTGATGTTATATGTCAGTTAACCTTGAAACAAATAAAAACAAGAATCAAGATGATCCAAGAGGGTGAAGAAATGATAAGAGAATGGCAATGGTGGACAGTAGTAACACACTTAAGCATTATTCAATAATAAATACAAATTCGTCCTTCACCTATGGTAAAGGAAAGTCTACTTGGAAGGATTCAATTTACATGAGATTAAGATTAGGATACAAATATATCTGGCAATACGTGTTGATGTCAGTGAAGAAGAGAAGGAGTGTAAATTATGTGGTATGCCGCACGCCCACACCTTAGAACATTATGTATAGAGTGTCAACTATTGAAAACTATAGAAATAAGGAATTAAATAGTGTACCACATCAAATTGTTTGGATGTGTGATAAAGGTATGATAGACAGTATACTATAGGAGCTACAAGAAGTTTGCCCCAAGAGTGTGACGATTATATACTGTACTTGCTATATTAACCTGCAATGTTAAATGGGATTCTTGTAATATGCTGTACTTACTATATTAACCTGCAATGTTAAATGGGATTCTTGTAATATTATTTGTGTATTTGACTCACTGAATTTGTGCGCCCCTTGAGGGACTTGAAGTAGAGGGGGGTAGAAATAGCCTAAGCTACTCTATCCCTTTGAGATGTATTTCTTGCTTATCTCAATAAACATATACTTGAACTTGAACTTGAAGCATTTATCAGATTATGGAGATGCGTAACTTCCTGTGGTGTTGTTGTGTGTGTCCCTGCAGCATGCGTCCACTCTCAGTTTGCTACCATTTGCAGCTATTCACACCACCTTACATACATACTCTCAGGTTCTTATGGGTGTTAATTTATTGATGTAACTACTTTACAGTATAGTGTACTATACATCGTATTGCGTTTACAACTCATGTAAATACTTGACGATTTAGAAGATTATAATACTCTGCAATTTATATAATAAAATTGCAAACATTATTATATAGTAATTATTGAATTTTTTATTATAGTCTTTTATTACAAGCTTAGGTACACAGAAATGTGCTGCTACCCTATTCTATATAAAATATTACACAGTGTAGATCAAGAACATAGAGCTGCTAAACAAAAGTATCTATAGTTTTTAGTTTCAGTTGCCATGTTAAAGTAAGAAATGTATCTACAGAAAACTTATACTTTCTTTCCTCACAGAACATAATAATGTTTCTTTATTCATCTTCCCTGCATGAATATATTATAATTATTTTTCTATCTATTTTTTATGGAGAAGAGAAGACATTTTAGAAGTATTGGCCATTCCCCATCTTGTGGCAGTGTTGCCGCAGAGCATTGTGGGAGTTGACAGCGTTTGTTTGTGATTTATAGGTTTTACACTCGACTCGCTTTTGTGGCATTTGACATTTACAAGATTATTCTTATTAACCGTGAGTATGACCCCGGGGTTTGTTAGAGGTTGACGATGAGGTGTGAGGGGCATTATAGGTGTTGAGGGGACGGTGGTCGGGGTGAGGAGGGCGGTCAGTGTGGGCGCTTGTGGCCAGCTCTGACGGCTCCTGCGACGCCACCACCGCAGCACTCCTCTTCCTCATATATCAGTGACTCGTGTTGTGTATACAGGTTACCTGAAGGCCAGCGGCACCTCTGTGAGGCGTGAGTGGCGGTGTAGCAGCCTCACAGCCCCACGCCTCTCCCACCCCGCTTAACAAGCCAACACATTTTTTGGCTAAGGTCATTTTAATAATTAATAATAATAATAATAATTCACTGTGTCGGGGGACAGGAAGCCTGATTGTATTCATACACGTTTGGATTTTTATCGAGGTCCTCCCCCCCCCCATCTTCCCTGGGTCGAATTACTGACCCCCGCCCAGGACATCCCCACAACAATTAACTCCCATGTACCTACTCACTGCTAGGTGAACAGAGGCATTAGGTGAAAGGAAATGTGCCCAGGTAACACTTGTTAAAGCTGTAGGCCGGGCTATGTTTTGGGTCGGTTGTGTGAAAAGGAGTTTGGTGGCTTGGTTACTAAGGTTAGCTCCGTTTTAAAATGTTGGCAAACCATCTTGGTGTTGGCGACGGGTCTGGCCGCAGATGGCTTAAAAAACGGCCAAAGGCTATGTCATTCTGTGGCACTATTTCTCTTTTTTTTTTTTTTTTAATCAAACCTATCCTATACTCTCCTGTCCTATTTTAACCTAACCTATTTTCTTTTATCTATGCAAAGTTAACTTAGGTTTAGTTATTGTAATCCATCTTTAAATAATTAAACCTCTTTTAATCTAACAAAAGTATATCAATTTTTGGTTATATATATATATTCATTGTACAAAGTTTGTGATATTTTGCTCCATGAAAACGTCTTGGATATTGTACTCGCGCAGATCCTACACGGCCATCTTGTAACTTTTATTTCTAATTGTAAACTGGAAATATATTGTTTAGGATATGTTAGCGTAGGTGTTATAAGAACATAACATAAGAACATAAGAACAAAGGCAACTGCAGAAGGCCTATTGGCCCATACGAGGCAGCTCCTATTTATAACCACCCAATCCCACTCATATACATGTCCAACCCATGCTTGAAACAATCGAGGGACCCCACCTCCACCACGTTACGCGGTAATTGGTTCCACAAATCAACAACCCTGTTACTGAACCAGTATTTACCCAAGTCTTTCCTAAATCTAAACTTATCTAATTTATACCCATTGTTTCGTGTTCTGTCTTGTGTTGATACTTTTAATACCCTATTAATATCCCCTTTGTTATGTCCATTCATCCACTTGTAAACCTCTATCATGTCACCCCTAACTCTTCGCCTTTCCAGTGAATGCAAATTAAGCTTTGTTAATCTTTCTTCATATGAAAGATTTCTAATTTGGGGAATTAACTTCGTCATCCTACGCTGGACACGTTCAAGTGAATTTATATCCATTCTATAATATGGCGACCAAAACTGAACTGCATAATCTAAATGGGGCCTAACTAGAGCAAGATATAGCTTGAGAACCACACCAGGTGTCTTGTTACTTACGCTGCGATTAATAAACCCGAGTGTCCGATTTGCCTTATTACGAACATTCATGCATTGATCCTTTTGTTTTAAATTCTTACTAATTATAACTCCCAGATCCCTTTCGCAATCCGACTTCGCAATCTCAACACCATCTAGCTCGTATCTTGTAACTATCATCATTACCTAGCCTCAGAACTTTACATTTATCAGCATTAAACTGCATCTGCCAGTCCTTTGACCATTTCAATACCCTATCTAGATCAACTTGAAGTGATAGTGAGTCCTCCTCCGAATTAATTTCCCTACCGATTTTCGTATCATCGGCAAATTTGCAAATGTTGCTACTCAAACCTGAATCTAAATCATTTATATATATTATAAACAACAGAGGTCCCAGACAGAGCCTTGAGGCACTCCACTTACAACATTTTCCCACTCTGACTTGACTCCATTTATACTAACTCTCTGTTTCCTTTGGTATAGCCATGCCCTAATCCAACTTAATATAGCACCCCCAATACCATGAGCCTCTATCTTTTTAATCAGTCTTTCATGTGGCACTGTATCAAAAGCTTTGCTAAAGTCAAGGTACACAACATCACAATCCTTACCACTATCAACTGCCTCAACTATGCTAGAATAAAAAGATAACAAATTTGTTAAACATGAACGGCCATTTATAAAACCATGTTGCGACTCAATTATTAATTTATGTTTTTCAAGATGAAGACGAATTTTATTTGCTATTATAGATTCGAGTAACTTTCCCACAATAGACGTTAGGCTAATTGGTCGATAGTTAGACGCAAGTGATCTATCTCCTTTCTTAAAAACTGGTATCACATTAGCAACTTTCCAAAACTCTGGCACTCTGCCTGACTCTATTGATTTATTAAATATGATTGACAGTGGGTCACAAAGCTCCTCTTTGCATTCTTTCAGCACCCTGGCAAACACTTCATCCGGCCCTGGGGATTTGTTTGGTTTGAGTTTTACTATTTGTTTAAGAACATCCTCCCTGGTAACTGCTAAACTCGTCAACCTGTCCTCGTCCCCACCCACATAGACTTGTTCGGCTGAAGGCATATTGTTAAGTTCCTCTTTAGTAAATACAGATACAAAATATTTATTAAAAATACTACTCATCTCTTCATCACTATCTGTTATTTGACCTGTCTCAGTTTTTAATGGACCTATCCTTTCCCTAGTCTTAGTTCGATATAACTGAAAAAACCCTTTAGGATTTGTCTTTGCTTGCCCTGCTATACGAACTTCATAGTTTCTTTTTGCTTTCCTTATCTCTTTTTTAACATTTCTAACCAGTTGTACGAATTCCTGTTCTAAAGTGACCTCCCCATTTTTAATCCTTTTGTACCAAGCTCTCTTTTTACCTATAAGGTTCTTCAAATTCTTTGTTATCCACTTTGGGTCATTAGTATTCGATCTATTCAATTTGTGTGGTATACTACGTTCCTGTGCTTTGTTTAGAATATTCTTAAATAAGTTATATATTGAATCCACATCGAAATCCCCATTTACATCACCTATCGCTGGGTTCATGTCTCGCTCCAAGACCGGCCCACACCCCATACCCAAGACTTTCCAATCAATTTGACCCAAAAAATTCTTAGGCTATTAAAATCAGCTTTTCGAAAATCTGGCACTTTAACAGAATTTTCTCCTACAGGTCTATTCCATTCTATGCTAAATCTGATTTCTTTGTGATCACTGTTCCCTAGCTCACTCCCTATTTCGATGTCATTAATTTGTGTTTCCCTGTTAGTTAACACTAAATCTAAAATATTATTTTCCCGTGTTGGTTCCTTAATGTGTTGCGTAAGAAAGCAATCGTCAATTAATTCTAGAAAATCTTCTGCTTCACTATTCCCTGTTTTGTTCAACCAGTTTATTCCACTAAAATTAAAGTCACCCATGACATAAATACTGTTAGATCTAGATGCCCTAGATATTTCATCCCATAGATGCTTTGCTTCCATTCTGTCTAAATTTGGTGGCCTATATATAACTCCTATTATAATATTATTTGCTTTTTCGTTTAATTCTATCCAAATAGTTTCTGTGTGTGGCTCAGTTTTGATTCCCTCTTTGAGACTACATTTCAAATTGTCCCTAACGTATATGGCTACTCCACCTCCTCGTCTAATATATCTATCTGTGTGAAATAGTTTAAATCCATTTATTTGATATTCAGCTAATAGTTCTCTATTATCTACATTCATCCACGTTTCGGTAAGTGCAATAATATCTATTTTTCTGTGCAGACAAGAGCATTTAATTCGTTAATTTTATTTCTTAGACTTCTACTGTTTGTGTAATATATCCTAAGTGAATTGTTATTTTGAGGCCCTTCTCTTTCCCTGATCATTTTGCCAATTCCTTTCTCCCCAAACACATACTTTTATTACCTCCTTCCTCCAATCAATTCCCATACCTCTATCTACTAACAGTTTAAACCCAAACAAACACCTCTAACCACTTCTTCCAACGAGTTCGCAACAGCAACAACCCCAGCTCTCGATAGATGCACCCCATCACGAGCATACATTTCATTTCTTCCATAGAAGTGTTCCCAGTTGTCTATGAAAGATATTGCATTTGATTTGCAATATCTTCCAGCCGGCAATGACACCAAGTGCCCTTGACATCCATTCATTTCCCTCCTTTTCTGGAAGAATGCCACATATGATGGGATTTGGGATTCCTCCCTGCTCCTAACATATAAGGTTGAGTTGGGTTTGTTTTGGTTGTGTAAATGTTAGGTATGTTTTCAAATCCATTAGGAAACAAGTCCTAATGGACATTACACTATACTACACTACACAGAAATCACACTAGAGTGATGCATCAAATGAACATCCCTGTCTGGGACGATGCTCCGGACGTAGGTTCGAATCCTCATCACTGCCCTTGTGGATTTGTTACGTCCTAATGGACTTGTTCTTATGAGCTAGATGGTGTTGAGATTGCGATAGTCGGTATTTGTGAAAGGTCTGGGGAGTTAGATTAGTAAGAAATGTAAAACCCAAAGATCAATGTATGAATGTTCGTAAGAAGGCAAATAGGATGCTGGATTATTAATTGAAGAGTTAGTAACAAGACCCTACCTGATGTTCTTCAGCTATATCTTGCTCTGGTTAGACCCCCATTTAGATTATGCAGATCAATTTTGGTCGCCGTGCTATAGACTGGATATAAATTCACTTGAATGTGTCCAGCGTAGGTGACAAAGTTAATTCCCCAAATTAGAAACCTGTCATAGAAAGAGATTAACTCATAGCTTAAATTTACATTCTCTACAAAGGCAAAGAGTTAGGGGTGACATGATAGGGTTTTACAAGTGTATGAATGGATATAACAAAGGGAATATTAATAGGGTATTAAAGTATCAACACAAGACAATACACGAAACAATGGATATAAATTATATAAGTTTAGATTTTAGGAAAGACTTGGGTAAATACTGGTTCGGTAACAGGGTTGTTGATTTGTGTAACCAATTACCGTGTAACGTGATGGAGGTGGGGTTCCCTCGATTGTTTCAAACGTGGGTTGGGCATGGATATGAGTGGGGTTGGGTGGTTATAAATAGGAGCTGCCTTGTATGAGCCAATAGGCCTTCTGCAGTTACCGTTTTTCTTAAGTCATGTGACATAATCAAAAGAGGGGCACCAAGCCGGGAAGGCTATGTTAGTGTGAAGGCGGTCACCTATGGGGCATGGGACGATCGACCACGTGGTAACCGACACACACACAAATGGGTGCAATAATAATGAAGACAGTGGTAACCTCAAGTTGAAGTCTAATGGGTGTGGGCTGAAGCAATGCGATGGCTAGTATGGGCGAGGTCCAAGAAAGCTGGCCAATAAGGGGGGCTGGATATCCACGGTCCAGGGAGTGAAATTAACTAAGTGTAATTACCCTAAAGTGTAGTTACAGGATGAGAGCTACGCTTGTGGTGTCCCTTCTTCCCTGCACTCCCTTTGTCATATAACGCTTTTGAATTACTACTGCCGGTCTTGGCTCTCCATTACCTTCTCACTAACTTGTTCCAACGGTCTACAACTCTGTTTGCGAACGTGAATTTTCTATATTTCTTCGGCAGTCTGTGTTTAGCTATCTTTAAATCTATGACCTCTTGTTCTTAAAGTTCCAGTGTCAGGAAATCTTCCCTATCGATTTATCAATTCCTGTTACTATTTGTAATGTAATGTATCATATCACCTCTTTTTCTTCTTGTCTTCGTATGTTGGCATATTTATCGCCTCTAACCTCTCCTCGTAGTTCTTGCCCTTCAGTTCTGGGAGCCACTTAGTAGCATGTCTTTTGCACCTTCTTTCCAGTTGATGTGCTTCTTAAGATCAGGGCCCCATACAACCGCTGCATATTCTAACTGTGGCCTAACAAAAGTCATGACAATTTCTTTATCATATCGCCATCCATGTATTTAAAAGCAATTCTGAAGTTATAAAGTGTGGCTATAGGCTCTCTGCACAATATTCTTTATGTGGTCCTCAGCAATAGTTTTCTATCAAGAACCTCCCCAAGATCTCTCTTTCTTTATCAGATTCTTTAAAGATTTCTCACATAATATAGGTTGGTGTGGGGTCTATGTTCTCCTATTCCACATTCCATAACATGGCATTTATTAACATTAAATTCTATCTGCCATTTGGTGCTCCATATAATTATTTTGTCCGTGTCATCTTGAAGGGCATGACAATCATCTAAGTTTCTTATCGGTCCTACTTATCTTAGCATCATCAGCAAACATGTTCATATAAATCTGTATACCAACTAGGTAGATCATTTAGTAGACAATAAACCTCACTGGTGCAAGAACTGAACCTTGGGGTACTC
>WNGS01009202.1:7451315-7461353 GCA_020271785.1 Procambarus virginalis
GCAACTACACCATAGGCAGCAGACAACTACACTATAGGCAGCAGACAACTACACTATTGGCAGCAGACAACTACGCTATAGGGAGGAGACAACTACACTATAGGAAGCAGACAACTACACTATAGGCATGAGACAACTACACCATAGGCAGCAGACAACTACACCATAGGGAGCAGACAACTACACTATAGGCAGCAGACAACTACACTATAGGCAGCAGACAACTACACCATAGGGAGCAGACAACTACACTATAGGCAGGAGACAACTACACCATAGGCAGCAGACAACTACACCATAGGCAGCAGACAACTACACCATAGGGAGGAGACAACTACACCATAGGCAGCAGACAACTACACCATAGGGAGCAGACAACTACACCATAGGGAGCAGACAACTACACTATAGGCAGCAGACAACTACACCATAGGGAGCAGACAACTACACTATAGGCAGCAGACAACTACACCATAGGCAGGAGACAACTACACCATAGGCAGCAGACAACTACACCATAGGGAGCAGACAACTACACCATAGGGAGCAGACAACTACACTATAGGCAGCAGACAACTACACCATAGGCAGCAGACAACTACACTATAGGCAGCAGACAACTACACCATAGGCAGCAGACAACTACACTATAGGCAGCAGACAACTACACCATAGGAGCAGACAACTACACCACAGGGAGCAGACAACTACACTATAGGGAGCAGACAACTACACCATAGGGAGCAGACAACTACACCATAGGGAGCAGACAACTACACTATAGGCAGGAGACAACTACACTATAGGCAGGAGACAACTACACTATAGGCAGCAGACAACTACACTATAGGGAGCAGACAACTACACCATAGGGAGCAGACAACTACACCATAGGGAGCAGACAACTACACCATAGGCAGCAGACAACTACACCATAGGGAGCAGACAACTACACCATAGGGAGCAGACAACTACACCATAGGGAGCAGACAACTACACCATAGGGAGCAGACAACTACACCATAGGGAGCAGACAACTACACCATAGGGAGCAGACAACTACACCATAGGGAGCAGACAACTACACCATAGGGAGCAGACAACTACACCATAGGGAGCAGACAACTACACCATAGGCAGCAGACAACTACACCATAGGGAGCAGACAACTACACCATAGGGAGCAGACAACTACACCATAGGCAGCAGACAACTACACCATAGGGAGCAGACAACTACACCATAGGCAGCAGACAACTACACCATAGGCAGCAGACAACTACACCATAGGAGCAGACAACTACACCATAGGCAGCAGACAACTACACCATAGGCAGCAGACGACTACACCATAGGCAGCAGACGACTACACCATAGGCAGCAGACAACTACACCATAGGCAGCAGACGACTACACCATAGGGATATAGTTCCAACACCAGTACCAGAGCCACACACAAACAGGGTAACATCGGCAAACATTAGATCATCGTTTAGAAACCTAAATCAGAACTCTTTGAGAGCACTCTTCACAACCAGTGTCAGACTAACATCGGAATATGCAGCACTGGCATGGACTCCGCACCTTGTGAAGCATAGAAGCCAAATTAATAATGACAGGTTTTCTACAAGATTAGAGTAAAGAGGGTTAAGCTATGAGGACGGGTTAAATGGCACTAGATTTTAAAACCCTAGACCCTTGGAGACAGAAGAAAGCAAGGGGATATGAAGACAACATACAAAATACTCTGGGAAATATACAAGACAGACAGGGGGCAGCCACATAACGAGGTCAACGAGAGGAAGGTGAGGAATAACTATGCTGTGGAAGCCACCTCCATCCACAACCTTAAAGGCCACATTCGACAAATAATTCGAACGTCAGAATAATTAACTTATAACTCAGACTTCACGTCCTGCTTCACGTCAGTGATAGGTAAGTAGTGATAGGTAAGTTCTTCTTGTTCCCCACTACAACCTCCTCCTTACCCATCACTCTCTCCAGCCTGCCTCACACCTCCTCCTCCCCGCCACTTACTATTGTTACGCTGCTGCTGACGTAGGCAGGTGTGTTGTGAGAGGCTGGTCACCCGGGCACCAACTTGAAATATCGACCGCACCAGACGCCTGAGGCTTCCCTCTTACAAAGAATCGTTGCCCCGAGATTGTGGAAAAACTGAATTGCACACAAATCATATGGTGTCGTACCTGTTAACATCGCTCATAATTCACCAACAGTAAGACCGCCGTTGTAGTTTGGTGTCGACTTGTATGATCAAACATGGAAAATGTTGCATGGACGAGGCTATGTGACTTTACATTATGTAAGACCACTCGTTGGAACGTAGGGTGTCGGGTGACCTCACGTAATGAGGCCACTATGCCCCCCCCCAATATGTGTGTGAGGCTACTACATGGCACGCCATCTTACAAGTGAATGTGACACATTCACTTCATAATATGTCAACCAAAGACAACCTTAAGTGTAACGAGTTGGCATAATTGGAATGGAACCCAGTTGATAGCGGTATAGACATAAAGGGATGAGGTAGCTCCAGGTATTCTCACCCCGTTCAGTATAAGGTGTTCCTATATACACACCTCACAAACACTCAACATATTGATGAACATTCTGGCTGATAAACATGAACAATTCTTCCTGTACACATCCAGTATGATACCAGACGTACACACAAATACTGTTACGACTAGGTACATAGATATAACTTGCAATAGACATTCAGACAATTCAACAAAATGTTACAGTCTTGGTGCAAAATTCTTATATTTCCAGAATATCATTAATCTTTCCACTGTGACACATCCAAGTTATTTGTTCAGGAACAGTCCTTATCTCAGTGTTTCTATATACATTAATCAACGGACAATCAGGAACATAATGGGTGAAGGTGTGAGACCTTAACATAACAGATAGTTTACACTTGGTGTCATTATCATCAACACCTGATTCACCTGAGGGCCACTAATACTAGAGGCCTCGACGAGGACAAGAAGCCGGCGGCTTGTAAACCTGTAAGATATGAGTCCTTATGTAGATATGAGTCTGATATGCAATATATGTCATGTAAGGAATGTCTACGCATACGGCCAGTTATGGCTGATAACACTCGAAGAGTTTAGTGGGTTTTATATTTATTTTAATAATAATAATAATAATTCATTGTGTCGGGGGACAGACAGCCAGAGTGTAGTCATACACATTTTGGCTTATATCGAGGTCCACCCGCTCCCCCCCCCCCACAGATCGAATTACTATAATAATAATAATGCAGTAATCATAATATTAATAATAATAATAATAATAATAATAATAATAATAATAATAATAATAATAATAATAATAATAATAATAGTAATAATAATAGTAATAATAATAATAATAATATATTCAAATTCAAATTCAAATATTTAAATTCAAATGTTTATTGAGGTAAAGTACATACATACAAGGTGTGATACAAATATTGATGGATATATAGATAGAGTTAGTACATACAATGCCTAAAGCCACTATTACGCAAAGCGTTTCGGGCAGGAAAAACACTAACGACTAAAACTTAATACTAATTGAGATTAAAGTATAAATTGTGTTGAGAACATATAAAAATAAAAAAGGGGGAACATGGTAGAAAAATAGAAGACGTAAGCCGTCTTCTAATTTTTTGGTAGATCACTTGTTACCAGTGATTTGTTATACACTATGGAGAGTGGCAGGCACAGAGCTTCTGCTCCTTCCTTCAGTATGCATAGTAATATTCCATCCGGGCCTATAGCCTTTGTCACATCCAAATCTAGCAGATGCTTCCTCACCCCCCCCCCCCTCCTAGTAATCACAAACTCATCTAGTGGTGTTTGGTTAGGTATTTCCCCTCTTATCTCTGGGACTTCTCCTTGCTCTAATGTGAAGACCTGGAATTTCTTAATGAGTTCATCGCACACTTCCTTGTCGTTTGTAGTGAATCTGTCTGCCCCTTTCCTCAGTTTCATTACCTGTTCCTTCACTGTTGTTTTTGTCCTTATTATGTTTTATCTCCTCTATACTTTCTTCACTCTCTTGTACTTAGTTGCTTTGCTAGCTTACATCTCTGATTAAACCGTGGGTTTCTCGTCTGCATTTATTTTTTTTTGAACCGTGACGAACTTGTCTGCTGCCTCCTTAAACTTCTGCGTGATGTAGTTCATCGTGTCTTGAGCCGTGTTTCCTCTGAGCTCTGTTTCTTTACGTCCATGTGGCTCCTTGTTTTCCCAGTTTATCCTCCCGTGATTGAAGTTCCCGGTGACTTCACAGTAGTTCAGTTTCAGTTGTTACACAGTTATTCATAGTTGTACACAGTTATACAGCTGTTACAGTAGTCAATTGTTGGTAATGCAATGAAATGTCTAGTAGCTGAGACGAGGCCTGGAGCAGGGAACAGAGAGCTTGAGTGAGGCCGGGAGTAGAGAGCTCGGATGCCGGGTGATTGTAGAGCGTGACACTCTGAATGCGGGTGGGGGTCGAAGAGCTGGAATGCGGGACGAGATTCTGGAAGCTCGATGTGGCCGGAGTTTGGCTCTCTGCTCTGTGACGAGGCTGTAGCGCCTTGAGAAAGGAGGAACTAGACCCGTCGAGTGTTACATTGTTGCTGATGAATGTCAATGGTGCTGAAGATCTGCGGTAGCTCTCAAGCGTCCGGTTAGACTGACTCCAGTCCTGGTTGCTGTTATAGATTCAGCTACTCGGAACAAGTTCCAAGTAGCACGGGCTATGGAGAGCCCGTAGTGAACTTACCTGGCACAGGATCGGGGCTGTTTTTCCGACTCCGAGCTCCACACAACGGCTTATATTACAAGTTTCTTCTCACTTTGACCAAATTGACCAACATTAGCAGGTTGGGACGATATATTAATTATAATTAGTGGACCTAGGATTAGTGAAGAACTTCCTGGAAAATGGATTCTTTAGGGATAAGTAAAGTGGGATTAACAGACACATCTTATTATCTGCATTAAAGTTAATGAGAATTTGGAGCAAGTTTATTACTTCTTAATATAGTTGCTACAGTCTAGTCGCCACTTGACTCCAAGTGTCCTAGACGTTCATTTCCAACTTCTCTATACCTCATGTCTCCGTGGCGCAGTGGTAACACACTCGCCCCGCGGTGCGCCAGCAATTTGGTCTAGGTTCATATTCTGGCCAGGGAGGATTGACTAGGGGGAGACATCTCCTGTCACACAGGGTGCACTCGCACCTCCACACATCTCCATCTATTGATCTATTGATACTGGTAATGGCTCAAAAGGGCCACCACTTACGGGCTATTCATGCCCGTGCCACCTTTTGGGTGGCTTAATCTTCATCAATCAATCGATTGACTAGGCACTAATCCTTAACTGTATGCCTCTATTCACCCAACAGTGATTGGGTACCTGGTTGTTAAGTCGAAGGTGCTTCATTTCCACCTGTACTGATACAAATACTGGGTTTGTTCCCATATTTCCAGCCATAATGTCATTCCATTTCCAGCCACAATGTCATTCCATTTCCAGCCATAATGTCGATCCATGTCCAGCCACAATGTCATTCCATTTCCAGCCATAATGTCGATCCATGTCCAGCCACAATGTCATTCCATTTCCAGCCATAATGTCGATCCATGTCCAGCCACAATGTCATTCCATTTCCAGCCATAATGTCGATCCATGTCCAGCCATAATGTCGATCCATTTCCAGCCATAATATCATTTGTTTAGTAACTGGGATGTTGTCTAATCTTTCTAGTGTGAACATAAATGTAAAATATTCATTCAGAGTATTGGTTGTCTTGTTATCGTTAATTATAACTTGGTTGGTCTCATCATTAAGGGATCAAGAGTCCTTTAAGCGTCCTTTTAAGGGTCAAGAGTCTTTTGTCTTGGGTTTACTTCTCGTATAAGCATAATAAGACTTTTGTGTTTTCTTAATATTTGGAGCAAATTTTCTGTCATAGTTTCATTTGGCTGATCTGATTTCACATGTAGCTGAATTTAATGTCCTTCTATGTGTCACAGTCTTTGTGAATCCTGGTGAATTGGCACCTTCTCCAGAAGTTAGGCTTAGTTGTTAGAGGGGTTCTTTAATGTCTAGTCATCCATATACTTCTCTTTCGTTCCCTCTCCTGCTTAAAGACAACAACAGCACTCTCCTGCACCGTGAAATATTACCTCCTTTCCAATTTTAATCCATCCCGTTCTACCCAAAACGCAAATTAAAGATTAGCCTAAGCTTCGTCTTGATGCATAGCTCAACGCCTTAAGCCATATTGATGCTCTGTCCACAGAGCATTCTCTCTTAAACCATATACACTGATGGTTCCCTACACCGCCCCCACGGGTGCAGCTGGAAGTGCAGTTGTTCTGACAATGGGCGATGGCTTGTACTTTGAGTGGGGAGTCCGTATAAACAACTGGGCCTCTACCCTTCACACCGAACTATTTGCCTTGCTTCTTGCAACGACCGCTGCCCGCTGGATGGGGGGCGGTGTGCAGGACAAACGTATAAATTGTGACACTAGCTCTCCACACATGTCAGTTGCTTAATTTAGAACCAGTACTTGAGGTCGATCTCGAACCCATTAATTGTTGATGAGACGACTTATATTGAATTTTGTAACTAGCTCATCAAGATTGTAACTTGCTTAACTAAATGAATTGTGGGGTTCAGTCCCTGAGCCCATTATGTGCCTCTGTAACCCTTTCCACTACCGCCCACAAGATGGGTATGGGGTGCATAATAAATGAACTAAACTAACTAAAACTAACTTGTAAAGCCACAAATACACATAGCGTATCGGGCAGGTCCTTAATGTAACAGACAATTTTGAGTAGGTAATTTGTAGCAAAATTTGAAGAATGTTAACTGGTACATTGTAAACAAAATTGAAGAAAATTAATAGGTACATTATAATAAAATTTGAGGATTATCAACAGGAACATTGTAGCATAATTTAAGGATTATTTTTAGGTACATTGTAGTATAATTTGCATTCAACATAACAACCATAATTAAGATTAAGATTAAGATTTGTATTGAGGTAAAGGTACATACATTGAAGATGAGTTACAAATATAATGTAGGATTTAAAGATTGAGCTTGTACATACAGTACCTAAAGTCACTGATACGCATAGTGTCTTGGGCAAGGTGAAGGGAGTAGAAAAAACGCTTAGACTAACTTAATAGTAATTGAGCTTCAAGTATAAATTGTGTTGAAAAAAAAAAGAAATAAAAAGGGGGGGATGGGACATGGCAGAAAAGAGCAATTATACAAGTTGGTCAACAAACAGCATTTTTTTTTTTTGAGATATATACAAGAGTTGTTACATTCTTGTACAGCCACTAGTACGCGTAGCGTTTCGGGCAGGTCCCTGGAATACGATCCCCGCCGCGAAGAATCGTTGTTACAACCAAGTACACATTTTACTGTTGAGTTAAACAGAGGCTACAGTTAAGGATTTGCGCCCAGTAAATCCTCACCGGCCAGGATACGAACCCATGACAAAGCGTTCGCGGAACGCCAGGCGAGTGTCTTACCACTACACCACGGAGACGTGAAATTATTTGTTTAAAATAGTAAGACATGGGTTGACATTTAGGGGGGTAAGGTAGGTTTCTTAAACTGGTTGAGAGAGGTACAGCCTTTGACATGATTGGGAAGATCATTCCACATTCTGGGTCCTGTAGCGAGTAATACTTATACTCGCTCCATTATCACATTATATTAATGGCGTAACTAATTAGCACTAACTACACAAGCTATAATCCTATCCATAATTACAAGTAACAGATCTCACATACTCCTATCCTAGGAGAGAAAGGTGAGGGGTAGTCACCAAATATAAGGAAGTGATATGAGAATAAACAACAGTACAATTTCCAGTCAAGAATGTAGCACTGGGTGTAGGCAGTTCTAATCGTCTCCAATCCAATCTAATCGTCACCTCACATCCCTGGAAAACAGAGGAGTAAGGGGAGACATGATAACCACCTACAAAATTCTCAGGGGAATTGACAGGGTGGACAAAGACAAACTCTTCAGCACGGGTGGGACACGAACAAGGGGACACAGGTGGAAACTTAGTACCCAGATGAGCCACAGAGACGTTAGAAAGAATTTTTTCAGTGTCAGAGTAGTTAGTAAATGGAATGCACTAGGAAGTGATGTGGTGGAGGCTGACTCCATACACAGTTTCAAATGTAGATATGATAGAGCCCAGTAGGCTCAGGAATCTGTACACCAGTTGATTGACAGTTGAGAGGCGGGACCAAAGACCCAAAGCTCAACCCCCGCAAGCAAAATTAGGTGAGTACAAGACGCTACAGCTTCGACACAGAGCAGACAGCAGACTAGGACGGCATCGAGCTACAACGCTCTCCCACATAGAGCTCCGCAACTCCGGCCACACTCAGCTCTCTGCTCTACTCCAAGCTCCGTCTTAACGTCTACGACACTGCTGTATCCAGGACTATTAAATACATATGAAACCCACTAAACACTATGTCTCTCATCTACCCAACAACGTAACATAAACGTACGTTACAGTCCCTTCATTTGTAGAGCATTTCTAATTTGATTAAGTCGTACTAATGGAATATCAATTAGGTATATATTTCTGGTGTGGTGCTCATGGGTTCTGTTACAACCTTCAATGAAGCTTTTAAGGTCAGGATTGACATTACAGTTCAAAGTTTTAAATATATAGAGAACACATGAGAGGATGTGCAGTGACTTAATATCTAACAAAGGCAAAGATTTGAGTAAGGGTACATAGTGATGTCTGGGGCCAGAGTTAGATATGTCCTAATAGCAGCTTTGTACTCACCTAATTGTACTCACCTAATTGTGCTTGCGGGGGTTGAGCTTTGGCTCTTTGGTCCCGCCTCTCAACTGTCAATCAACAGGTGTACAGGTTCCTGAGCCTTCTGGGCTCTATCATATCTACACTTGAAACTGTGTATGGAGTCAGCCTCCACCACATCACTTCCTAGTGCATTCCATTTATTAACTACTCTGACACTGAAAAAATTCTTTCTAACGTCTCTGTGGCTCATCTGGGTACTAAGTTTCCACCTGTGTCCCCTTGTTCGTGTCCCACCCGTGGTGAAAAGTTTGTCTTTGTCCGCCCTGTCAATTCCCCTGAGAATTTTGTAGGTGGTTATCATGTCTCCCCTTACTCTTCTGTTTTCCAGGGATGTGAGGTTCAGCTCCTTTAGCCTTTCCTCGTAGCTCAATCCTCTCAGTTCCGGGACGAGCCTGGTGGCATACCGCTGAATCTTCTCTAACTTTGTCTTGTGTTTAACTAGGTATGGACTCCAGGCTGGAGCTGCATACTCCAGGATTGGTCTTACATAAGTTGTATACAGGGTTCTGAAAGATTCCTTACACAAATTTCTAAAGGCAGTTCTTATGTTGGCCAGTCTAGCATATGCCGCTGATGATATTCTTTTGATGTGGGCTTCTGGGGACAGGTTCGGTGTGATATCAACCCCCAGATCTTTCTCTCTATTTGACTCTTGCAGGATTTCCCCTCCCAAATGATACCTTGTGTTCAGCCTCCTGCTCCCTTCTCCTAATTTCATCACCTTACACTTTCCCGAGTTGAACTTTAGCAGCCATTTTCTAGACCATTCCTCCAGTTTATCCAGGTCATCCTGTAGTCTCTGTCTATCTTCATCCGTCTTGATTCTTCTCATAATTGAGATTCTTCTCATTTGTGTTGAGTAATTAAAGGACGTAATGATTCTGAGTAGTAGAACCCCAAGCACAAATACCATAGTTGAGATAAGGATAATGAAAGAGTAATAGAGTGTCACCAGGGCAGGGCGAGGTACAAAATATCTGATCTTAGAAAAAATGCCAACAGTTTTAGAATTTTTTTGCTATATTTAGAATGTGTCCCTGGAAATTCAGCTTGTTATCGATGAGGACACCAAGGATTTACCATCAACTTTGTTACTAACTTGGATATTGTTTATTCTTAGATTAATTTAATTTGAGGATTTA
>WNGS01009202.1:7464262-7476805 GCA_020271785.1 Procambarus virginalis
AATCTCACCTGTGACAGAGGAACGCAGTTGACGTCCACAATCTGTACAAGAGTCGGGAGTCAGCCCCAAGGTAATGATCCTTCAGACACACGCTGAGGTCTCGCCTACGCTGCTACTTCTGCTGAAATGTAAATATTATGTCAATTCCACTCCAAACCCTAGAATCATTTATTTAATAGTAAATTCTAAATGGATCTGGGGACCAGCCGTACACTTACGCAGGTTTTGGTGTGGCCAAATAACGTAACGAACAGGGAGGTAACCTAATTCTTCCCTGCCGAACGTGGTGTCCGTAAACTGGAAGTTGCAGGATGAGTCTGGAGTCTGTAGATGGTCACATGCTCCAAAATTAGGACTAAACTTCAGAACACCTATGCAATGGCGGTTGTCTGGTGCGTCTCGCCAGTATGGCGTCTTCTCTCCCCGCCTGCTCGAAAGTCGCGCATGCGCACAGCTGCCAGTAGGGCTCCCAGCATATATCATATGGAAGGAAATGCGTTGTGACGAATATTTATGTCTCAATAAAGGTATTCTGTGGCGACGCCTTTTTTCTCCTGATGTAGTCAAATAATTTAGACGATATTAAATGAACGAGAAAAGGTCTGGAGTGGAGATATAATTTATCTTTATATTCACTGACACAGCAAATCGTGGCGGCATAAATTAATTCCAGTAAACAATGATAAATTTATTAACGAAAACTGAATCTATTAATAAAGGTTTATCCTGAATAAAAGACAAATAAGTCTAGATTCTACTCGATATGTTAATATGAAATGTTCGGCTAGATGGCTGACGCAACATTTTAACGATTCTAAGGAAAATTATATGACGCTCCACTTCTTAATGCAATGAATTCTGTGATACTAAACTTCGGAGTAGTATTAGTTATTACTCTTAGTACAGGAAATACATCCCATTGTACTAAGGATTAGTAAATGAGTATTACATGATTATGAAGCCTAATACAAGATTACATCCTATTGTATTAGGGATGTGAAATAATTGTTGGAAATTTCCAACATTGGTCGTGTTGGTCGTGTCGTATTGGTCTTGTTGGTCGTGTTGGTCTTGTTGGTCGTGTTGGTCTTGTTGGTCGTGTTGGTCTTGTTGGTCGTGTTGGTCTTCTTGGTCATGTTGGTCTTGTTGGTCGTGTTGGTCGTGTTGGTCTTGTTGGTCGTGTCGTGTTGGTCTTGTTGGTCGTGTTGGTCTTGTTGGTCTTATTGGTCGTCACGCTATTGTGCGTGACGTAGTAGTAGGCATCCGTCAATCCCGTAGGGTTATGGAGTAGGCGATGCTGGAGTGTCCTTTCCAGGGCACAGGCCTGGGCAGTAATTATGGAGGATCAGCTGTTGCCCATGCAACAGATCCACCCTCTCCACGCCACCGATGTGATCCAAGGGAAGGGCAGGAGCCGATACGCTTGGCACCAGTGTCGTCGCAGGAGTTGCCAGAATGTAGCTGTAAACAGCTGCAAACTGCCTTAGGGACTCCGACTCCGGATTTTTCCTCAGGGTTGACTCCCGAAGTCTTTCCCATGAGTGGGTTTAGCCGCAAGACAGCAGAGGTTTGAATTCGGGGTTTTCCTTCCCCTAAATGGGCTGCCTTTCCAGGCTAACGAGTCCCATCTGCCCGAAGCAACTGGTTTTAAGGCGTCAGAGACCCGCCTTCGCCCCTTCTCTTCTACCAGAACTGCTTCTGGTAGAAGCAGTTCCGCCAGGCCTAGAAGCTAAGCCACACGTGCAGGCCAGGAGCTGGACTTGGTTGTCAGAGGCTATTTGAGACGCACGCCATCAGGGGCACTTTACAGGCTGTGGGAGCTTATCTCCACAACCCTTCCCCCCGGCTGTAACAAACCTTGGAACCAAGGTCGTGACGTAGCTAGATTTAAATTAGCTATACGGCACTATATCCGTTAATTTTGGTCAGACTCTTGTGTAATATAACTAATTTTAACGTTGTTTCTGAGGCAAAGGGCTATGCAGTGTAGACATTTTGACTCGATTTCTTTAAGTTTTGTTAACATACGTGTTTATGAAGTTTAATTTCAGCAAGTGTGTTTTCCAGCTTTGTTACTAATTAATCTTCATTTTCCTCTGTTTCAGGAACTGAAATGTGGCTGAAGGAAGAAGGTAAGGAAATCGAAGATTATATGAAGCTAATGAGATCTCAGCAGCAACAAGGAGATGGAGGAGCGGTATAAACTCTTGACTTCTGTTTGCTGTCACTATAAACAAAAACAAAACAAAAGACATTCGTCAATAATCTAGAAACCTATGGTAGAGGAAAGTCTGCTTAGAAGGATTCAATTTACATGAGATTAAGATAAGGATACCAATATATCTCCCAATACGGTGTTGATGTCAGTGAAAAAGATAAGGAGTGTAAATTATGTGGTATGCCACACGCCCACACCTTAGAACATTATGTATTAGAGTGGCAACTTATTGATAACTATAGAAATAAGGAAATAAGTAGTATACCACATCAAATTATTTTGATGTGTGATAATGGTATGATTATGGTATGACAGTATATTAAGGAGCTACAAGAATTTTGCCCCAAGAGTGTAACAAATATATGCTGTGCTTACTATATTAACCTGCAATGTTAAATGGGATTCTTGTATTGTGATTTGTGTATTTGTACTCACTGAATTTTGCGCCCCTTGAGGGACTTGAAGTAGAGGGTAGAAATAACCTAAGCTACTTTATTCCTTTCAGATGTATTTTTTTCTTATCTCCATAAACATACTTGAACTTGAAATTAAATGTACTGAAAAACATCTCGAGACTATAAGAATGGAAGTGAGTGTACTGATGAACACTATACAGAAATTCTAAACTATCTGGGGAAAAGAACTGGCGGAGGTTCAAGTGTAAAATGGCATTTCTCTTGTAATCAAAAGTGTAGCCACAAGAGCAAGCTAGAAAGACTCAGAGCCCGATATGTGAAAGGTGCAGAAGATAATGCAGGAGCAAGACTGCTGGGGTGATGCGTGGGTGAAGAGGAGCGCCCAGCCTCCTTGTACAAGATCTAAACATTGCCAAGTGTAACTGCCTGGTTGTGGAGAGCCCTAACGCTGGCAGGCTTCACTACACATAGTCTCCACCCCAAGATGTAGTGAAGGGTCGTGTGGTGCTCTACAACAGTACTAATGCCCAAGATGTAGTGAAGGGTCGTGTGGTGCTCTACAACAGTACTAATGCCCAAGATGTAGTGAAGGGTCGTGTGGTGCTCTACAACAGTACTAATGCCCAACTTCAGTGGATGAATCGACCCAGAAGACAGTCAGAAGTAAAATGACAGAGACCTGCACACATCTGGTTGAAACATTTACAAGTAAAATCCAAGATAAATACTGGAAATATGGTGAAATACACTTAATGTTTGACAGTTATATGGTATACTGAATGAGAGCATCACACAAGGCACCCTCTAAGAGGTTGCACAAAGTCAGTTCCAAATTATGGACAGCTCAGTCATCACAAATGTGACAATAAAAACGTTACTCTCTCACACTCACACCAAAGATAAATTATCAGCTTATCTTGCTCATAAAGTCAGTCACCACGCAAGAGAGAAAAAAGTAAAGATGTTGTAGCTGCGTGTCGTTAACAATATGTTTCTGCTCATTATGACTTGGTATCTTGGACGTCCACAGGAATAAGCTGCTTCAAAGATAAGATAAGATGGTTACAAGTTGCAGGATGTAACAAGTGGGGTCCTGCAAGGCTCCATCTAGGACTAATATTGTTCTCAATTTATGTGAATGACAAACTACCTGAGGAGTGACCTCGTACAAGTCAGTGTTGCCAGGTGACGCAAAGGGGATGACGAATGTAAAAACAGAGCACTGCAAAAAACTTAGAGGATCTCAACAAACTCCAGGAGAGGGGAAACAAATGGCTGTTGGAGTTCATTCCCAACAAGTGTAAGGTAATGAGGATGGTAACGGGAGAGAAGATCAGAAGGTATCTACACCATAGGGAGCAGACAACTACACTATAGGGAGGAGACAACTACACCATAGGCAGCAGACAACTACACTATAGGCAGCAGACAACTACACCATAGGGAGCAGACAACTACACTATAGGCAGCAGACAACTACACTATAGGCAGCAGACAACTACACTATAGGGAGCAGACAACTACACTATAGGGAGGAGACAACTACACCATAGGGAGCAGACAACTACACTATAGGCAGCAGACAACTACACTATAGGGAGCAGACAACTACACTATAGGCAGCAGACAACTACACTATAGGCAGCAGACAACTACACTATAGGGAGCAGACAACTACACCATAGGGAGCAGACAACTACACTATAGGCAGCAGACAACTACACTATAGGGAGCAGACAACTACACCATAGGCAGCAGACAACTACACCATAGGCAGGAGACAACTACACTATAGGCAGCAGACAACTACACCATAGGCAGCAGACAACTACACTATAGGGAGCAGACAACTACACTATAGGCAGGAGACAACTACACTATTGGCAGCAGACAACTACACCATAGGCAGCAGACAACTACACCATAGGCAGCAGACAACTACACTATAGGGAGCAGACAACTACACTATAGGCAGCAGACAACTACACCATAGGGAGCAGACAACTACACTATAGGCAGCAGACAACTACACTATTGGCAGCAGACAACTACGCTATAGGGAGGAGACAACTACACTATAGGAAGCAGACAACTACACTATAGGCATGAGACAACTACACCATAGGCAGCAGACAACTACACCATAGGGAGCAGACAACTACACTATAGGCAGCAGACAACTACACTATAGGCAGCAGACAACTACACCATAGGGAGCAGACAACTACACTATAGGCAGGAGACAACTACACCATAGGCAGCAGACAACTACACCATAGGGAGCAGACAACTACACCATAGGGAGCAGACAACTACATTATAGGCAGCAGACAACTACACTATAGGCAGCAGACAACTACACCATAGGGAGCAGACAACTACACTATAGGCAGGAGGCAACTACACCATAGGCAGCAGACAACTACACTATAGGCAGCAGACAACTACACTATAGGCAGGAGACAACTACACCATAGGCAGCAGACAACTACACTATAGGGAGCAGACAACTACACTATAGGGAGGAGACAACTACACCATAGGGAGCAGACAACTACACTATAGGCAGCAGACAACTACACCATAGGCAGCAGACAACTACACTATAGGCAGCAGACAACTACACTATAGGCAGCAGACAACTACACTATAGGCAGGAGGCAACTACACCATAGCAGCAGACAACTACACTATAGGCAGCAGACAACTACACTATTGGCAGCAGACAACTACACTATAGGGAGGAGACAACTACACTATAGGAAGCAGACAACTACACTATAGGCATGAGACAACTACACCATAGGCAGCAGACAAACTACACCATAGGGAGCAGACAACTACATATAGGCAGCAGACAACTACAATATAGGCAGCAGACAACTACACCATAGGAGCAGACAACTACACTATAGGCAGGAGACAACTACACCATAGGCAGCAGACAACTACACCATAGGCAGCAGACAACTACACCATAGGGAGGAGACNTCAAATGACCACCGTAAGAGCGGCACTGAAAACAATGAACAGCACTGTGAGAAGACTGGAACTGGAGCTACATGACTGTGCACGATCCCATCAGCCGAGAAACTGGGGTGAGGATCGCCGGCACGAGGGTCTGGGGCTCCTCCTTCCCCCTCCCGGGAAAGGGGGAGCTGCATAGACATGTGGCGCGTGTGACGTCATGCTTGTTTGCTCGTTTTTCTTTTGGGGAGTTCTGTCCACTCGTTTGATGATTTTCGTTGTTAATCAGAATAGGGGTTTGTTTTGTGGTGCTTACCTTTCTGGGTACCTGTCCCAGTTGATGGCAGATACAAAATGCTCCAAATCACATGTGCATTTCTATGGGCCATTGCTCCTCGTGCCTCTGTGAGGGGGCCAGGTTCTGGTTCGTGATCCCCGGAAGGCCTAGAACTCCACCCACTTCGACTGATGCAAAATAGTTAGGGTATCCATTGTTGGAAATTTCCAACACTAATAAACTACTATTGTATTATAATAAATCATCATCATTATATACTAACTACAGTAGTTATTAATCTCACTAACGGTAGTGTCAACATAAATTAAACCATTTCATCTGCGTATTAGTGCTAGAATTCTCATGAAATCGAGTAGCAACATTGCGTCAGATAATGTCTAGTTAGACACGTTTATTACCAATGTGTTAGAGAATTGAATGTGGTTCTCTAAAATTATCAGTATTCCGTGTAATAATTATCTACGGATAATATGACTCCCGATAATCTAAAACCGAGAGTTATTAACTGAAATAGTTATCAAGTAGCAGTTTATCTGTTACGTGCGAATGCTATGGAGAATAAAAATCATCTCCATTTCTCGTTTAAGACCATTAAACGAGAATATGATAATATTTAAGTCCCTATAATTGCAACCCAGTTCTCATTAACGTATTACATCCATAATTGCGCGGAAAAGAATTGTTCGTGATTAATAATTTCTGTGGTGAATGCGAGAGACGGGTTGAGGGAAGGCGGAGACGCCATTACACACGAGGCATCCCTGGCGTGAAGAGTGGCGAGACACGTGGTAGTGACTGGGGAGTTTTTATCGACAAGAATTACGTTGATACCCGGTTAACAGTTAACAATTACTTATCCACGTGTTCTATAGTGCCCGGCCAGTTAATAACGCGTCAACAATTGAAGCCACGACCCGTAATTACACGTACACAGCAGTGGACGTCTGGGACTGGCTGACGCGATTTCGGCAGACCTCAGTATTTGATACGCTCATGTTAAGTATATTTTCTCATTTTGATGCATCATTTTGGGTGGTATATTTGTGAGTAGTCTGTCGTTATACAGCAAGGATACCTAATACACAACGTTAGTTGAATTTCAACAATTTCTCCGTTTTCATGAATATTTGAAATAAATCGTAGCCTAATCAAATGCTACTTAAATTTCTCTGATTTCAGCGTGTATACGAGGAGTCGACAAGTTGTTTCTCATCATTCGTGATATTCACCTCGGGTTCTTTCTTTATTGGGATCCTGTGACCACGAGGACGAATGACGAAATGGCGTTACAGAAATCGTCTTACAGCTAAGACATTTTTTTCGTACAAATTTATCTAATATTATTGCTGATTTCTATATAATTCATATAGGATCTTTACATTGAATGAATTATTGCCAGAAATGATGATTTGGTAATTCATGTGTTTTGCTTTACTGTTGCTCAATAATTCATAATCTTTAATATTCATTATTTGAGTTATCATAGTCTTGAATCTATTTTAGTTTAGATTTTATGTTATTAACTCAACAATGAACTAGTGACGAACCACACTGGTTCCTAGATATATATGAACTTCTAGAAATACCCCCCAATGTTGATATTTGAGGCTTTGACTTTAATTAATAATACAGTCTATTCATTACTTTCAAGTGATTACTCATTTAATTAGTATCCATAGACACTGGTTCTCTAGTGTCATTCTAATGATCACTATTATTCGTTTTCCCTCATTTCTCAAAAGTGGATGGTCCTTTGATTTATTTAAACATAATAATTAAATAATTTAATATATGAGTTCAAGCCTCAGATACCCAACATTTTGGTCCTTAACGAACCGGATACATACCAATTAACATTACCAATTAATTATATCGGTTCTCAGAGACCAAAACAACATTTTGGTCCTTATCGAACTGGATACAATCCAATTAATATTAATTAATCACTAACACCAATTATGTGTTAACCATTATTGGGCTATACAAATATTTCAATTTACGGCTGTCAGCAGACTGTCCATTATAGCCTAAATTCAATCCATAATTACTGATTCACTCAAGTCAGTGAATTCATTAACATTTTAGGATCCAGTATACTAATACAAATTACTGGATCCATACTAATTAATCATTACTAATCCTGATAACATTATATTCCACAATTGGGAAATACATTCAGGTGTTAAATATTATTTACGACAGTAGAATACTTGCCAAACACAATAATACTCTTGTGTTCATTTAATTTCTTATACACATAATATCTACCAGTGTATATATTATATAAAATTACATAATCCAAAAACATAGCACTATTTACACATTATTGCACCACATTTATTGTAGTTATTATGCCAACCCAACAGAGGTAGGATATTTCAGACTGACACGGTACTAAGATTTGTACAAATTCAGTCTACACTATTAGCTGCATTAATAGGTAGGATTATTACCTAACTAGTACTGTTAGACAGTGCTGGTGCATTATTAATTTATGTAGTGCTGACCCTAATGGGTGGGATTAATCATTTGTGTAATTACATTTTATTACATATTTCTATGTACATCTTTGAGTGTTACTGTAAATTCACTACCCATCCAAGGCTGATTTTGAAGAGCTAAGCTAAGGAACACCTGTAGTGATACCAAGGCACCACTCAAATCTTAGTTGCTTATTATTAGGTAGGTAGCTAACCTCTAAATGAGGTAAATTACAATCAGCCTCAAGAAAATATCAGGCTGTCAATAATTATACATGATCTACATAAAGGAGCAAGTACCACAGCTGTCCAAGTAGCTATATAAGCCCTATAAGGCTCAAACTTACAGCCAGAATGGCTACTCCAGGAAAAACTGGAAGAATTTTGAGAGGTCTTCAAAATCACCTGTCAAAACTACTTGACAAATGTGACAACTTTTTAGGAACTAACTCAGTTGACGTCTTCAGGCTAAAAATTTCCACAAAGGTGGCTAGCCAAAAATATGACTATGTAAAGGCTATAATCGAGTCTTATAGGAACATACTCCTTGTCAGTAATACTGACCCAGACGAATTGAGTCTGATAGAATCTGACCTTGCCGACTATGAAGATATAATTCAAGACAAGTTAGATCACTATAACAAAGTGCTTGCAACACAAAATGTTCCTGAGTGGTTAGAACATTTTTGTAGTAGACCTACACCCAAGCAAGCATCCAGCTCAGATGAAATACATGAGCTACCTCAAAATGAGGAGAATCCTCTAATCAATACTGATCACTACACAGGATCAACAACTGAAGTTCAACCTTCATTTTCTACCATCTCATCTAATACAACTTCACGTAATAATTTATTTACAGAGTCTGATCAATTTTCAGACAGCTCTTCTTAATATTCCCTGGATTCTATTAATTCAATGCATGAGGCTACTGAATTAACTAGCTCCTCACAGGAACCCAGAGAAACAAGTGAAGCTGCAGATGAAACTCTTAGTGAAGCTGCAATAATCAGTGAATCTGAACCAGAAAATGATAAAGCTAAAGCTGCAGCAGCAGCCGAAGCTGTAATTAAAACTGAGGCTAAGCAAGAAGCCTTGAGCAATACAAGTAATGGTCATAATTACTGCTAACAATGAGAAGACTGTTATAAACCTTGTACACCAATTACTAGATTTATCTCCACCAGAACAATCAGTTGACTCTTTACAAGCTTTTAGTTTTCAGCTTCAATCACTGTTAAATTCCTTCAGTAAAGAGGTGGATCACCCAACTGCTGAGTGGATGACTAAAATTATCATCCAGATAAAATTGTCTGGTGACACACTCAATAAATTATATTTATACCAGAATGGTAATGTCTTGTCAATGCAGGATATATTTGCAGGTTTGCGCAATATAAGCAATCAATCAGCAAACCAGGCACCTAATGCCTCTTCTGAATACACCGAAACTGTACCCACATCAGTTCCTTACCTGGAACTCCGGTACTAATAATCGATGTAATAACAATAAGTTAAACACTGATTCATCAGTAAGGCCCAAGAGCCCCACAGGTGCTCCTAAGAGACCTAATAGTCCAAAGAGCACTCCCAAGAGCCCAGTAATTGCTCCCCAGAGTACACCAAGTACTCCCAAGAGAATAAATAACAAGCAAATGCAAGCAGCAAAACCATCACAACCTGCAGTTACTGTTTTACCTAAACAGGTAACCCCTAAACGAGCTGTAGGATGGGGATCATGCTTGTTTTGCAATCAAAAACATTCTCTGTACAAATGTACTAATTACCCTAATAGACACAAGAGTCAGAAGACTCAAACAGTTACACAAAAGTACTAGGTGTCTCAAATCACATACTGTTAATAGCTGTGACACCCCACTGAACACCTGCAATAGGTGTAGAAGGAGCAAGCATCATGCTGCACTGTGCAAATTTGTCAAGACAAATTATGTCGATCCTAGAATAAGAGGTAGAGAATCTACACCAGTACAGTGCTGCAAGGTGCGAGAAGTGTACAGCGTAATTTCACCAGCATCTCAAGTGGATGCAACCTTGCCCACTGCCCAACTTCAAGTAAAGAACAAAGGAGCCAAGATCACCACTCGTGGATTATTTGATTAAGGATCCCAGAGAACTTTCATTACTCAGAAAGCGGCAGAGGCACTCAATTTACAACCAATCAGACAGGTAAAATTAAACCTGTCCGGGTTCATGATAAATCGAGGACCCCATGAATACACAGTAGTTCAACCGTTTGTACGACTAGGTAATCATGTCAAGGCTATCCAAGCCATTGTTGTAGATCAAATACCTTTTGACCTAAATATTAAGGGTCTGGGGTACACAGCCCACTTCCTGCAGGAACGTAAAATTAATTTGGCTGACAACAAGTTAACGTCTGACCGCCTTAACAATGTAAATGTACTAGTAGAAGCAGACTACTATTACCAGTTCATAACTGGACATGTTAAACGATTGGGCATGAATATGCTCCAATCTGCAGGTGGCTACTTACTTACCGGTAAAGTTCTGAATGTGAACAAGCCTAAGCCTGCCAACAATAATAAATTAGTCAGCAGTAAATCAATTCTCCAGCAGCAAGCTAAAATGAGTAACACAGCTGAGTATTAAATCCAGATTGAATGTAGTACAATTAGTATTCGCCGAGGTGTTTCATAGCTCTCAGTGGAAAACCAGTGGTCCGTACCTAAACAAGTATAAGTCACAGCGACCAAGCCATTGAATCCACTGCAGACCTAGAATTATTCTCGATAAGTAATAATTGACCACACTCAGTCTCCCTAGGTAATTGATAATCTTAGGCTAGAGAATCTAGCATTCCCTAGGTAATTAATAATATTAGGCTAGAGAATCTAGCACCCAATGCATCTAGCATTTCCTGAATTTAACAATACTATGAAGTCATCAAGCAACTTCTATAATTATAAATTCACTAGGACCAAGGTCCATAATACCTGCGCTCAAGGTTTGCCAAGAAAACCTTATTAATTCAATGTTTTCTGCACTGAGAGTTAGTGAAAAATACTTGCATCAATTTTTGTTTGAGTCGTTTTTTCTTTCGTTTCTGCTTAATTATTGTAGGAGCTCAGCACGAACAAACTAGCAAACTTACCAATACGTAAGTGAATCTACAGAGAACTAATAACCTGTGAAACGTTTAGGTTGGGAAAATGTTACAAATTATCTTTGAATAGGATTAATCGTGGCAGTAATTAAATTTCCAGCACCCTTAGGTTTCCCCTTGTTTAATGCATTATCATTAAAACATCAGCATTGTTACTTAACATGCTTAACGAGCTCAATATAGCTCACCTTTGAGTTAACGTAATATTTGAGCGATTTAATGTTCACCCATGCTAATACGAGCACTGCTCGCCATGACAATTGAACGCTACAATGCTCCACCTCGTTAATTCGAGTTCAATATAACTCACTTTGAGTTAGCGTAACAATTGAGCGCTTTAATGTTCCTCCATGTTAATACGAGCACTGCTCGCCATGATATTTGAACGCTACAATGCTCCCCGCGCTAATTCGAGCACTGCTCACCAGAGAATCTGCTTAGATTCCGTGCTTAACTATTCTTCAACAAGGATCTTGCACTAATAACCCGAGCTGATCTTACAGCTCACCTGTGAATTAACGTAATAATTGAGTGCTTTATTGTTCCCCATGCGAATTCGAGCTCAATATTGCTCGCCATGATAATTGAACGCTATAATACTCCACCTCGTTAGTTCGAGCTCAATATAGCTCACTCTGTTAACTGTTAACGAGCTCAATATAGCTCACTCTGCTAACTGTTAACGAGCTCAATATAGCTCACTCTGTTAACTGTTAACGAGCTCAATATAGCTCACTCTGTTAACTGTTAACGAGCTCAATCTAGCTCACCCTGTTAAGGAGCTCAATACAGCTCCCAATGTTAATTCGAGCTCAATACAGCTCACAATGTTAATTCGAGTACATTACTGCTCACAATTTAGCTAGAGTAACTCCACTAAGAATTAGTGAGTTATAACAATTAGCTTAGTCCTCTACTTCGGTTAGAAATTTAAACCATTTATTTAGGTAGGTTTAGGGACTTTAGTTAGTGTCAACTGAGTACTAGCCTAGTCTGTACTCACAATTACAGTTGACTAT
>WNGS01009202.1:7509994-7539274 GCA_020271785.1 Procambarus virginalis
GGTCTTACATATGTGGTGTACAAGATTCTGAATGATTGACCGCGTCTAGGGTCAGAGGGTAGACTAATGGAGGGGCTGACTGCATCAGGGGTCAGGGGTAGACTGGTGGAGGGACCGCATCAGGGGTCAGGGGGTACACTGGTTGAGGGAGCCAGCCCCGGGTCGCCGTACCGGGGCTGGCTGGTGGAAGAGACAACGACTGTGGTGCCGAAAGAGGAGAGTAACCAGAGTTACAGGTAGCTCCTACCTAGGCTTGCAACCCTAGTATTCGCTCGTGAAGTGGCCTAACAGCATGAGGCTGATTGGTACCTGCCAGCACCAGGCTGGACTGTGGTTGTGGGCCTTCACAAGGAGGCACCTAGTGGAATTGTTGCTTGGCTGGCCCGTGGCCAGGGTAGACTCATTGTTTCCCGGTACTTGCTGAGAGTAGTACCACAGATGGGAAAAACGGTACAAGACGCATCGATTGAGCTTCGCAGAGTGTTTAGTGTCTTCAGAGAGAGAGACATTGATGTACATATAGTGTGTATTAACTTTCGTTTAAGAGTTTTATATTTATATATATTGGTGGGAAAAGAATTATATATGGATAAAGTGATAAACTGTTGTATTAATGTACCTCCCCTTTTGTTTTACTTGCATTACTGAGCTCACCCCTTGAAAGCCTCTACTAACTTGGGGCCGGATACCCAAACTCTAATACCACCTGAAAAGAAACCGGTTGCATCCCATTAGGGCCGTAACACCGGATATGCAACACTACCACAGCCCACGTACCAGCAACACTACACAGCCCACGTACCTGCAACACTACCACAGCCCACGTACCTGCAACACGACCACAGCCCACGTACCTGCAACATGAATCACTTTACTACCATCAAACATAAATATTTACTTAATAGCCAAACTTTCTCAAAATATTCTACACAAATATGTAGTTACCAATTATATTCATAAATATGAAAATTCGTAAAACTTAATAATCAGTATAAACAATCGAATAAACACATTTGAATTAACCAATCATATGATTCCTAATATATATAAAGAGTATTCCATAGGAACAGTACCACTACTGATAGATCAGTGTGATAAAATACTTTATTATTACCATTATTAACACACAAAAATCACTTTAACATGATATATAACAATGAGAAAATCCACTAGGACTACAGGTGGATGCGAACCTATGACCGCGAAAGTGCCAGTCGCATACTCTACATAGCTACAGTCACATCTCCTGGATATTTACAAGTTACTGATGGTCTAGTGCAGGAACACGCAACTGGCAATACTGGGGTTGCAGGTTCTTGCCTACAGACAATCCTAGTGGACTGTCTCGTTGTTATTTTTATTATTATTATTACTACTACTAATAATAATAATATACAATAGTAATGTTTTAACATTATTATTATGTTCGTCATGATAGGCTCTAAGCCTAACACTTGAACTGTTATTTTATATCATTACTAGCTGTACTCGGCCACTTGTCGCTGTAGTTCAACAACACACGTGCGTTGCTGATCCACAGGAACCTTCCCCTGTCTCCCAGTCCTCCTCACCTTCCTTCCCTGTACCCTTCTCCTCCCAATCATTCCTCTCTCCCACGTCCCCTCGTCCTCCCAACCATTCCCCACTCGAGCGTCCCCTTGTCCTCCTAAACATTCCCCACTCCACAGTTCCCTCGTCCTCCCCACTATCTCCCACTCCCCCATCCTCCCTTCCATTTCCCCCTCTCTCATCTCCTAGTCCTCCCCATAATCCCTAATTTCCCCGTCCCCTTGTCCTCCAAGCCATTCCCCACTCCCTCGTTCGATGCATTCCCAAATGATCCGATGTTCCCATCAGAAATTGCGAACATCAAGTAATCTGATGTTCCCATCATTGAAATATAAGAAAAACAGTTAAAAAACGAAATGAAAAAATAAAGAAAGATACTATTCTCACGAAATAAACAATATGACAAACAACACAGCTCAATTCCAATGCAATGTCGCACAAAATAATTAAATAAAAATGAAAATAAATCAATCTATGAAAATTCAATTTGTCAATGCAATCGGAAACCTTGAAATGGAATCATAACATATTTAGTATAGTGTGTGTTACTCTTATGTGCAACAGATTGTAGTTTCTTAAAAAAGAATGTTTTTACCTGTCACAGCTAAAAAACCTGTTGGAGTTCATGGAAGTTGGCATAAAATCCACGAATATTCCACTGAAGAATAGACATTATCAAAGAGAAAGGAAAGTAACAGAGAAAAAGAAAGAAACAAAGGTAAAGAAGAACACAGTTTATAAAAGAACCTCAGGATCAGGAGCAGGGTCAGCAAAATCAAGGTTAGGGGGCATGGGTAAACATAGTAAGGATGGTTGGAAGGAAGCGGGAGGACAGGCCAGAGGTGGACTGACGGGGTCCGGAGGAGGAGGAGACAACTAAGAGGGGCAGGTAAGAACAGCTGGAGGAGGGGGGCAGAAATCAGGGAGTGCACCTCAGTGAGGGCAGCAACCGAGAGGGAATCGGGGGCGAAAGAAACCTCCATATCTGGGACAGGGGGCCCGACCACTGAAATGGGAGGAGACGTAGGGGACAAAGTCAGAGGGAGGGGGCGAGAAAGAAAGCAAAGCCTTCTTACCTGCTGGAGAGGAGCCAGGCTTACATTTCTGACTCGAAGAGACAGGCATTCCAGTAACAACGTACCGGGCGACAGACTCAATGGTCTCAGCAGGAGAAGAGGAATGGGAGCGAACAACATGAAGATTGCTGGGAGGATGATGGATATCAGCCTGGACAGACAGGCAGCGTGGAGGATCAACAGACTGGGGGGAGGGTCGGGAAGAAAGAGTGGGGGGAGATGGGGAAGAAGACATAGGAGATATGGTGGACTGGGTAGGAAGGGAGGAAACCCCCAAACGGAGAACCAGGAGGGAGACCTGTCGGGACAGGAGACAAAGGAATAGGGGAGGGGATGGTGGGTGTGGTTGGGTTTAAGGCCTGGAAACGATTGTGAGACTGAAGAAGGTGGGAAAGACGAGGAGCGGTTGAACGCAACATGCAAGCGTTGGATACGCCCGCGAAAGGGGCGAGACGACGAACTTGGCGTCTCGCTTCAGGAAAAGACAGACGATCACGGTGCTTCAAGTTGAGGACAGCTTCCTCGAGTTTGTAGCATATACACAAGCGTGAGAAAGTAGGGTGGACCTCACCGTAATTGAGGCAGCGAGCCTGGGGAGAAGTGCACTTGGACTTCGAATGACTATCGTCTCCACACATGAGGCATAGATACACAGTACTTGTGCATTTGAGGACACCGTGCCCGAACTTCCAACACTTATTGCAAAGTCTAAGAGAGGGAATGTACTCCTGAACGGAGCATCTGGCACCAGCAAGAATAATAGAGGGCAGAAGGGCCCTACTATCAAAGGTGATTTTAACAACTCGAAGGGGCTGACGGCGACGACCACGAGGAGGTCGAGTAAACGTGTCCACCTGGAGGACTGAATGGCCATGGGCTTCGAGGATATGTTTAATATCCTCATGGCAATCTTTGAGGTCCCGAACACCAGTTGCAACATGGTGTAGGAGGAGAACAGTGCCAACACTGGCATTTAACCGAGCGTTTTTGAAGACCCAAACAGGGGTCTCTCCAATGCAGGACAAAGCGGCTAAGCGAGTAGCAGCATCCTGAGAAGGAGCAGTGACGACACGCGTACCGTAACTGGTGGAGTTAAAAGTAACAGAGGCATCTACTGAATCAACAAGGTGTTTATGGAGGGAGAAATCGTCAGGAGTAGAATCCAGATGGTGATCAAAGTATTTAGCCCACGTAGCTGGACCAAACAAGGCGTTGTAAGTATTAGTACAGGAAGGGATCGTGCGAGTGCGGCTGTGGCGGGGACGGCGTTGAGAACCCCCAGAGAGGGGGGGGGGTAAAAGGCGCAGTAGTCACAATGAGAGATGGAGCCATGCCAAGGGATGAGGTGGTCACCACTAGGGGCTGGGAATTCGACCCTACCGCAGAGGAAGGAGGGAGGGGAGTAGTCAGGGGGTCGGGGCCCAATGCAGCGGGGGCTACACAGTCTGGTCTTCCAACACAGTCCAACTCGGGGGCTTGGTCGCCCACCCCACGAGCCTGAGAAGGAACAAGGGAAACATTATCAGCCATGAAAACGAGGAAAAAACTTTCATTCACGAATGTGCCCCCACACCCACCATGGAGCCACAATTAGAGGCAGGACACCCAACAAGAAGCTATCGCCGATCTTGCCAGGGCGCCCCAGGGGTGCATCATTAGTATACGCCCCACAAACGCCACCTTAAGAACCGTGAGTCCGTCGAGACCGGGTTCAGTGACGAAAGGAGGATTGACAATAAAAGGTTCCCCCTCGCTCTCGACGTCGGGTACTACTGTTCTACGAGTGCAAGAGTATGCCTCCTCAAACACCCGGGCGTCAAAACAGAAGAAGTCCAAGAGAATAATCAAAACAGGCAAAAGGTCGGCAGGAAATGACAATTAGAAAGAAGAGGGGTGGAGGAGAAAAACGAAACACAAGGAAAAGGAAAAGAGTTCTGGCAAAATTGGTAAAGACAGCAGCCGGAGCATAAGGTTCCAAAAGAACAGAGGACTGACCTATGGAGCATCACAATCCGGCAGCCGCCTACCAAACCCCTCACAGCGACAACGAGCCAGAAAGGGAGGGGGCCTCACATGAAAAACACAGTTTAAAAAAAAAACATGTTTTTTCCTGTCTTAGGCATGGCATCTATATAGCATGCATATAAAAACCCACTCGGATGCGAAGGAAACATTGTGTGAAAATTTCAAAGCAATTGGTGAAGAACTTTCGGAGATTACGGAATTTGAACAAACGAACATATACATTTTTATCTATATATATTTATATATTTGTTACAGCAATGAGTGTGCCGTTTAAGTCCGGATTTGTTTAGTTTGGTTGAACTATTATCAATGACAATCAAATGCTGTTTTCTTTTATAGTAATGCAATTCAAGCTATGCTTGACTTTGTGAAGAGCCACATAGTTTGTGTCATGAGGTAACTGTGATATTAAAATCCATCTCCAAGCATGGTTATTGGTACAGAAACCTGTGATTAGTAGCCTGCACTGGCAAATTTGGTGTACATTATGGGCATATTCTCAAGAATGCGAGTGAATAAAGTAATTACAAAGTTTCAGTACATACAGGTCTTAAGGGTATAATGATTGGAATAATGTAGTGTAAGATCAGGACCCAGTTTCTTCCTCCTTACAGAGTTTGCACATGGGGGGATTGGGAGATTCGTAGCTCAACCTGATCATGGGAATTACTAAGTCGCATTCTCTGGTGGACGTTTTGTGCAGCTATACACATCGGTATCAGATTTAATAAATTATAACTTATTATGCTAGTGCTTCCAGACCTGTGATTGTATGTAATTTCTCTTCTGCCAGACCTGAATGTTTGGACCAATATAATTTTGATAACAGATACCTAGGTCTAGTTCAACTTGATCCTTGTTATATTTCAGTAGAATACAAGCCAGCGTCATACTGTGTTCTTCCATCGTTAATTTGGACCGTTGGTGCGTTAAGAGTTGAACCTCGGAGCGACGTCAGTAGTTCAGGTGTGTACCTGAGCCAAGTCAGAGGTTCAGAAAGTACCTTACAGGTGTCGTGGAACCAGTAAGGCGTCTAATCGCCTTATGGTACACGCCTACTGGTACCACGATGATCTGCAAAATCAAAGATTGACTCCGAAGGAGCAACCATTACACCTGAAGTGATATACTCTATATTGTCAGTGGCGGCGACGATGCCGCACCTGTAAACTCACATGATAGAAATGGTGCAACACTCATTTTCTTCAGTGATGAGGCTCTTCAGAAACTGATTCACCCTGCAATTCAGCCCGCATTGTAAGAGACCATCCCTTCACTAGTGCCACCAAGAGGTGCTACTGTTCCCAGGCTGAGAGGACCATCTATTTTCGACGTATCAGTTCCCATAAAGCCAACAAACCCACCAACAAAATTGTAGAGAACATCAATGACTTACACACGACTTTGACTGCATTTCGGCAAAAAATTACCAGGAAAGAAAACAACAGTGCCCGTCGCTCAAGCTGACGTTCTGATCAAACAACCCTTGCAGAAGAAAAAGACTGAAGGTGTTTTGGAATATGAGCAGCATGTCAGATAACAAAGTAGAGGCATTTGCAGCTCAAAAAGTGTTACACATGTTTTAAATATGATGACTATTGTTATGATCCCAGGTAGCCTGATGAACGAGTCTACCCCTAGGAGAGTTATTCGGCAATCTGGACCTGATTGAGAGGTCAGAGGAAGTATAGATATATGTATATATACTAAATACATGATAAATGTCAGTGGACAATTTAAAAGCATGAGCAGAGGATGAGCATGTAAATAAGTGACATGGAATGAGATGTCGATGCTTTGGAGTCATGATGTGAGGCTCGCCGGACGTTGTGACCTTACTGGAGTGACAGAGGTCTTGAGAGAGCGTTGTGCTTTGTCAAGCTCCTGGCAGAAGAGGAACCCCTAACTGTGTGCTCCTTCAAGAGGAGGGAACCAGGCAGGCATTTATGTGTGAAGCCTGTTGGAAGACTTAATTTACTCTGTTAGAAGCAGAACAGCTGTGAGGCAGTCTTAAAGAGACCTTGTTGAATATCTTAGAGGATGAAATCTGGGAGCCTCAGCTGATCGAGTGCCCTCCAGATACAAATTTTGCGGTTAGCTAATATAACAGTTGTTGCCTGTGTTTGATCGTGTGCCCAGCGATCATGGCAAGTGTTTATGTATATAGTATATATATTTTATTGAACCAGTGAACTAGGATAAGAGAATATGCCGGAGGGAGCGGCGATATGTACGCCCTCGCCGAAGATCAGAGGGTGACTGAGTGAGGGAGGCTCCAGCCTTGCGACCAGGGAGTCGGTCTGCGACATGTCTGGACATGTCCCAAGTGGACCCGCCCAGGATGGGGGAGTACTGTTGCGGCGACGCAATAATGTTTAAAGAGATGTCAGATTGAAGAATTTTATTTTCTGAGAATACATTTAATTGTGTTTTGTTGAGAAAACGTTTGTTACGGCATGCTGATGGATTTGCAGAATTGTGTGGGAGAAGTGCAACGTTTATGTGGGAGAAGTGCCATGTTTGTGTGGGAGAAGTGCAACGTTTGTGTGGGAGAAGTGCCACGTTTGTGTGGGAGAAGTGCCACGTTTGTGTGGGAGAGCTACAACGTTTGTGTGGGAGAACTGCAACGTTTGTGTGGGAGAACTGAAACGTTTGTGTGGGAGAAGTGCACCGTTTGTGTGGGAGAACTACAACGTTTGTGTGGGAGAAGTGCCACGTTTGTGTGGGAGAGCTACAACGTTTGTGTGGTGGAAGTTAGTGAAGAGAACTTGGTGCAAGCTATACTGTACAAGAGGAGTACAAGCTATACTGTACAAGAGGAGTACAAGCTATACTGTACAAGAGGAGTACAAGCTATACTGTACAAGAGGAGTACAAGCTATACTGTACAAGAGGAGTACAAGCTATACTGTACAAGAGGAGTACAAGCTATACTGTACAAGAGGAGTACAAGCTATACTGTACAAGAGGAGTACAAGCTATACTGTACAAGAGGAGTACAAGCTATACTGTACAAGAGGAGTACAAGCTATACTGTACAAGAGGAGTACAAGCTATACTGTACAAGAGGAGTACAAGCTATACTGTACAAGAGGAGTACAAGCTATACTGTAAGGTGAAGTAGGACTTCCAGTGAGAAGTGGAACTTCGTGGACCAGGTAAACCTTCGTGCTGTGTAGGGAGCTACACATAGTTGGTGTGGAACGTTTGGAGAGAGCGACACTTGACATTAAACGAGGCCTACATTGCAGCTGACTGGTGGTGCTGCAGGAGTGCCGTACATATTTTGAGGACCCGGATGATGATAGTAGTAGGGGACCTCGAGTAATGGAATAGAGGATCATAAGGACCTCGATATCTAAGGGAGTACTTGATTGCGTTTTTGGCGTGAAACCCGCAGTGCAAGGTGAGAGAGATTGATGCTTTTGTAGAGTAGGAAATATATGAAAATTATGTGTCATGCATTACAGCCTAAAGCAGTGAAGGAAGCAGAAGACTCTAAACTGAAGTTCAGGCAGCAGTCTGGTACAATTATAGGTTGGAGACATAAGACGATAGAGAAGTGTTGTCCGTTGGTAGCAGCCTAAGAGGTTACCTTGTTTTATTGCTACTGTTGTATATGCATATTGTATGTATTTTTGTATTAAATATTATGTTTGTTAGCCGGCTTTTGCTCTTGTCCTCGTGAGGCTTCATGGCTAGAGAGAGAAAGACATGGCTATAACTTGGGTGATAGTTGACTATAACAAACTAAGGGGGATTGAGAGATCATCCCAAAGTAAGGAGAGTGCGAGGGAGTCACGGCGGCTCAAGAGCGGGTGTGTACACAAGACAATTAGGCAGTGTGAGTCGTACCCCTGAATAAGGGTGATGCTGAACCCCCTCTCCCAGAACCAGACGCTTACCAGGGTGATCTAAATAATTGCAAGCACTCCAGTGTTCATTGCTGGTCGACCAACAGTAGCAGGAGTGTGGCTGTCGTGGTCGGTCATTATTCTGTCGGGGAGTGGTTGGGGTCTCTTCTTGATGGTAAGCTAATATCAGGTTGGTTCAGGATAACTAAGTTAACCCCCAACCGCATTCCGATGAGACTATACACGAAAATGTACTCTACAGAAAGGAAAATGTAGCATCTTCTAGCCTCTTCTGCCACTCTCACGACATCTATGCTCAACACTCAATCAGCTGCGTTCCCCGCCTACCAAGCCAAAGTGTTGTCACAATATAAATATGATAGGTATCATATTATGATACGTATGGTATAATATCAGTTATACTATACGTGTCATAGAACTTCCATGTGTATGTTTTGATCTCGTTCCAGAGAACCAGTCTGTTTGAGTAAGTAACAAACAGTGAGTAAGGGTTTGTCTGAGTGATATCCTGAGTTACTAATATTGTGGTTACATTATATTGTAATATCAATATTATTGTGATCTGTGTGATGGTAGAATTTTGTGCGTTGTAGTATTAAACTAGCAGTACCCAGCCACGCATTGCTGAGCAACAGCAACCTTCCCTGTCCCCCAGTCCTCCCCCACCATTCCCCCCCTCACCCGTCTCCTCGGCCTCCCAACCATTCCCACTTCCACTGTCCCCTCGTCCTCCCCCACCATTCCCTACTCCCCATCCCCTCTTCCTTCCCACCATGCCCCACTCCCCTGTCCCTTTGTCTTCCCTACCATTCTCCATTCCCCCATCTCTCGTCCCCACCATCCCAAACTCCCCCGTCCCCTCGTCCTTCCCCACTTTACCCCTTCCCTGTCCCCTCGTCCTCCCCACCATCTCTCACTTTCGTCCCCTCGTTATCCCCACCATTCCCCACTCCCTCGTCCGATGCCTTCCCAAATGGTCTGATGTTCCCATCAGAAAATTGGGAACATCAAGTGATCTGATGTTCCCATCACTGATATATAATAAAAAGCTAAAATGAAATGAAAATATGAAAAAATAAAATGATAAACTATACTCACGAAATGACCGATATGGTAAACAACACAGCTCAATTCCAACGCAATTCACACAAAATAATGAAATGAAAATGAAAATATAACAAAATCTATGACAATTCAATTTACCAATGCAATCAGAAACTTTGAAATGGAATTGTAACATATTTAGTATAGCATGTGTGTTGCTCAAACATGCCACAGATGTTGTTTTTCAAGAAAAGCATTGTTTTACCTGTCACAGGTGTGGCATCTATACTTATACTTACGAAATGAACGGTATGGTAAACAACACAGCTAATTCCAACTCAATGTCACACAAAATAATTCAATACAAAATAAAATAAATTGAAATCAAAGAAAAGAAAATTTATCAATGCAATCGGAAATACTGAAATGGAATTCGTGACATATTTACTATAGTGTGCATGTTGGAATTACGTGCAACAGATGGCACTATTTTTCAAAAATGCATGTTTTTACATGTCAGAGGGGTGGCAACTATATAGTAGGTATATAAAAAGATGCGCCTATTCGAATGCAATGTTGTGTCAAAATTTCAAAGCAATCGGTGAAGAACTTTCAGAATTACAGCATGTGTCGCTCTTACGTCCAACAGATGGCGCTGTCTAAAAAAAAAAAAAATTCCTGTCACAAGTGAGGCATGTATATAGTAGATATATAAAAAGACGCACCTATTCGAATGCAAGGTTGTGTCAAAATTTCAAAGCAATCGGTGAAGAGGTTTCGAGGATTCCCCTCACATTAACACATGAAAAACACAGTTTTTTTAGAAAAAGCATGTTTTTTTTACTGTCACAGCTGTGACATCTATATAGTATAAATATAAAAACCTGCGCGGATGCGAATGGAACGTTGTTTGAAAATTTCAAAGCAATCGGTGAAGAACTTTCGGAGATTAGCGGTCATGCACAAACGAACATTTCCATTTTTATTTATATAGATTAAGCGTTGTGAAGTGAAGTCAATTATTACCGTGTTTTCTGATTTGTCTGCGTGACAAGAAATTTATATAATCTTAAATTATATTTATTGAAGAGTAAGTAATTATCAAAAAGAAGGCACCAAACCGGGAAGGCTATGTAGCACTATCAAATGTGTGAAATAATCAGAGGGCGCTAAATATCAACAAGGATGCCAATACGAGAACAGAAACACATAAGGCGAACAATATAAAAAATATCCGATTCACCAAGAATTCTATCGAGGGACAAGTGACTGTGAGGGGCGGTCAGAAAGCAAGACACACACTCATCCTGGAAGTCAGGACATTCAACAAGGATATGCACGACGGTAAGAGGGATAATGCAATTTGGACAAAAAGGAGCTGGGCGGCGTTCCATTAACTGACCATGAGCTAAGCGAGTATGGCCAAGACGCAACCGCACTAGAGCCGTTTCCCACCACCGGTTACGGTGGCAGGAGGAAGGCCATGGGGACACACAACGTTTAAGATTAGGCAATTTGAGTTTGTAACCAACAACAGAAGAATAACAACCCTGCCAACGGGCAAGGATGGAGGAATGAATAACCGGATAAAAGTCAGAAAAAATAATACCTTTACGGGAAATGAGACAAGAGCAGATAGCCTCTCTAGTGGCAGCATCCGCACGCTCATTTAAAGAAACACCAACATGACTGGGAACCCTGTAAAACTCCACAGAATTAAATTTACTAGAGATAAAAAACAGCCAATGTTGAATCTCGACGACAAAGGGATAGACAGGATTAAAGGACCCAAGAGCCATGAGAGTACTACAAGAGTCAACGACAAGGACAAAGGAGGATTGACAACGAAAAACCAGGAGACGGAGAGCATGGAGAATAGCATAAAGCTCCGCTCTGAAGATGCTAGTCTCCGAAGGAAGGCGACACATATAAGTGCGGTCAGGAAAAACAACAGAGTAGCCTACACCGTCCACGGACTTAGACCCATCGGTGAAGATGGAAACGGAGCGGGAGTGTGAAGAAAAGTGCTCAAGAAAAAGGCGTTTCAGAACCACAGGAGGAGTAAAAGCTTTAGAAATGCGGGTCAAAGATGTACAAAACTTCGGAAGGGGGACTTTCCACTGGGCAAGGAAGGAACAATACGAGGAGAAATATGAGAAAGACAAATGGAAAGAGAGACCTGTAAGCGAGATAGCCGGACAGAAAGAGTGAGGTGATGAAGAGGAACAGGAATTACAGGAGGGGTAAAAGTCAAAGCACGACAGAGGCGAGAGGACGGATGTTGCAAGGACCGCGACAGACAGCGAAGACAGTAGAGATGACAGCGGTCCTGGAGAGATAGGAAACCAGTGTCAACATACAAGCTGGATGCGGGAGACGAACAAAAAGCACCAGAGCTGAGGCCCAACCCAGCATGGTGCAAAGCATCAAGACGGCGAAGAGTAGAAGGAGAAGTGGACGAGTAAGCAGGGCAACCATAATCGAGTTTAGACAGGACGAGTGAGGAATGTAGAGAGAGGAGCGTACGCCTATCCGCTCCCCAAGAGGTATGGGACAAAACCTTAAGGAGGGAAAGGGCCTTAGAGTATTCAGCGCGGAGGTAAGAGATATGGGCTGACCAAGACAAACGAGTGTCAAAGATTAAGCCCAGACGCTTAGCGGAATCCTTGTACACAAGGGGATGTCCATAAAGAGACAAAGAGGGACGAAGAATGGCACGCTTCCGAGTAAAAGTCATAGCACAAGTCTTACACAACTCGTGAGAGCAATAGGGCAGAAGTCCTTGGGGGAAGACCCGAGAGATCCTGGTTTCCGAACAGGAAGGACAACAGCATCGAGCCAGTCCTCAGGGACTGACGACGACTCCCAGACCCAATTAAACAGACTCAGTAAATACTGAGACGAGCACGGAAGGAGATGTCGAAGCATCTCATAATGAATACCATCGGAGCCCGCCGCCGTAGAACCCCAGAGGGCCAGGGCAGACTGGAGCTCAGAGATAGAGAAGGGATCATTATAGGGAAGGCAGAGAAAGGTACAGAAATTCAAAGGACGAGATTCAAGAAAAGGCTTACGAAGAAGGAAGGAATGGGGAAGATGAGAACCAGAGCTAACAGACGAAAAGTGGGAACCCAATTTGGTTGTGACCTGCAACAGATCCGCCACAAGAGTACCACCGAGGTGAAGGACCGGGGAGACATCAGGAACGAACTTACCCGCTATCTTGCGGATACGCTTCCAGATCAGCGGGAGAGGAGTTTCGGACGTGATGGTGGAGACATAAGACATTCAACATGCACGTTTAGCTGTACGGATGGTCCTACGGGCCACCGCAATTGCCTTCCGAAATAAAAGAAAAGATTCAGGCGTCTGCCGGCGACAATGTCTCTTCCAGGCTGCACGCTTACAGTGGACAGCCCGAGCACAGTCTACACTCCAACAGAGAACGCACTTCCGCATTCCCTGAGAGTAAGAGCGAGGAATAGAGCGCAGGGCAGCATCGAAGACAGTGTCATAAAAAAGGAGGAGGGTGCGAGGGAGAGGCAGAATGGAAAGATCGGAGATAGTAGCACGGACGGTAAAGAGGGGCCAGTCAGCCTCGCCAAACCGCCACCTAGGGAAGGAGAGGGGAGGGTGAAAAGAAAAAAAAGGATGGGAAAATGGTCACTGCCATGGAGGTCATCTAGATCATGCCACTCAAAATCTAAGTAAAGGAAAGACGAGGAAAAAGAAAGATCAAGACAGGAAAGGGAGCGAGTCTGAGAGTCCAAATGAGTGGGCTCACCAGAATTCAGAAGACAGGGAAGAAGAGAGGATGAACGGTTCAAGAAGGCGACCTCGGGTGTTTATCAGAACATCACCCCAAAGGGTATGTCGACAATTGAAATCACCTAGCAGGAGCACAGGCACCGGCAAAGAGTCCTGTAGGTGTTTAAGATCAGGAAGAGAAAGCGGGACACTCGGTGGGAGATAAATGGAACAAACCATGTACCATTTCCTCACAAAGATACGAGCAGCAGAACAATGGAGAGGCAAAGGAAAAAGTAAGGGGACAAAGGGAACATCAGAGCGAATCAAGAGAGCAGAAGAGTTAGAAGCCCCAGCAACAGCCAGGTGGGGGGGGGGTGGAGAGAAAGAAATAGCCATGAAAGCGACCAGGACAAGCACCAAGCATCGGATCCTGGAGACAGACATAAAGGGGCGAAAATCGAGAAAGCAGTAGTTGGAGTTCAAGGAAATTGGCATAATAACCACGAATGTTCCATCGAAGAATAGACATCTACAGGAAGAGAAAGGACAGCAACAGAGAACAAGGAAGAAACAAAGGTGAAAGAGGAACATAGCATGTTAAGAAGGTCAGGGTCGAGATCTGGGTCAGCAAAGTCAGGGTTAGGGGGCATGGGCAAACTGAACAAAGATGGAGAGAAGGAAGTGGGAGAACAGACCAGAGGCGGACGAGCGGGGTCCGGAGGAGGAGAAGACGACTGAGAGGAGCAGTCAAGGACAGCAGCAGGAGAAGAAGGAGCAGAAAGAGGGGAGCATATCTTAGCAACGGCAGCAACCGAGAGGGAAGCGGAGGGGGCCAAAGATACCTCCATAGCAGGAACAGGGGGCACAACCACCGAAACGGGAAGGGAAGGAACGAGAGAGCCAGAGGTAGGGGGCGAGGAAGAAAGAGAAGCCTTCTTACCCGCCTTGAGAGGAGGAAGGAGAGAGCCAGGCCTACGCTTCTGACTCAAAGAGATAGGCGTCCCAGCAACAAATTATGGGCAACAGATTCGAGTGTCTCAACAGAAGCAGAACGAGAGCAGACATGATGGCCGTTGGGAGAGCGATGGACATCAGTCGCACTGACAGGCGGCGTGGAGAGCCAATAGGCGAAGGAGAAGGATGGGAAAGAGGATCGGACGAAGACGAGGAAGAAGACACAGGAGACACAACAGACTGGGTAGAAAGAAGGGGAACCCCAGACAGAGAGCCATCTACAGAATCAACAAGATGCCTATGGAGGGAGAAATCGTCAGGAGGCATAGAATCAAGAGGGAAGAGATCAAAGTATTTGGCCCACAAAGCGGGACCAAACAAGGCTTGATACGCATCAGTACGGGAAGGAATCGAGCAAGTGCGGCCGTGGTGTGGACGGCGTTCAAAACCCCCAGAGAGAGAGGGGTTAAAAGGCGTAGTAGTCACGAGAGACTGAGCCGTGCCAGGGGACGAGTTGGTCACCACTGGGGGCTTGTGGCTCGATCCAACCACAAGAGGAGGGAGGGCACCCGAGGGGAGTAGTCAGGAGGGTCAAAGGAGGAGTATGGTCGGGGCCCAATGCAGCGGGGGCTACAGAGCCTGGTCTTCCAATACAGCGGGGGGCTTGGTCGCCCACCCACGAGCCTGAGAGGGTACAAGATCAACAATCACCGACATAAAGACGCGGAGTAACACTTTCATTCACGAATGTGCCCCCACACCCACCATAGAGCAACAATTAGAGGCAGGACACCCAACAAGAAGCTATCGCCGATCATCCCGGGGGCCCCCCCCCAAGGAGTGCGTCATGGGTATACGCCCCATAAACGCCAACTTAAGAACCGTCAGTCCGTCGAGATTGGGTTCAGTGACGAAAGGGGGATTGACAATAAAAGGCTCACCTCGCTTGAGACGTTGGGTTCTACAGTTTTACGGGAGCAAGAGTATGCCTCCTCAAATACCCCGGGCGTCAAAACAAAAGAAAGCCAAAAGAATGATCAAAACAGGCACAAGGTCAGTGGGAAATGACAACGAGAAAGGAGAAGAGGGGCGGGGGGAGAAAAACGAAACAAAAGAAAAAGGTGTCTAGCAGAATTAGAGAGGACAGCAGCAGGAGCACAAGGCTACAAAAGGACAGAGGACAGTCTTAAGGAGCATCACACTCCGTCAGCCGCCCACCAAGCCCCCTCATGGCAACAACGAGCTGGACATGGAGAGGGTATTATTTGAAGAGTCAGTGAACATAATTCATTAATATGATAGCTGTTCTGGAAACTGTATTTAACGTAATTAGTAAAGTGTTGACTAATTCTTGTTTAGTAAGCTGTCTTAGTGATAACACTGAGTTAACGTAATTCATCTAGATTAATTAACTGTCTGTGTGACAGTAATTAATGTAATTACTCACTGATTGTTTTATTATCTTTGTGGAAGAGTAATTACATTAATTAGCTATCCGTGTAACAGTAATTAATGTAATTACTCACTGATTGTTTATTTTTTATTTATTTTTATTGATAAAGCACATTAAATACACATAAAAACAGGCAGGCAAACCGCACAAGCAGTGAACCTTTATTAAAGCATAAAACAAAACATGAAAACAACAGAGAGAGGATACACAAAACCAAAAAACAAAACAAGCATACAACAGAAAACATGAAATAAAAAACACAGAACGATATAGAACAAAACAAAAATTACAAATCTAGGTACACAAGCTAGCCTGAAGGGCCACACAAGCAGTACAAATAGCAAAGACAAACATGAATTCATAACCGGAACACGCAGGGACTGGGAAATAGCAAGAAATGACACCCACACATACAAACAAAACAAAACAAAAAAGCAGCGGAACACGCAGGAACCGGCAAACACACACGCATGCGCACACACACACCCAACAGCCTCAGAAACCACACAAGCAACAGAACACAACACACACATAGGACACAAACAGCACAACCAAAAAAAATGCATACGGAACAAACAAGTAAGCACACTGCCCAACAGGGCAAAACCTAACACAGACACACAGAACCGCAGACATGGGAACAAAATCACAGACAGGGAGTATACAAACAAACTCAGGCACTATCGATACTTGTCCAGAAACTCCTGCGCCGGGAAGCGCAAGCAGTACGCATCCGAAACCATCTGGACGTCGTCAGGCATCGGTCGTCCAGGAGACGCACAAGGCCAAGACATCCAATCAGGTATCCCATATATAAACCCCTTCAATCTCGGTACCCAAATAGTCGACGAGCACCACGGGCCCGGACGCACCCTGTCATCCCAAGTGGGGCCCAAACCACTGCAACCGAGAGACCACGCCCTCGTCGGCCGCGATCACAGGGGAGAGGTCTACACTAGGGGGTTTTACACTGGAATCAGCACAGGGAGGTGCTCCGGGCGCCGCACAAAGCACCGTACAGGGCTTTGTACTGGCCTGCGCACGAGGCTTCTCATGAGGCTTCTCATGGGGCTGCACACTGAGGGGACCAGTAGAGAACACAGACGCATCAGGGCCCCTGCCACCGGGCACAGTAGCAGAGGCACCCTGGCACACATCCTTCCTTAAGACCACGACGAGGTCCGCTCTGCGGAGCAACCTCCCACCATGGGGAGCCAACAGCAGTAAGCGTAGAGGGCGACTCAGGAGGTAGCACAGTCCCCCACTGCACCGCCAACCTCAGTGAGTGACGCCGGATCAACGTACTCCCCCACCTACACCCAAGGCACACCACGAAGGGGAGATGTACTCGGGACCCACCTCGAGCACATGGAGACAGGCTGCCGGTCGTCCGAGCTGTCACCCTCATCATTCCATAACACATCAGAACTCTTTGATGGACACGCCTTCAAAGCCCGGCCCCTGAGAACTGCAGCCTCCACAGCCGGGGGCACCAGACCACACACCGCAGGAGACACTTCACTGCAGACATCCAAGGGGACAGGAGACATCGCATGCAGGGACGGAGCAGGCAGGGGTGTCTGAGATGGGGCGAGCTGGGGGGGGGGGGCAGGGACGTCGGAGGCGGGGAAGCCGGTGGCAGGGGCGGGGCCGCCCCAAACCCCATGTCAACATCCACACCATCCACACCACCACCCAACACCGGGGCAGAAACTGGCAGGGAATCAACACACGGTCCAGCACGTGGAGACAGGTCTGGTGCCGACAACAGAGGAAAATCCTCCTCCTGGAAGAGGTTAACAGGGGCGACCCGGCGCTCCTCACACCCCGTGGCCAGGTGACTCGGTAGGCCGCACCTGAAACATGTCCGAGGTTGTCCCGCGTGAAAAACACGAATCGGGGACCCCAACAGCATGATGGAGGACGGTACAGGATCCCGAAGACGCATGGCGAGAGTGCGGGTAACACACGGGACCCTCTTCCATCTCCCGGTAGGGACACATTCATCCTCACATGTAGGACCCGCCCAAACCGGCCAAAGTACCGACGTAGGAGATCCTCAGGGAGCTCAAAAGGCACCCCATGCACTGCCACATACGTCGTGGCTCCATAACGGTCTGAGTGGGTTACCAACCCACCATCTCCAGGAAGATCCAATGAGCGCCATCATAGCACGTGACAAGATCTTGATAAATCGCCGGCGAGCCAAACTTGACAATCGCCCGCCGGCCGGCAAGCAGTTGCACACTAAACACAGACTCTACTGGGATACGTAGCATATCAATCATCACCACCTCCACAGCGTCGTTGGAAGCAATCCCAAAGAACTCCAGGCCAATGGAGGTCTGCCTGGTGACAGGGGACACAGGCCCCCCCCCCCCCATGATTGCAGACCCTCACGGCCCCCTGGGGCCCCTCAGCAGAAACACGGGACACAAGCCACGTCAGCAGCGACACCCAGTTGACAACTGCAGTGGTCGGACGGAACAACCGTACCCCACGACAGCCGGAGCAGTTATCCATGATTGTTTAATTGTCTTTGTAGAAGAGTAATTACTCACTGATTGTTTGATTGTCTTTGTGGAAGAGTAACTACTGACTGATTATTTAATTGTCTTTGTGACAGAGTAATTACTGTGAAGAACTATTGTTTGATGATTAATCTGTCTTAAGTGACAGATTGTAATTAACGTAAATAACCTTGGATTGATTACTGTCTAGACGACAGTAATTAACGTAATTGTTATATTTGATTTGATTGATTATAATAAATTGTTCTTGCCTGTGCAATAGAACTTAAATGTAATTGCTGTTTGTTTTCCTTGCCGTCCAGATAGGGGTGTATTAAACGTAATTATGATTGTTTACCACAAACTGTCTCAGTGACCAGTCTTGCTGTGTTTGTATTGTTTGTTATTCAAATTGTTTTCTGCAATTGCTTTGGATGGTGTCTTGAGTGCAAGTGAGCATCCGATGTTTAGTTAGTTCATTTAATCATTGTTTGCCCATGCAAGAGGGCTGAGACGTGTTCTCATTACCAGCTGAAAGAGGTACGGCCAGGAGTCCAGCCATACTGGCTTTGATTAGGGGCACAGTGTCACTTAGGACAATTAACGTAAAGTTAAATTGTTGTGCCTTGTATTAGTATTAAGTTTTGTTAATAAATATTGTTGTTACCGAGAAAAGCATCTTTATGTCAACACCTTTCAAGCGTACTGTATTTTACCCTAGTCCATCACAAACTTCTGCTGATAATCTTGCATTTAACGAGGGCCTACTATTGGATTTGACCCTAATCATAAGCCTAATCATCAATACAAATTCCGTATGAAAACCCACAGTTACCCTTAAGATTGCACAGGCAATGGAGGTCTAGTAGATAGGAGTACCAGGGAATTGTACTCCGGTGGCTGCTCTCGCCTTTTTTCAGTTTTGAAGTTAAATCTCACATCACTTAACGTGTTGGGCTTTAATTGTGCAGTCCTTCTGACCGAGATAAAAATCTCACAGTCTGCAGGATGCCTTTACAATAGAACCATCTCTGGCACCCAACATGAAGTGAACCGCAAATTTAAATGTCTCTGAAAAACTTAAAATTACAATTGGCAGCTGGAAGGAGCCCACTGAGATGCTCAAATGTTTGGAAATGTACGAGCCACGTGGGTGAAGCATTTACAGAGTTCCTATTCGAACAGAGGTTGTCAATGAAACACTGTTCCAGAAATGTTCGAACGTCATCAGTTGTGAGTCGTGTGTAAACAGTTTTTCATTCATAAACGGGGTTTGGCAGTTGGATTAACGAACCCAATTTGTCCTTAGGATAGCCTCGTTAAAGCAGCAGCCCCCCCCCCCCAGATGCATTTATCCTTTTTTACACATTATGCATTAAAAGTAAGTTTGTTCTCATATATAAATAATTTTTATTATTATTATTATAAATTAAAGTTCTATGTATGTGTTGATGAGGACAAGAGGATATTAGGTTTCACTTAGTTGGTCCTTCGACTACGTTTACCGGAAGCATCATGACTCATGACATCAGTTAAGGGGGCAGAGAGACATTGACTGTGAACCTCATATTTTCCTAAATTGGGTACTTCGAGGTAGGCCTAGGCCCTAAAGTATTGTAAAAGAAGTTGTGATTGGAGACCGTGGGAGGGAGTGTGTTAGGTCAATAGCTGTAGGTTTACGTTAGAAATTGTAGTGGATTATATACTGCGAAGAAATTCCTGAAGTCTGCAGTAAATACCCTACATCAGCTCATGACTATTATTTACCATATTCTCTGTAACAGTATGTTAAAATGATGTATCCTAAGGCGACTATAGTGTTTTTAATAAACTCACTTATTTTGTAATCTCAAATAATTCCTCCAATAATTTATCCTGTTGGATTCATTTATCTGTTCTTATGTCTACATTCTATTAAATTAATAATCTCCCTAGTTTTATGTGGCAATAAGTCATTCGCCCTTGTAATTAGAGTAAGTAGGTAAGTATGATTTAAGATATAGTTGTTTAATGAGTTTACGCATGATTAAGGAAATGTCATGCATTTCCAATAACTGTTTTGGAAACCATCACCCAGGCTGTGATTAATACGTCAGGCTGCAAGCAGCCTCGTCCAACAGCCTGCTTGACCAATCCAGCAAGCAGGAGGCCGCGGGGACATTAAGCCCCGAAATCACCGTAAGTTGTTGTTGTTGTTTTAGATTCAGATACTCGGAACACAAGTTCCAAGTAGCACGGGCTATGGTGAACCGTAGTGGATTTAATTCATCGCAAGGTAATCGCTATGTAACTACAAGGTAAGGTATATATTACCAAGTGATCCTTTAAGGTAAGTAACTCGGTGAATGTGATGATGTTAAGCCATCTATTGACCGCACCTGACCCAATTTTGTGTTCCCCGGTGGAAGGCTGTGGTCTCACTGAGACAGGTGTAGTTTCCTTCATACTATATGATTTTCTTTTCTCCGAGGTGATGTGAGAGTTACGCTGGAGGGCGGCAGGCAGCTCACCAGGAGTGGCCAGCAAGGACAGTCCTCAAGAACACAAGGCTTGTTTCGGTCAGATCAAGAAGGGCCTGGTCATTGAAGACAGTGAACTGTCCATGGTACCCAGTGAGTTGTTGGTGTTGGAATGACATATACCGGGGTGGCCAAGTTGTCTTCGTAGACGGAGTGAACGTCCATCTGTCCTGTAGGCAACCCGTCCTCGCAAATTCGTATAGTCAATATTGACTTATTAGTTACCTGCATAAGTGACATACTTAACATAATAGTTTCCCTTGAAAAGCTTCATAGAAAACACCGACCTTACCTAACCTACTTAGTATGTTAAGATAAGCATCTTATTGCTTCGTAATTACAATTATTACCTAACCTATACCTATAATAGGTTAAGTAACAATTGTAATTACGAAGCTATAAGATGCTTATTTTAACATACTAAGTAGGTTAGGTAAGGTCGGTGTTTTCTATGAAGCTTTTCAAGGGAAACTATTATGTTTAGTATGTCACTTATGCAGGTAACTAATAAGTCAATATTGACTATACGAATTTGCGAGGACGGGTTGCTGTAGGTTAAGGCTAGTTTGTGGGTTAAGCCTTAAGAGGAAGCCAGCCAGCGTGTTGCTGGAGTTGGCGTTTAGACAATGAGGATACTGCGGAGGACATGCTCGTGAAAAGTGGAAAAGTGGACTCGCCGGCGCGAGCACCTCAGAAGAAGAGCACACAGTGAATGAGCCCTGAGTGTGTGCTTGAGGGAGGACTCACCACTATATAAGACCACAGAGGATTTTGTGGTGTCCTGTGTGAAAGTGACACGTAGGGTGTTATCTGTAAGTGAAGTGTGGTGTGCCACACATGACCAAGATTCTCCCCTCTGTACAGCACTTGCCGTGGTGTCCAGCCACTGCATTACACATAACGTCTTAACATGCTCATTGGGTGGTATGTAAAAAAATTGAATTAGCAGTATTTTGATAATGTTCTCAATTAAAAAAAATCAGGTAATGTTAATAATTAATTAACAAGTGCACCACGAATTTGTAACATGAAATAGGCGCGCAGTGAGAGGGTTAGACAAAGATGAGTAAATGGTACAGACCCGGCTTGTTACATCATACTACTACAGAAAACATCATGCACACCACTACAATGCTCAACATAAACACCTCGATACAGCACATGACACACACACCACTACAATACCCAACATAAACACCTCGATACAGCACATGACACACACACCACTACAATACCCAACATAAACACCTTGATACAGCACATGACACACACACCACTACAATACCCAACATAAACACCTCGATACAGCACATGACACACACACCACTACAATACCCAACATAAACACCTCGATACAGCACATGACACACACACCACTACAATACCCAACATAAACACCTTGATACAGCACATGACACACACACCACTACAATACCCAACATAAACACCTCGATACAGCACATGACACACACACCACTACAATACCCAATATAAACACCTCGATACAGCACATGACACACACACCACTACAATACCCAACATAAACACCTCGATACAGCACATGACACACACACCACTACAATACCCAACATAAACACCTCGATACAGCACATGACACACACACCACTACAATACCCAACATAAACACCTTGATACAGCACATGACACACACACCACTACAATACCCAACATAAAACACAACTTTATAATGCACACCAAACTGATCTAAAATATAAATCATACACACTTCTATAAAGTACATCATACACGCCACTGCAAAGAACATAATACACACCCCGATAATGCATATCATACACGCCACTGCAAAGAACATAATACACACCCCGATAATGCATATCATACACACCTCTACAAAGCACATCAAACACGCCACTACAAAGCACATCATACACACCTCTACAAAGCACATCATACACACCTCTACAAAGCACATCATACACACCTCTACAAAGCACATCATACACACCTCTACAAAGCACATCATACACACCTCTACAAAGCACATCATACACATCTCTACAAAGCACATCATACACACCTCTACAAAGCACATCATACACACCTCTACAAAGCACATCATACACACCTCTACAAAGCACATCATACACACCACTATAAAGCACATCATACACACCTCTACAAAGCACATCATACACACCTCTACAAAGCACATCATACACACCACTACAAATCACATCATACACACCTCTACAAAGCACATCATACACACCACTACAAAGCACATCATACACACCTCTACAAAGCACATCATACACATCTCTACAAAGCACATCATACACACCACTACAAAGCACATCATACACACCTCTACAAAGCACATCATACACACCTCTACAAAGCACATCATACACACCTCTACAAAGCACATCATACACACCTCTACAAAGCACATCATACACACCTCTACAAAGCACATCATACCACTAGTATATCAAGGGTAGAAACAGGCGACGTTGTCCTCTAAGTGTTTCCATCATAAGCAAGGCGGTAGTGGCGTGATCGGCCGCCGTGGTAAATGGAGTGATTTAATGCTCTAAAATATGGAGACTGCCTCCTGAAAATATACCACCAGTCCAAGGTGAGCTTGAGCCTAAGCTGTCACCCATTTAGTTCCTGACGAGATCCAACGATGCTTAACCCCAACAACCTAATATACCTATAGTGTTAGACATTACAATGCCATTTCCATCGTTTATTTAAGGATGCGTCAGAGTTGTGGGCACAAGGCGAGGCTTAAGGGCGCACCTTGTGACGCCATCCACTATCAAACACTCGCCAGTTGATGATCCAATAATCCTTTAGTTTTACACACAGTAACAGCTTACGGCATCACCATTTACGAGTCTGTTATACTCAGGTGTAAATATACGAAAGGAAAAACTCCTAAAAATAGCAAAGAGAGTTTACATTTTTGAGCGTCTAAGAGTATGAGGTATGTTGGCGAGTCTTATTTACAGGAGGGTGCCAGTTGCAGCGTCTCGGCGCGCCGCTGCCAACTTAACCCCTGTCAAACCTTTTGTTTAGGCCGAAACGTATTTTATATACAACAAACATGAGAAGAACTTACTCACTAAATTCCGCATTTACTGTTACTGATCATTCCGTAGGGTACTACTTATTAGATCCCCCGGGGAGAGGTCTGGCAGGCCAGCCTCAGAAACTGGGTCAGAGCACGTAAAGTTTTATCTGTAGGTGCAGACGGGCTCAAGCGGGCCAGACTGCCTGCCATCCTTATATTTTACCCGCCCACCGCCACCACCACCAACCAGCAGGAGGCGCCGGAATACTCCACCTACAAGCGACTCTGCTGAGGGGTCTTTGGGGAAACATATAATGGCATGCTTTACACACTTGGGTCGCTTGCGTTTATATTTTATTTGAGGGATAACGAGAGGCATAGAAGGCCACGAAATAGTTACAAAAGTGGCAAGAGAGAGAAGACATACACAACTACTCCAATCCTCCCAGACATCATGGAGGCGCGGGGTGACCGCCAGACATGTGTTGGTCACATCTCATATCCTCGCATAAGCACGCTCCTTTGGCCATAAGTTATTCGTTGTTTTAGACGTAAATTATTTTGTTAACATTATTTGAAAAGTTTTTTAAAGGATGATGGACTGAGGAATACCACTGACCTCGTCACTGATAGGCATGACACCATTGTCCGACCCCTTCACTACACACGAACATGCCACCATCGACCCTTTCACTATACACAAACATACCACCATCGACCCCCTTCACTACACACGAACATGCCACCATCGACCCCCTTCACTACACACAAACAGCCACCATCGACCCCTTCACTACACACAAACAGCCACCATCGACCCCTTCACTACACACAAACATGCCACCATCGACCCCTTCACTACACACAAACATGCCACCATCGACCCCTTCACTACACACAAACATGCCACCATCGACCCCTTCACTATACACGAACATGCCACCATCGACCCCTTCACTACACACAAACATGCCACCATCGACCCTTCACTATACACGAACATGCCACCATCGACCCCTTCACTACACACAAACAGCCACCATCGACCCTTCACTACACACAAACATGCCACCATCGACCCCTTCACTACACACAAACATGCCACCATCGACCCCTTCACTACACACAAACATGCCACCATCGACCCCTTCACTATACACGAACATGCCACCATCGACCCCTTCACTACACACAAACATGCCACCATCGACCCCTTCACTACACACAAACATGCCACCATCGACCCCTTCACTATACACGAACATGCCACCATCGACCCTTCACTACACACAAACAGCCACCATCGACCCCTTCACTACACACAAACAGCCACCATCGACCCCTTCACTACACACAAACATGCCACCATCGACCCTTCACTATACACGAACATGCCACCATCGACCCCTTCACTACACACAAACATGCCACCATCGACCCCTTCACTACACACAAACATGCCACCATCGACCCCTTCACTATACACGAACATGCCACCATCGACCCCTTCACTATACACGAACATGCCACCATCGACCCCTTCACTACACACAAACATGCCACCATCGACCCCTTCACTACACACAAACATGCCACCATCGACCCCTTCACTACACACAAACATGCCACCATCGACCCCTTCACTACACACAAACATGCCACCATCGACCCCTTCACTACACACAAACATGCCACCATCGACCCCTTCACTACACACAAACATGCCACTATCAGTAGAGAGTACCGGAGACATCCCACTGAAAGCAACCAAGAGCTTTTTAAAACTGTGTGTCAAGTAGCCAGGGAAGAGAAGATTAAAGAGCGGCAAAGACAATGGTCTGACTTCACTAGCTACATTGGAAGAGAAACATCTGCAAGACAAGTGTGGGCAAAAATTCAGATTGCTAATGTATTGAAATGTATTGAACTAGGTTTCCCTCTCTCTCCACAAACAATACAAAAACATACTCTCATCACAAGCGGGGAGAAAATGAAGAACTACAAATTAATGGTGTAACACTTGAATGGGTTGACCACTATCGGTACCTTGGCGTCAATGTCGGCTCTAACAAGGGGAAGAAAGAGGAGCTCAGCCAACTCACAGGAACATGCACAAGTCGACTCAGGGCACTGAAAGCTATGACCTGGAATGGACATGGAACCTCTATTGCAGTGCTTAAAATGATCTACACAGCCTATGTGCGCTCCGTCATAGACTATGCCGCACCAGTTTTGTGCACCTACTCCCAAAGCGATATGAAAAGGCTCGAAAGCATGCAAAATGAAGCCATGACAATCATTCTTCGAGTTCCAAGGACTCCCAAAACATCTAATCTATGAGAGGAGTTGTCCCTCCCCAGTGTTAAAAGCAGAATTAAGGAACTAAATGCTAAGCTTGCAATTAGGATAGCCAGAGATCCCCATTACAATGATATTGCCAAGAAAACCCGAGTTCTGTGCTACTTACAGGGCGAAACAGGAGAAGCAAAAAATGGCATCACAGATCAGTATGCTACCTGGAAGAACTTCACCTGCTTGAGCAAGCCCATGAGCTCATTCATGCCTGTAGAGAGGTTACCTCCCTGGGAGGATGGCTCATGCAGAGTTATCTTCAGTGCATGAAGATAACTAAGTGAAAAAATCCAACATTATACCACAAGAAATGAGGCACAAGTATCTCAGGGAAATTTCTAAAGAAGCCGGAGATGATCTAGATCAAATCTACACTGACGGGTCTTCTAATCTTGGCAATGGCAGGGCTGGTATAGCATACACGGTAATTAAGGATAATTCTTTCCAACGCTGAAATGAAGAAAAAGCGCGTATTGAGAACTATGCTTCTTCAACACAAGCGAAGCTAACTACCATTATTATTGCTTTAAGATTATTTGAACGAAACACTAACGCGCAGTGATCTGCACTGATTCAAAAGCAGTGTTACAAAGCCGAAGTAAAAATCGGACAGAAAATCTTGCGATAGTCAATGAAATTAAGTGAGCTGTGAGGGTACTAATCAACCAGGGAAGAGTCATCAGATTTCTGCAACCCGTCCTCGCAAATTCGTATATTCAATATTGACTTATTAATTACGTGCATAGGTGACATACTAAACATAATAGTCTCCCTTGAAAAGCTTCATAGAAAACACCTACCTTACCTAACCTACTTAGTATGTTAAAATAAGCATCTTACAGCTTCGTATTTACAATTGTTACTTAACCTATTATACGTATAGGTTAGGTAATAATTGTAATTACGAAGCAATAAGACGCTTATCTTAACATACTAAGTAGGTTAGGTAAGGTTGGTGTTTTCTATGAAGCTTTTCAAGGGAAACTATTATGTTAAGTATGTCACCTATGCACTTATTTAATAAGTCAATATTGACTATACGAATTTGCGAGGACGGGTTGAATGATTGGAATAATGTAGTGTAAGATCAGTACCCAGTTTCTTCCTCCTTACAGAGTTTGCACATGGGGGGATTGGGAGATTCGTAGCTCAACCTGATCATGGGAATCACTAAGTTGCATTCTCTGGTGGAGATGTGGTGGCTGCTGAAGGCGCTGAAGGAGACCACATTGAATACTTCATACCCAAGACTCTACTACAAATTAGAGGTATTGTCAAGCAACATCACCGTGACAAGGTTATTGAGGAAAGGAGGATAGAAGCACAAATCAGCGAATCTGTACGATAGTACAACATGGTTGCACCTGGCAATCCCAATCATTATGGCCAAAGAAGAGGAGGACGAGGGAGAGAATCAGTAACAGCGAGAATCCGTCTTAGATACAAATATCCATGGAGATTCGAAATGGAAACATCAGTTGAGCAGAGAAGTTGCAGAATCTATGATGAGAGTGACAGACACCGCCTTGACCACTACCTGAGAAAATGTCAATGCCTGAGAGACATTAGAAATATGTGTAGAATAATAAACCCCACATTGCTTGAATTAGGAAAGCACTATTTGTCAAATATTGATACTGTTCTTAAAAGATTCCCCCATTTTGCCCCCGCAAAATAACGTAAGATTTTAAGGGTTGACGAATGTTAATCTTCTTGTTTGAGGAGCTGTTCACTTGAGACAGTAAAGTAAGTCCCAGCTGTGCCTGGGTACAAGTGACATGATGAACAACCCAGCGGGTTTTTTTCCTATTGACCATGGCGGTATGTCCACTCAGAGGATGAGTGGCGCTGCCCAATTCCCCACTCACAGGAGAAGTGGCGCTGCCAAATTGTCTACTCACAGGATGAGTGGCGCTGCCCAATACTGTCACTATAGCGGTGTGTCCACTCACAGGATGAGCCGCGCTGCCCAATACAGTCACTATTACCGTGTGTCCACTACCAGGATGAGTGGCGCTGCCCAATACTGTCACTGTGGCGGCGTGTCCACTCACAAGATGAGTGGCGCTGCCCAATACTGTCACTATGGCGGTTTGTCCACTCACAGGATGAGTGGCGCTGCCCAATACTGTCACAATGGCGGTGTGTAAACTCACAGGATAAATTGCGCTGCCGAATACTGTCACTATAGCGGTGTGTCCACTGACAGGATGAGTGGCACTGCCCAGTGGTGTCACTATGGCGGTGTGACCACACACAGGATGAGTGACGCTGCCGAATACTGTCACTATAGTGGTGTGTCCACTCAGAGGATGAGTGACGTTGCCCAATACTATCACTATAGCGGTGAGTCCACTCACAGGATGAGTGGCGGTGCCCAATAATGTCACTATGGAGGTGTGTCCACTCACAGGATGAGTGGCACAGCCCAGAACTGTCACTATGGCGGTGTGTCCACTCACAGGATGAGTTGCGCTGCCCAATACTGGCATTATGGCGGTGTGTTCACTCACAGGATGAGTGACGTTGCCCAATACTGTCACTATGGCGGTGTGTCCACTCCCAGGATGAGTGGCTCTGTCCAATACTGTCACTATGACGGTGTGTCCACTCACAGGATGAGTGGCTCTGTCCAATACTGTCACTATGACGGTGTGTCCACTCTCAGCATGAGTGGCGCTAACAAATAAACTCCTGACGCACACCTGTCTGCTCTAGTACCTTACCCATGGGTGCTCTAGGGCGTCACCCCTGCCTGCACTAGTGCCTCACACCTGCCTGCTCTAGTGCCTCACACCTGCCTTCTCTAGTACCTCACATCTGCCTGCTCTTGTACCTCACACCTGCCTGCTCTAGTACGTCACACCTGCCTCATCTAGTGTCTCACACCTGCCTGCTCTAGTGTCTCACCCCTGCCTCCTCTAGTGCCTCACCCCTGCCTGCTCTAGTGTCTCACCCCTGCCTACTCTTGTACCTCACACCTGCCTCCTCTAGTGTCTCACCCCTGCCTCCTCTAGTGCCTCACCCCTGCCTGCTCTAGTGCCTCACCCCTGCCTGCTCTAGTGTCCACCCCTGCCTACTCTTGTACCTCA
>WNGS01009202.1:7591036-7616935 GCA_020271785.1 Procambarus virginalis
GAAGCTAAAGTCAAATTCCAAGGAGAAATATCACCTCAAAGAGGCTGGAAAGTGGAACTCCGCAGGGAGGAATACTAAGCCCCTCCTCTTCAACTGTCTCATGGAACAATTCATGAAGCTCAAGTTACCAAAAGCAAACTGCTTAACTATGCAGACGACTTTGTGGTCATCATCAATGTAGTCCCAATATACAAGAAGGATGATAGGCAGAAGGCACTGAACTACAGGTCAGTGTCCCTAACTTGCATTCCATGCAAGATGATGGAAAAGATTGTGCAAAAAATGCTAGTGGAACATCTGGAGCAAAGGAACTTTGTAACACAAACATCAGCATGGGTTCAGAGATGGCAAATCATGCCTAACAGCATTGAGTTCTATGACCAGGCAACAAAAACAAGCAAGAGAGGGCTGGGCAGACTGCATTTTCTGGACTGCCAGAAAGTTTTTGACACAGTATCACATAAGAGACTAGTGCACAAACTGGAGATGCAGGCAGGAGTGAAAGGGAAGGCACTCTACAGAATAAGAGAGTACCTAAGCAACAGGATACAGCGAGTCACCGTGAGGGGTGAGGTCTCGGAGTGGCGGGGAGTCACCAGTGGAGTCCCACAGGAGGAGGGAAGCAGAGAGACAGTTTGAAAATGACATTACGAGTAAAGCCAAGACCCAACCAAAGCTGCTCCACAGCCAGCCACATCAGGAGGAAACAGCAGTGAAGGAACAAGTGATGAAGCTCGAAGGCGGAGAACAGATACACAGAGAATGACAAGGAGGTGTGTGAAGAACTCAACAAGAGATTCCAGGAGGTCTTCACAATTAGAACAAGGAGAAGCCCCTGCACTAAATGGGGAGGGGGCAAACCAAGCAACCTTGGGGGAATTTGACCTCACCAGTGATGAGGTCAAAACGTCTGCTGGAGCTGGATGTGATAAAGGCTGGTTGGGCCTGACAGAATCTCACCATGGATACTAAAGGAAGGTGCAGAAGCACTAAGTGTGCCACTCTCTATGGTGTATAACAGGTCACTGGAATCAGGAGACTTACCAGAAAGTTGGAAGACAGCTAACGTGGTGTGGTCCCAATATACAAAAAGGGTGACAGGCAAGAGGCACTGAATTACAGGCCGTTTCCTAACTTGTATACCATGCAAGGTGATGGAGAAGATCGTGAGGAAAAGGCTCGTAGAGCATTTGGAGGGAAATAACTTTGTAACGCACCACCAACAATGGGTTCAGGGATGGTAAATCGTGCTTCACAGGGCTAATATATATTTACAATAGTTTTGGATGAGGTGAAAACAAACTTTCAACACAAGCCAGAACACGAAACAATGGGTATAAGCTTAAGGGAAGGATGGAAGTAACTGCAGACGGCCTATTGGCCCATATTTCTTGATGCTTCTATACTGGAGCGGAGTCTTGAAGTGGGTAGAATATAATTGTGCATTAATTGGCTCTTGATTGCTGGTGTTGACTTCTTAATGTGTAGTGCCTCGCAGGTATCAAGCTGCCTGCCTGTTCAAATGCCCACTTGGGGACTGTAAGCCTCAAAGAACTCAGTATATAGGCAAGACAACAACATCTCTTTCCAGGCGATTAACGATGCATAAGCAACAGGGCTCTATCAAGGAACAATAATCTCTTCCCACAACCAGACCATCACCAGAGAAGTCTTAACAAAAAACACAGAAATCATCGATAGATACAGCGATAGCAGGCGGCTTGATATCTGCGAGGCACTACACATTAAGAAGTCAACACCAGCAATCAACAGCCAATTAATGCACAATTATATTCTACCCACTTCAAGACTCCGCTCCAATAGAAGATCAAGAAATATGGGCCAATAGGCCTCTGCAGTTACTTCCATTCTTCCCTTTAGCTTATACCACTGTTTTGTGTTCTGGCTTGTGTTGAAAGTTTGTTTTCACCTCATCCAAAACTATTGTAAAATATATATATATATGATATATATATATATATATATATATATATATATATATATATATATATATATATATATGTATATGTATATATAATATACTATACTACCTGTACCCTACCATTCGTTGCTGTGGCCCTTCCTGTCCTCCCAACCGTTCCCCACTCCTTGTCCTCCCATTATTTTCCCACTGAAAAAATAAGGACAGTTAAAAAAAACGAAATGAAAAACAATGAAAAATAAAAAAATAAACTATACTCATGAAATGAACGATATGGTAAAACAACAGCTCAATTAACGTAATCTCACATAAATAATTAAATCAAAATAAAAAATCGAAAACTATGAAAATTCAATTTATCAATGCAATTGGAAACATTGAAATGGAATCGTAACATATTTAGTACAAAGTGTGTTGCAACAGATGGCGCTGTTTTAAAAAAAAGTTTATCTGTCACAGGTGTGGCCTCTATATAGTAGGTAAATAAAAACATGCGCATTTTCGATGGAACATTGTGTCAATTTCAAAGCAATTGGTGAAGAACTTTGTGAGATTACGTGTGTTCCTTTATGTCCAATAGATGGCGCTCTTTTTTTTTTTTAAACAGTTTTTACTGTCACAGATGTGGCATGTATATAGTATGTATATAAAAACACGCGCATATTCGAATGCACGTTGTGTCAAATTTCAAAGCAATCGGTAAAAAGGTTTCAAAGATTTTCCTCACATGAAAAACACAGTTTTTCAAAGAGAATGTTTTAACCTGCATGTTACCTTACCTGTATAACGCCAGAGGGAGTTATGTAAACTCTCTGAAGACACTAATAAGTGGAAATAGTCTGCGGAACAGTTTGTTATGCGTGAAATGTAGTGACTGCCTGGTGACGGCTTTTATATAAATATTTCGTGACTAAACACTAAACATACATACATACATACATACATATATATATATATATATATATATTATATATATATATATATATATATATCTATATATTATATATATATATAATATATATATATATATTGTGACAGTAATCTCTTTTCAAGAGAGATTTTAGCTACTCTTCCTACATCGCGTTACTTCTATACGTCTGCAACATCAAGATACCACATTCAAGAGTATATAAGTGGAATAACAGACGTCTCTACAGGGAGTACACTACCCTACTCCTCACCCCCTCCCTCACTGTCGGCGCATCACCTCGCCGATCACCAAACGACCACTTCAAGCCAACACTCTCCCATTGGTGAATCAGCAACTTCACGGGACTCTAGCGCCATCTGCATCGCCTATATATGTCTCGCACAAGCAGTTGGCTCAGAATATTCTTGTGCTCTAGAGCTGATGCTTCTATCTAAGCATACTTCCTGTATATTGTAGAGGTTCAGCATGCCCACTATTCTCAGCACCATTTACTAATTTTTGTCTTGCTTATTGTAGAGTAACGTAATCATTATTTTATTTTATATTGTGTTTTGTCTTTGTGTATATTTTTGATCCGCACTGTACATAGCCAAGGGATTATCTTTATTTTGTTTCTATTTGTTTAAAGAAAATTAAAGTTCATATTTATACGATTTGTTTTGCGTGTTTTTCCCTCTCACTTTACCACAGGAAGACAACCGACAAGCAGTCAACAGTTTTGTTTTCTCTTTTATTTCTAATGTGATTGGCATTTCCACCAGCCATAGAGAAGACTGCCTTAAGACCTACATTTCTCGTCACATTAAATCTATATATATAATATATTATTATATAGATATATATATATATATATATATAGGGAATACACTGTGTCCAGCTTAATGCCCACTCGCCTAAACACGCGAGAGTAGTTATTCAACTATAGAACACTTTCCAACAGGGTCTGAGCGTGTTTGGAGGGTGGTTAAGGCGTGACCTGTCATGCCAGGTGGCTGGAAGGCTTCTGTGCTGTCTAGGTTCGGTCCTGGTGGGAAAGTATTCTATAGTTGAATATATATATATATATATATTTAATAATATATATATAATATTGGGGCGTTAGGTATATATATATATATATATATATATATATATATATATATATATATATATATATATATATATATATATATACCTAACGCCCCATAACTCTGATGCTCTTATTGGTCGCCCGGATGGTATCACAGTGAACCCCTGGAAGAACGGCAAGCAGTTGGTATGGGACTACACGTGTGTATCAACCCTGGCTAACACCTACATTTACCTCAGTGTTGCACAACCAGGTGGCGCTGCCACCCACAGGGAAGCAGCAAATCTCGTAAGTACCGAGAACTGGATCACCACTACAATTTTGTCCCCATTGCTTCTGAGACACTCGGCGCCTGGGGTAAAAGTGCTACCAGTTTTCTGAAGGAACTGGGTTCTAAGCTCATTGAAACAACAAGGGACCCCTACAGCTGCCAGCTTTCTTTTCCAGCGCCTCAGAGTGGCGATACAGAGGGGAAATGCACACTGCATTCAGGGTTCCTGCCCGCCATCTGAGGAGCTGGAGGAACTCGATAACTTATGATAACCATCTTTGTGCCCTATATGTAACTCCTTTTCAGAGTTTTACTTACACCTGCGTTCTTAAAGAATTCTTATGGAGAAAATTCAAATATTATCAGAGTTTAGTTAAAACCAAAAAAAAATTGACAGACCATTTTAGGACCAAAATTTGCTAGAGAACGCATTTATAAGGATAGTTTCGCTACTAATAGCACAATTTTAAACAGTCATATTTCAGACGTAGCATATCAAATCGAGTCAGTAAGCAAGTTCTAGCACCTGTCCCCACCTTAACCCCCTATCATATCTTCGTTAATACCTATTCAATTTCCCTAAAATTTTAATCAGTCATATTTCAAACATAGTAAATCAAATCGAGTCAGTAAGCAAGTTTTAGCTCCTCTTCCCGCCTTACTTTATCCCCATAACTTCTTTACTAACAGTCCAATCCCCCTGAAATTTTAAAAATTCATATTTCAGACATAGTAAATCAAATCAAGTCAGTTAGCAAGTTCTAGCTCCTGTTCCCCACATTACTTAACTGCTACAACTCTGTCAATACCCCAATCAATTTCCTTTAAATTTAACACGCCTGTATTTCAGACACAGTAAAATACAATAATGTAGTTACTGAGCTCCAGCTCTTGTTCCCCACCTTAGTTCATTTGTACAAGTTCTTTAGTATCATACCATTTTCCCAAAAATTTAAAGCAGACATACTTAACTGAGTAAGTAAAGAAAATAGTTACTGAACTCTAGCTCTAGTCTCCTGCCTTAGTTCGCTCCTGAAAGTTAATTATTGCCAGTCCAATTCCCTGAGATTTAAAACCCCACTACATTTCAGACCCATGTTAAATAAATCAAAAGCAAATTACTAAGCTCCAACTCATGTTCTTCACTTTAGTTCATCAAAATTAATTCAGATCAAGACGCTCTCCAGTCTATCAAAGTAAACATCCCGTCCTTTAATACCCTTTTTTTTACTAAGCTATGTCATTCACACAGTAATAAATATCACACGGTCAGATCACTCCTTACCTTCATTATCCTTTGTTTACTCAATTAAACAATAATCACACGATCAAATCACACCTTACCTTTTCCCTCCCTTACCTCCCCCGCCCCTTAACCCCTTACCTTCCCCAACACCCTTTCGCCCTTATCTCCCACCCCCCTTACCTTCCCATCCCTTACCTCCCCCATTGCCCTTCATCTCCCCTTCTCCCCCGCATAATCTTTGCAAGTTCATGTCATATTGTCTGTGTTCTTTGTCATTATTCAATACACACATAACTTACTAACTTAACATAACTATCTACCCTCACCTACCTAACCTCCCTCACCTAACCTTTACTAGCTTATATTCTCTCATACTTTTCTCCATTTAACCTATCCTCTTTTGATCTTAGTGTATTTATTATGTTTGATGTAATTGTTCTTATTCTCCACCCTTTAACCTAACCTTTCAGATGTAGTTTATTGTGTTGGACATATTTTGTTGAATATATTATTCTTAACCTAACCTTTCAGATGTAGTTTTGTTTCTCCTCTTTTTATATTTTTACCCAAATCCACCTTCCCACTTCTTTCTTTGAAAAATCTTTGAAAAATTTCAATCTTTAACTCTGAAAAAGTTACCTGGAACCCCGACGCCTCACATGGGATTTTTAATATTAACCGGAAAACCGTCGCCCCAAACAGGATTTAAAAAATAAATCCTGTTTGAGGCGTAACCCCTACTACTCACTGGGTACTTTCTGTCCGTGTGAAGTCATATGCTTGGTGTTTGGGTTTATCACTAGGCACTGGAGCATTCCCATCCTTTCATTATATATATCTACAACATTTAGGAACATTCGTGCTACATCTCAGCTCGGAATGTAAGCATTTTGTCAGTGAAAACGTCTGGAAGTGGGAAAGCTTAGAGAAAGCTGTCGGTGCCGACATTTGAAAAGAAAGTTGAACTAATTAAGAAGGTGGAAAGTGGGATCCTGAGAAGTGTTGCATATACTGAATAACAAGTGATCAAGACTATGTTCTCAGATATTTTTAAGGCAACATCTTCCATGTCTGAGTGTGGGAGTGGAAGCAGCACTTCACCATCCGAGGGTACCTTATCACCATCAATCTCCACTCATGTCAAGCCAACACCATTATCATTCAACACCTCATCATTTAAATAACTATGCATTATCAATAACAATCTTCAGCTTTGTAAGCGGACCAGAACTTCTCATATTGGTGAGTACAAAAATAATAACATAATACTTTTGCCCCGAGATGTTTAGGATGACGAACCACTTATCCGAACATGACTGGTTATTTATTTGCATCATGAAGGAATCGAACTCGAGCTCGAAAAATATGAGACTGTCCCCCATCCACGAAACAAATAGGGAAAAAATAAATCAATAACCCCATTATATGTTCTGTGAATAAATATATAAGGAAATTTACTGTATCCCATAAACGAGAAATAAGTAACAGATCTTTTGATCTTCAGCTGGAACATTGCATCACTTATGAACAAATATCCAGACTGCCACCACAAAGTGGCCAAAAGCCCATTGATGTTTAAACTTACATGTAATATCAAACAGTTCACAGAAGAACTTGATCCATTGGCCAGACTACGTAATTCAAATTTAACTGACCATGATAATACACATGTTTACAGTAATGACTCCAAACTTCGGACACTAAAAAGCACAGCTGGGAGAAATGAAGTGGTGGACAGGAGCACTCATACAACTGGTATGTTTATGTACAGTGAGACGGCTCTGGCTGCGGCTGCTAGGAATGGCTGACTCAGAAACCTTTGTCAATGGCCTTAATGCCTCACAGCTCGTCAAGCCGGGCATGGAAGGATATCAAGGAGATTAAGGACAACAGTACTATGGAGATGTATTACACCCTCATCCCGTACACAAACAACTCACACAACTAGTGAGTTGTTTGATGCTTAGGCCGTCATCTCCAGCTTCAACACTCTTCCTGTAGGCCACTCATTATATTAAATACTAGATATGACGGTAAAGATAGGTTCGTTGACCTCATGTTCCGTAAGGACGATGACTAACATGTTCTTCCCTAAACTGGTCCTAAACTCAGGCCTGCATAAAGGCGTGAGTGAAGGAGCCACATCTCCCAGAGAGGATGAAATCACTTATCAGAAGAAGTCTTTGTATGCTTCTTCTATTATCTGGTAATACTTTGCTTGTGTTGTATAAGATGCCCTATGCATATCGGGAGCTTCCAAAGACATTGCCTTATTATTCCCTTTCCCAAACCTAACCAGGAGAGTATCTTCCACCCAATTTCCCTCACTAGTTGTCTTTGTAACATTCTTGAGAAGATGGTTCTATTTTTAACCTTCTTCATATATTAGACCTGTTGTCTTCTCAGATATATACATGGCTTCATGCATGGAAGTGTGCATCATTGCCTTACCATTTTCCTTACCCTGAATACTGTGAAGTCATATACCACTTTCCTACATCTCAAGTCAGCCTTCAGTATTGCTAACCATGTCATTCTGCGTGAGTTCGCCAGAATGGGTGTTGGAGGTTGACTTCTTCGTCAGACAGTTTATTTATCAAACAGGATATCATCTGTACTATTCCAAGAGAATAAGAGTGTAACAAGAGATCCACTGGGAGGTGTCCTTCGTTGTACCTTGTTGAATGTATTATACATGTGCTCCTGAGCTCTGTGCTAGGAAGCCCAACAAACACATCATTAGCTAATGTGAGCATATAATGATGTATACCACTGGTGTATACTGCTACGTGGACCCTCGAACTACACTCCTCGCCCCACTATTAATGGCGATACTCACCTTCGTGTATAGTCTTGAAGACGCTTAGTTTCGTTAAATAATAATTAGAGAGAGGCTAGATGCCTAAGATTTTAATTATTTAAGTTTTAATTTCGGGCGGTGGGGTGTCCAGTCTGACCAATCAGAGAGCGCCCAGGGCGTGACGTAGTGTGACATCAGTGTCCTAGGCTCTAGGCGGGAAGCCACCTAGGGGACAACGTGACAGGAAGTGTCCCACGAAGGTGTAGTTTAAGTCACTAGAAGGGAAAGCTTAGCAGGACTTAAAGGGCAACGTAACTAGATTCAAATACCATGGCCTTCAGGTCCCACTGTACGGCCACGTTGTAAGCAGACCGAGTCTTCAATGTAGAGAGGCTCTTAAGGGTGTGGCAGGCTCTTACCCCGGTAAGTGTGAAAATTGCAAAAATTATGTACCTTTCATAATTTATCGTTAATAGATTATGCTGCATCCATATTTGCTCTAGTGTCTGAGAGTTGTTGTTGTTGAAGTTTAAGTCACCACAAGAGACGGCACGGGCATGAATAGCCCGTAAGTGGTAGATGTTCGGAGTGAAGCTGATCTCTGGTCGTGTAACATCTTGATGTGTCTCTGGGTCTATGTGCCTGAGAATGCTTGCAGGCCGGAAAGATGCAAACACGAAGACATGAGGATCATCCTCGGATGCCCCCGTACTAAACATGACGAAAGAGATCAGTATTCCATGTGTAAGTAATCGAATAACTGAAATCAATGTTTTAATTGGTATCAAGACACTTAGGCTAACTTACTCCATCCCCTGAATTGACGCCCTCCATGCCCATTTTACCCGAGTTCAGTATCCCTCAAAATGTATTACAAATGCTGTAACTGTACTCAGAATTTATAATGTTCATCATCTCTACCAAGAGAGACAACAACGGCACTTCCGTGCATCATGGAAGATCACCCCCTTTCCAAATGACTATCCCGCCCTTCCCACTCAAGATGACTAAACAACCAATGCTTCGACTTGAAGTAAAGTATAATGCCTTAAGCCTGGTTGATCCTCTGGTCATAGAGCGCTACCTCTCCCAAACTATTTACACTGAAGGTTCCCTACACCGCTCCCTCTGGTGCCATCGGAAGTGCAGTTGTTGTGACAGCGAGATGGCGCCTATTCTGAGTGTGGAACGCGTATAAATAACTGGCTCTCCCCCCTTCAGACAGAATTGTTTGCCATACTCCTCGCACGTAACGAATATGTGAATCCAAAGTAGCCACATTAATTGTAAGTGATCCTTCATAGCACACAACTCCTCAAGCCGTAACTGAGACGTGCTTGTGGCTGAAGCAAGGAACAAATATAATAATGATGGAGTGACAGTCTCCTGTGGATCCCATCCCATACTGGCCTCCGCATGCATGTTACAACTGATGAGTTAGCTCAAGTATGTGAGCTTAGAGAGGGAGTTGATTACCATCTTGGATTGTCTTTGAGCAGCCTGTAAGCAGCAATATATCGAGAACGGTAACCAAATTTAGCAGACCTGACTGACACAAACTGAAACTCGCACTAGGAATTCCATCTCTCGTCACACTATCATGCTAGAACAGCCCCATATCTACGGGTCATCCAACAAGGTTACCCAGCCACTTGGGCTGGACGGTCTCGCTTCATGCAGGTTGGCGTTCAATCCCCGACCGTCCAAGTGGTTGGGCACCATTCCTTCCCCCCTTCCCATCCCAAATCCTTATCCTGACCCCTTTCAAGTGCTATATAGTCGTAATGACTTGGCGCTTTCTCCCTGATAGTTCCTTTCCCAACAAGGTTATCTCTTCTTGAGGTTATCTTGAGATGATTTAGGGGCTTTTTTTTAGTGTCCCCGCGGCCCGGTCCTCGACCAGGCCTCCACCCCCAGGAAGCAACCCGTGACAGCTGACTAACACCCAGGTACCTATTTTACTACTAGGTAACAAGGGCATAGGGTGAAAGAAACTCTGCCCATTGTTTCTCGCCGGCGCCTGGGATCGAACCCAGGACCACAGGATCACAAGTCCCGCGTGCTGTCCGCTCGGCCCCCGTCAGCAGGTCAGCAGACTTCTTGACCATTGGTTTCAAACTGTGGGTCCCGCCCATCAGTGGGTCACAAAATAAATAAAATGGGTCGCAGCAAGCAGAAAAAATCCTCAAAACAAAAAGCAAGTGAGAGCGACAATCTCATTCGCACTCATTACTCATCGTTGTATTGTCAAGTGATGGTACGCGCGTTGCCAGGCGATTGTTGCTGAACTGCTGCATCTTGGTCACTCACTTACACTGAAGAATGATTGTAAGCCGTGAGCTACGGGGAGGGAAAGCTTTCAGCCAGTCAAGAGGAGGCAGTAGTCGCCTGTTTCTGTAGCCGTGTATAAAAAAAAATAAAACAAAGGATTAAGGAGAATTTCCACTTTTAAGTAAGAAACCTATTTTGATACTATTATGTTAAATTGCTACTTATCTGTGTGAATCAGGATTTTCCACATTGACTCAATTAAAAACATTGCACCATATGTGCGTGTAGCATTGTATTCTTAAGTTCCAAATTGCGATCAACTACTTACAAATAAGCACATCCAAAAATAAGAAACAAATTGAAAACTATTTTGTATGTATTGTTTACTTTTTTTACTAGAATTTCAGGCAAAATGTTTCTTTTCATTTTTCTATCTTCTTCCTAAAACTAGAAATAAATAAATGAACATATTCCATTCGTAAATATGCATTTATCTCGTCAATAGTAAATAAAGGAACACAATTCACAGAGTTTGACTAATTTATTACACACAGGTATACTGGGTCGCTATACAAAATGCTGGTCTTGCTCTCGGTCCCAGTAAAAACAAAGTCTGAGGAACGCTGTTGTCGGCGTTACCACTGCTGGGTGTAGGCTTGACTACCAGTACCTCTGGGAGGCTGCATCGCCTTCTCAAGTGGATCTCACCTCATGTAAACTGTCAGCTGAACTAGTAACATACCTTACGTAACTATGTTAATAGCCTGGCCTCGGGCCGGGCTTGGGGAGTAGAAGAACTCCCAGAACCCCATCAACCAGGTATCAACCAGGTAATGAATGAACAAATTTCAAAATTTAGAGGTAATTCTATTAATGTTAACACAAATGTGTATTTCATTCAAAATGATTTACTAGCAGCCGAGGCCGAACATGCCAAGTCTTGTTACTTTAGGTTGTGGATGAATGAGGCTGTCAACCCTCCACCGCCGCCCATTAAATGGGTGTGGGGGTGCATGATTAGTAAATATGTAACTGACTCACCACATATGTCAATTGTTCGCTTTACAGACTGTTCAGGTCCAGTTCTTGAACCAATTGTACTATAAGAGACTTGATATATACACTGTGTAACTAGCTTATCATACTAACCTGCTTAGCTAACACAATTTGAGGTTCAGTTCCTGAGCCTATTATCTGTCTCTGTAGCCCTTTCCACTAGCCTCTCACAGGATGGTATCGGGTGCATAATAAATTAACAAAACCACAAATTAATACCGATTAAGCCAGGATGTTAAGAAAGGGTCTCAGAAGTTCCTTACTGGTATTCAAATGAGACTTTAATCTTTCCTGGATCACAAACCACTATGGTATATGTTGCATATAAAATACAATCCACAATACTGTGGATTGTCTGAGACTAATAAGTCGTTGTAACGCATTAGTAGCACATAATAAATATTTTACCACTGCTCATCAGGAGTGGGTGTGTACAGTACACGGGGCGGGGTCCGAGCCGGTATTTCTCAGCCAGAAGCAGACCCACATTGTACAAAAATGGCGATGCATGTTAGGAATGCCGGCACCAAGAACACCGTACCTCTGGCATGTGTTGCTGTCGGCCCCCCACACCAATACCTTTGTTAATACAATTTTTAATATTCACATAACATCCATTCAAGTACCCAACGCATCCATCTAACTTATCCAACTAATATTCCTAATAAACTCATATTTTATCATTTAGAATATCCTCAGAATAACCTTAAAAATGCTGGCGCCAAAAATACGAGAGTAGAGTATAGAGAAGGAAACATCTGGCATCGCTCAGTCCTCCCTCGCCAAGATTCCTTAACAACATGTTGCCTTCGATAGTGAGAATGGTGGAGGATAAGAGGAGTGTGGCAGGTACACGGTGCGGGCGGCTGGTGCCTCGCCCAGCACCCAGGGCTCGCCAAGCTCACCCTGCATTATGCAACCATCGGGGTCAAGTAAACAACACGAGAGCTTAGCAGTGGATGCTTGGCAAGTTCAGCGTTTTAGCGGCACCCAACTCCTGACATTAGCTCGTGCTTGACTCTTTGCCAAGATCGTACATACCGCAGTCGTGGACACATGTAAACACACTCACGGACACGGCGTACACACCACCACACAGTCGTGGACACATGTAAACACACTCACGGACACGGCGTACACACCACCACACAGTCGTGGACACATGTAAACACACTCACGGACACGGCGTACACACCACCACACAGTCGTGGACACATGTAAACACTCACGGACACGGCATACACACCACCACACAATCGTGGACACAGAAATATACACAAATACCCTATATAAATATACACAAGGACCCTATAAAAATATACACAAGGAGCCTCTATAAATATACACAAGGACCCTATATAAATACACACAAGGACCCTATATAAATATACACAAGGACCCTATATAAATATACACAAGGACCCTATATAAATATACACAAGGACCCTATATAAATATATACAAGGATCCTATATAAATACACACAAGGACACAGCGTACACACCACACAATCGTAGACACATAATTACAAACGTGGACACGGCGTACAAAACAAGTCGTGAGACACATGCCAAATTGGACAAATGAATCCAAAGTATACAAATACCAGGACACATACACATGTACTCCAGGCTAAGTACGCAAATGCCTACATGCAAATGTGACCACATATGAGAACGGATAATGGCGACGATGACTCACAGTAACGTGGCTGAAGATATGAAGACCAGACCACACACCACAAGACGAGGAGACCACCACGTTTCGGTCCGTTGACTGGACCATTATCAAGTTGATTGATAATGGTCCAGGACGGACCGAAACGTCGTCTCCTCATCTTCTGGTGTGTGGTTTGGTCTTTAACGAATAATGGACGTTCATGCTCACACACTGCTCAGATGTAAACACACACACACACACACACACACACACACACACACACACACACACACACACACACACACACACACTGGGGTGGGTCGTGGCTAAGTGGACAGCGCTCTAGACTCATGGACCTATGGACCGTGGTTCGATCCCCTGGCACCGCCGGAAAAACAAATGGGCAGTGCACTTGTTACCTAGCAGTAAATAGGTACCCGGGAGTAAAACAGCTGCTCCGGGCTGCTTCCTGGGGTGGGGGGAGGGGTGGAAAAACAATAGTAGTTAGTAACAGTTGATTGATTGACAGTTGAGAGGCGGGCCGAAAGAGCAGAGCTCAACCACCGCAAGCACAACTAGGTGAATACATACATACACACACATGGAAGGATAGACTGGGAGAACAAGGAACCACATGGAGGCGAGGATACGTGGAGAGCCAAACTATTGTAGGTGGCGACTAGAAACTTTTAAGCCAGCATGTCAGGGAACCCACAAGGATGAGAGGAAGCGATGAACCAGCGAGACTCGACCTAGTCTTCACTCTGAACGACTCCTACATAAGGGAAATCGGTTTCGAGGCCCCAGTAGGAATGAGCGACCACAGTGTACTAACGTTTGAGTATCTGGTCGAAGAAGGACTAAGGTACACTAGAAAGGGCCCTGAAAACAAAAGGCTGGCATTCCGAAAGGGAAACTATGAGGGGATAAAACAATTCCTAACAGATATAACATGGGAAACAGAGCTCAGGGAAAAGACGGCCCAAGACATGATGGATTACATCACGCAAAATTGTAAGGAGGCAGCAGACAAGCTTGTCCCAGTCCAAAAGGAAAAAAACAAAATGCAGACGAGAAACCCATGGATTAATCAGAGATGTAGTCCAGCTAAGCAACAAAGTACAAGGGCGTGGCTAAACTATAGAAATAACAGGACACTCGAGAGCAGAGAAAGATACCAAAGTGCCAGGAATGAATACGTCAGGATGAGAAGAGAGGCAGAAGGGCAATACGAAAATGACACAGCAAGCAAGGAAAACACTCAACCTAAATTGCTGCACAGCCACATCAGGAGAAAAACAACAATGAAGGAACAGGTAATGAAACTGAGGAAAGGGGCAGACAGATTCACTACAAACGACAAGGAAGTGTGTGATGAACTCAATAAGAAATTCCAGGTCTTCACATTAGAACAAGAAGTTCCAGAGATAAGAGAGGTAATGATTAACCAGGCATCACTAGAAGAGTTTTGGATTACCAGTGGGGATGTAAGGAAGCTTTTGCTAGAGTTGGATGCGACAAAGGCTAAAGGCCCAGAAGGAATCTCCCCGTGGATACTAAAGGTAGGAGCAGAAGCACTGTGTCTGCCACTCTCCATGGTATATAACAAATCACTGGTAACAGGTGAACTGCCAAAAATTTGGAAGACGGCTAATGTAGTCCCGATATACAAGAAGGGGGATAGACAGGAGACACGAACTACAGGCCAGTGTCCCTAACTTGCATACAATGCAAGCTGACGGAGAAGATTGTGCAAAAAAAGCTAGTGGAACATCTGGAGCAAAAGAACTATGTAACACAGTATCAACATGGGTTCAGGGAAGGAAAGTCCTGCCTCCCAGGACTAAATTAATTCTGCCTTACAGGATTAAATGAATTCAGGCATAAAAAAATCAGGCGAGAAAGAAAGGGGTGGGCTGACTGCATATTTTTGGATTGCCAGAAAGCCTTTTGACACAGTACCACAAAAAAGGCTTGGGCAAAAGCAGTGAAAGGTAAGGTACTCCATTGGATAAGGGAGTACCTAAGCAACAGAAGACAGCAAGTCACTGTGAAGGGTGCGGTCTCAGATTAGCGAAGCCTCACCAATGGATTCCCGCAGGGATCAGTCCATGGACTGGTAATAGTTTCTTATATATGTAAATGATCTCCCAGAGGGTATAGAATCGTTCCTCTCATTGTTTGCTGATGATGCAAAAATTATGAGGAGGATTAAAACAGAGAAAGATAGTAGGAGGCTACAAGATGACCTAGACAAGAAGGAATGGTCCAACAAATGGCTACTAAAGTTCAACCCGAGTAAATGTAAAGTAATGCAATTAGGCAGTGGAAACAGGAGGCCAGACACAGGATACCGAATGGGAGATGAAGTTCTCCATGAAACGGACAGAGAAAAATATCTAGGAATGGATATCAGACCAAACTTGTCTCATGAAGCCCACATAAAAATAATAACATCTGCGGCGTATGCAAGGCTGGCTAACATCAAAACTGCCTTCAGGAACCTGTGTGTAAGGAATCATTCAGACCCTTGTATGCCACGTATGTAAGACCAATCCTTGAATATGCGGCCCCAGCATGGAGCCCGTACCTTGTCAAGTACAAGGCGAAGCTTGAAAAAGTTCAGAGGTATGCCACTAGACTAGTCCCAGAACTAAGAGGCATGAGTTACGAGGAAAGGCTGCGGGAAATGCACCTCACGACGCTGTAAGACAGAAGAGTAAGGAGAGACACACATGATCACTACCTACAAAATTCTCAGAGAAATTGACAAGGTAGATAAGGATAAACTGTTTAACACGGGTGGCACACGCACAAGGGGACACGGGTGGAGACTGAGTACCCAAATGAGCCACAGGGACGTTAGAAAAAACTTTTTCAGTGTCATAGTAGTTAACAGGTGGAATGCATTAGGCAGTGATGTGGTGGAGGCTGACTCCATACACAGTTTCAAATGTAGATATGATAGAGCCCAGTAGGCTCAGGAATCTGTCCATCAGTTGATTGACGGTTGAGAGGCGGGACCAAAGAGCCAGAGCTCAGCCTCTGCAAGCACAACTAGGTGAATGTACACACACACACACACCAAAGACGTACATACTGATAAACGTTCAAACATTTAAATACAACCATTAGACCGAACTCCTACATATTTACTCACCATTTAATTTTTAAGAGCATTATTAAATGTAGCAAATTAAGTTTCTGGCAAAGATTATTAGAACGAAAAGAGATTTTAGTAAGAGTTTTAAACCAACCATTCCATTCACCTGGGCTGGAGGAGACACGAACCGCGGACCCCACGTGTGTGAGGCTGTAGCTCTTTGTAGTTTTAAACCCAGACTGGTGGGAGTCCCAAGACAACTGATATTCGTTGTTGGTAACGGCTGGCTGCAGTGTGAGGTGGCTCATATGCGATAACTGCAGATAAACATTGTTGGTATGGATTTGATGCAATATGAATTGGCTGGTATGGGATGGCAGCCCGTCCTCATGAACAAAGGCCAAAGTCCCAACCCGTCCTCGACCCAAGTCCATTACATCCAGCGGTCGACCCCACAGACGCATTCATAAATTTTTACATGCTGTTAATTCGAAACGGGAATTTTGTCAAATATAAATTAATATTATAATATGTTAGCATATTGTGCATATATAGGCATAGGTTAGGTTAAGTGTTCAGGTTCTGTTGACGATTATTTGTATTTGTAGTACGTGGGTGAAGCATTTACAGCGTTGTGATTCGAACAAAATTCGTCAGTGAAGGACTTGTTCTAGAAGTGTTTGGACGTCATCAGTTGAGAGTCGTGTGTAAACCGTTTTTTAAACATTAACAGGGAGTTTAGGGTGGATGGAATCACTTTTGGGACTTTGTTTGGAGGACAGGCTGCAAAGTCCATTCCATGCACCCGCCAAACCCCCTGTCAACCCGTCCTCAGACCAAATCCATTCCATCCAGCAGTCAGCCCCAAAGACAAATTCATAAATTTTAACATGATGTTCATTCAAAATAGGAATTTTCTCAAATATAAATTAATATTGTTATATCTCAGCATACTGTGAATATTTAGGAACTAGTTGGGTTAGGTGTATAGGTTCTGTTGGCGATTATTTGTATTTGTAGTACGTGGTTGAAACATTTACAGCGTTGTGGTTTGAAGAAAAGTCGTCAGTGAAGCACTTATTCCGGAAGTGTTTGAACGAAATCAGTTGTTAGTCGTATGTAAATCGTTTTTCATTCATAAACAGCGGGTTTGGTGGGTCCATGAAATGGACTTTGCCCTTTGTTTACGAGGATGAACGGCCCGTTTATGAATGAAAACGGTTTACACACGACTCACAACTGATGACGTCTGAACACTTCCGGAATAAGTGCTTTGCTGACGACTTTTGTTCGAACAACAACGCTGTAAACCAGCCCGTCCTCCAAACAAAGATCCAAAAGTGATTCCATGCACCCGCCAAACCCCCTGTTTATGAATGAAAAGCGGTTTACACACGACTCACAACTGCTGACGTTCGAACATATCCGGAACAAGTGCTTCACTGACGAATTTTGTTCGAATCACAGCGCTATAAACAGCCCGTCCTCCAAACAAAGATCCAAAAGTGATTCCATGCACCCTCCAAACCCCCTGTTTATGAATGAAAAGCGGTTTACACACGACTCACAACTGCTGACGTTCGAACATATCCGGAACAAGTGCTTCACTGACGAATTTGTTCGAATCACAACGCTATAAATGCTTCACCCACGTACTACAAATACAAATAATCGCCAGCAGAACCTAAACACCTGACCTAACCTATCCTATGCCTATATATACACAATATGCTAATATATTATAATATTAATTTATACTTGAGAAAATTCCCGTTTTGAATGAACAGCATGTTAAAATTTATGAATGCGTCTGTGGGGTCGACCGCTGAATGTAATGGACTTGAGTCGAGGACGGGTTGCTATAAATGCTTCACCCACGTACTATAAATACAAATAATCGCCAACAGAACCTAAACACCTAACCTAACCTATCCTATGCCTATATATACACAATATGCTAATATATTATAAATTAATTTATATTTGAGAAAATTCCCGTTTTGAATGAACGGCATGTTAAAATTTATGAATGCGTCTGTGGGGTTGACTGCTGGATGTAATGGACTTGAGTCGAGGACGGGTTGTGCTGTAAACAGCCCGTTCTCGCATACAAAGATCCAAGCTCGTTAATCCAGCCGTCAAACCCCCTGTTTATGAATGAAAAGTTATCTTTGGTCGCGTTGTCCACAATACACACGACTCAACTGATGACGTCCGAACACTTCCGGAATAAGTGCTTCGCTCACGTCTTCTGTTTGAGCCACAATTCAATAAATTCTCAGCCCGTCCTCCAAACAAAGACCCAAAAGTGATTCCATGCACCCGTCAAACCCAGCTGTTTATGAATGAAAAACGATTTACACAAGGCTAACAACTGACTTCGTTCGAACACTTCCGGAACAAGTGCTTCACTGACGACTTTTGTTCGAAACCACAACGCTATCAATGCTTCACCCACGTCAGCCCGTCCTCCAAACAAAGATCCAAAAGTGATTCCATGCACCCGCCAAACCCCCTGTTTATGAATGAAAAGCGGTTTACACACGACTCACAACTGCTGACGTTCGAACATATCCGGAACAAGTGCTTCACTGACGAATTTTGTTCGAACCACAACGCTGTAAATGCAGCCCGTCCTCCAAACAAAGATCCAAAAGTGATTCCATGCACCCGCCAAACCCCCTGTTTATGAATGAAAAGCGGTTTACACACGACTCACAACTGCTGACGTTCGAACATTTCCGGAACAAGTGCTTCACTGACGAATTTTGTTCGAACCACAACGCTGTAAATGCTTCACCCACGTACTACAAATACAAATAATCGTCAACAGAACCTAAACACCTGACCTAACCTAACCTATGCCTATTTATACACAATATGCTAATATATTATAATATTAATTTATACTTGAGAAAATTCCCGTTTTGAATGAACAGCATGTTAAAATTTATGAATGCGTCTGTGGGGTCGACCGCTGAATGTAATGGACTTGAGTCGAGGACGGGTTGGTAAATGCTTCACCCACGTACTACAAATACCAGCCCGTCCTCCAAACAAAGATCCAAAAGTGATTCCATGCACCCGCCAAACCCCCTGTTTATGAATGAAAAGCGGTTTACACACGACTCACAACTGCTGACGTTCGAACATATCCGGAACAAGTGCTTCACTGACGAATTTTGTTCGAACCACAATGCTGTAAATGCTTCACCCATGTACTACAAATACAAATATCGCCAACAGAACCTAAACACCTGACCTAACCTAACCTATGCCTATTTATACACAATATGCTAATATATTATAATATTAATTTATACTTGAGAAAATTCCCGTTTTGAATGAACAGAATGTTAAAATTTATGAATGCGTCTGTGGGGTTGACCGCTGAATGTAATGGACTTGAGTCGAGGATGGGTTGCCCACGTACTACAAATATAAATAATCGCCAACAGAACCTAAACACCTAACCTAACCTAACCTAACCTAACTATGCATAGAATTTTTATGTATAATAATATTAATTTATATATGAGAACAAACCAATTTTTAATACACTGTATGTTCAAATTGATGAATGCATCTGGGGAGGACGGCCACTGCTTTTAAACAGCCTAGTGTGAGGACGAATTGCTGTAAATGCTTCACCCACGTACTATAAATACAAATAATCGCCAACAGAACCTAAATACCTAACCTACGCCTAATAATGCTAATATATAATATTAATTTATATTTGAGAAAATTCTTGTTTTGAATGAACAGCATGTTAAAATTTCTGAGTTTATGAATGCGTCTTTGGGGTCAACCGCTGGATGGAATAGACATGGTGTGAGGATGGGTTGAGGATGGCTGTAAGCTTAAATTGGCTGCACTATGAAAAGCAAATGTATGTTTGCTTCTAGAAATCAAAGTAAATGTCGAAGGATGTGTAGCTAAATAAACATGATTAATATATTGTATGAAGATACGTGCTAAATACAATAAATACACCAGCATATTTTTTTTTTAATTTACATGCCATAGCGTGTTACATAAATACAGTAAAAGCAATTACAATAAAATCTATTAAAAAACACAAACCACCAGCCAAAACAAAAAAGAAGGACAACTGCCCGAACAGATATAAAGAGTAAATACAGACATAAGGACAAAAGAACAAGCAAGTACACACTGCAATAATTTAAACAAGCAAATGACCACATAAACAGGGCGGAAGAATCAGAACAGAGGGCGGAACGGCCAACAAACCTATTTATTTACATACGTATATGCCAATGGCAAAGGACATAAAATAAAAAAAAAATACAGCAAACCAAAGCAATGCCTACACATATTTATGCGAAAAATCAGCCTTAGGATGCCACAATCAGCACACCTCCCAGATTACCCATTCTTCTGTCAGCGCGACCACCTGGCGGTGGCTTAAGGCGTGTCATAAAATCCGGAATATCATATCATAGACGAAACTCCTTATGCTTTGCACCTACACATGAGGCACGTCCTCAGGGTCCGGCGGCACACTAACCCCCAACACGGGGCCCGACCCGATGGCAACCACCGACACGGCGCCCTTCGACAAGTCGACCGCCCTCACGAAAGAGGGTAGCAGCACAAAGGGTGACATCACAGGGGATAATTGCACAGGAGACGAAGGTCCAGGGGCCGACACCACAGGGGGCGGTAGCACAGGCAATGGCCGCACAACGAACTGCAGGACAGATGGAGAGGTCACAGAGCCCACACGGTGAACATCCTTCTGCAGCGCATTCATGGCAGCCTTAGGGAAAGCGTCCTTCCGAAGCACGACTTCCAAGTCTCCACTTACAGCACCCGACACCTCAGGGGGTACCAAACCCCCATTGTGGGGGTGTTGACAGCTGGGGCAGAAGAAGAGGACTCAGGAACCATCACGGAGTCCCCCATACCATCACTCGCATCTGCCATATGTACATCTGTGACCACCTCCAGGCACCCCAATAGTCCCAGCCATCTCGTCATCCAATGATATGCAACTAGCAAATTTCCCCCACGTCCACCCAGTCAGGACCCTCAGGTGGCTGATCAGTCAAAGAGTGCCTTGAGCACTTAGGGTCCACCGCCACTATATCTGACTCCCCAGAAAAGCAGGGAAGCCGAGCCCGGGCACTCAGGCCATGGCCACGCAAAATCTCAGCAGGGGCGACTACAGAGGGAACTGGCCCATGCACAACAAGCGGTCGCGACCCTTCACAACCCACCTGCACGGCAGGCAGAAGAGGCGGGCTAACAGAGACTGAAACCTCAGGAGAATTGGCCACAACAGCCACAGAAGGGGGAGGTAGATGCTGTGAGCACGCAGAGCCCGAAACCACTGCAGAAGTGTCCACAACAGCTGCAGAAGTAGGGGGGCGAGGGAGAGGCGACCCTTTGCACCACATCCACACCAGCAGCACACATGATAGCCACAGAACACTCAGCCGACGATGGCACAGCTTCCGGCGGGACCCCCACCAGCCGCATCCTCAACAGCAGGCACTCGCAGAGGCACATCACTCATGGACACACCCACATCCTCCCCCTCGGAAGAATCGGCAACCACCAGCAGGGGGAAGTCCTCCTTGCATAAGCGATTTACATGGTCGAGGACGCCTGCACTGCACCCCGCAGCCTGGTGCCCTGACATCCCACAACAGATGAAGGTCCACTGCTGCCGGGCATAATACACACATAAATAGTAGCCCATCAACATAACTGACGATGGTATGCGAGACTTAAGCCGCATCACCAACGTCCGAATGTCGTTCTGGACGCCCTTCAGTCGACCGGAGGATATGCTATTCATCCGGACAGATACCACCTGCCCAAACTGCACGAAGTATTGCTTTAACAACACCTCAGGGAACTCGACAGGCACGCTAGGTATGTTGATGTAAGTTGCAGGGGCCACTGTGGTCTGAAACAACCACAGACCCAGCAGCACCTGGCAACTGGAACGTGCGTCCTTTAAATCGATGCAGAAAATCCTGATATGTCTTCTCAGTAAACAGCTTAACGACGGCCCGATGCTTCGTGAGCAATTGGACGCCACAAACTTCACTAACGTCAACACCCAACACGTCAACCAAGGTGGTATTCAGGGTAGTCCGCTAGGTCAGAATACTCAAGGCCAATCATCCTAGACCGCACCACAGGGGGCAAGGGCACCCCCGTCACTTAGGGAAAGCTAGGCACAGGGCCCCGGGCAGCAACACCCCTAAGAACCGCACACAAGTCAGATACACCAACAACAGGAGAGGGCAGCTGGCACATCCTCACCCCCACAGCGACCAGGTAGCAACCCAAGGGTAAATCCGTGTTAATTAAACTACACATGTAAATAACACTTGTGTAGTTCAATATACATATACTTAATACACAGAACCCATAAACGCGGTGTAGAAGCGTTGATAATGATGCAACACACCTTTTGCTGGAAGCTGTAAATCATGAAAAAACATATTTTTACTCTGAAAAAATATAATTTTATAACGAACGAAAATTGAGTCCAAGTAATTACCCAAAGCCACAACATTGTTGCATGAAGTGTCGACTTCCTGTGGCATCACTTGCCACTTAGTTTCGTCTAATTTTCTTATACAATTATATTATTTCAGAGTAAAAGTATGTTTTTTTCATGTTGTACATTGAGTACCAACATTCTAGTGAGCAAATATATCATATTTTTTCATTACTTAAGTAATGCTAGGAAGCTTTGGGTAATTAGACACACCGCCACCGGGTAGTGATCAGACACGACCTATATCTCACAAGCTCTCCTCAAGATCTTATTCTGTTGCTCTTGGCATCTTACATTTTTTTTTTATTTTTATAAAAGAAATACACAATATACAAAAACAATAGAAAACAACAAATCATACAAACAAACAGGACAAATACGACAAAGTACGGAAACACGGATGCTAACTAAACACAAAAAAACATTACAAAGAAATGACACAAGACATAAATAACATAAAACATAGTCACATCCACAAAAAAAAACATAAGTACAGAAATACAGAAAGAAAACACACAAAACAAGCCCATCCCAACAAGCCAAACACAGGAGCAACCATTCGCAGCTTGTCCAGGTCTTCTTGAAGTCTCAAGCTGTCCTCCTCTGTCTTAATCCTTCTCATAATTTTGTCGTCGTCAGCAACATTGAGAGGAATGAGTCTATACCCTCTGGGAGATCATTTACGTATATCAGAAACAGGATAGGTCCAAGTACAGAGCCCTGTGGGACTTCACTGGTGACTTCACGCCAGTCTGAGGTCTCACCCCTCACTGTAACTCTCTGTTTCCTATTGCTTAGGTACTCCCTTATCCACTGGAGCGCCCATACCTGTTACTCCTGCCTGTTCCTCCAGCTATGCTCAAGCCTTTTATGGGGTACTGTGTCAAAGGCTTTCCGACAGTCCAAAAAATGCAGTCCGCCCAACCCTTCTCTTTCTTGCTTAATTCTTGTCACCCTGAGTAGAATTCTATCAATCCTGTAAGGCAAGATTTACCCTCCCTGAACCCATGTTGATGGGTTGTCACGAAGTCTCTTCTCTCCAGATGTGTTACTAGGTTTTTTCTCACAATCTTCTCCAGTCACCTTGCATGGTATACAAGTTAGGACACTGGCCTGTAGTTCAGTGCCTCTTGTCTGTCACCCCTTTTGTATATTGGTACTACATTAGCAGTCTTCCATATTTCTGGTAGGTCCCCCGTTTCCAGTGACTTACTATACACTATGGAGAGTGGTAAGCAAAGTGCTCTTTCAATACCCATGGCGAGATTCCATCCGGACTAACAGCTTTTCTCACATCCAGCTCCAATAGGTGCTTTTTGACCTCATCTCTTGTAATTTCGAACCTATCCAAGGTCACCTGGTTTGCTGCCACCTCTCCCAGCGCCGTGATATCTCCCTGTTCTATTGTAAAGACCTCCTGGAACCTTTTGTTGAGTTCTTCACACACCTCTTTGTCATTCTCTGTGTACCTGTCCTCGCCCACCCTAAGTTTAATCACCTGTTCCTTCACTGTTGTCTTCCTCCTGATGTGACTGTGTAGTAGCTTTGGTTCAGTCTTGGCTTGTTAGCTATATCATTTTCATACCTTTTCTCAGTCGCTCTTCTCACACTGACATACTCGTTCCTGGTTCTCTGGTATCTCTCTCTACTTTCTGGTGTTCTGTTATTACGAAAGTTCCTCCATGCCCTTTTGTTCAGCTCTTTTGCTTTCATACATTCCCTATTAAACCACGGATTCTTCCTTGCTTCTCTGTTTTCTCCTGGTTGGGCTGGGACAAACCTGCTTACAGCCTCCTGACATTTTTGGGTGACATAGATCCATCATGTCTTGTCGGACTTGGTTCCGAGATTCTGTGTCCCAATGTATATCCCATAGGAATTTATTCATCTCCTCATAGTTTCCCTTTCGTACGCCAGCCCTTTGGTTCCCAGTTCTTTTTTGGGGGTGATAATTCCTAGCTCAACCAGGTACTCAAAGCTCATACACTATGATCACTCATTCCCAAGTGGGCTTCCAACTTAACTTCCCTTATATCCGACTCATTAGGGTAAATATCAAATCCAGCAAGGCTGGTACATCCCCTCCTCTCATTCTTGTCGGTCCCTTGTGTGTGTGTGTGTGTGTGTGGTGTGTGTGTGGTGTGTGTGTGTGTGTGTGTGTGTGTGTGTGTGTGTGTGTGTGTGGGTGGGTGGGTTGGGTGTGTGGGTGGGTGGGTGGGTGTGTGTGTGTGTGTGTGTGTGTGTGTGTGTGGGTGTGTGTGTGTGTGTGTGTGTGTGTGTGTGTGTGTGTGTGTGTGTGTGTGTGGGTGGGTGGGTGGGTGTGTGTGTGTGTGTGTGTGTGTGTGTGTGTGTGTGTGGGTGGGTGGGTGTGGGTGGGTGGGTGGGTGGGTGTGTGTGTGTGGTGTGTGTGTGTGTGTGTGTGTGTGTGTGTGTGTGTGGTGGTGTGGTGTGTGTGTGTGTGTGTGTTGTGTGTGTGGGTGTGGTGGGTGGGTGGGTTGTGTGTGGGTGTGTGTGTGTGGGGTGGGATGGGTGTGTGTGTGTGTGTGTGTGTCGTGTGTGTGGTGTGTGTGTGTGTGTGTGTGTGTGTGTGTGTGTGTGTGTGTGTGTGTGTGTGTGTATTCTCCAAACTCTTAATTCTTAAATAAATTAAAATTCTTAAACTCACACCCCAGAAGTGACTCGAACCCATACTGCCAGGAGCAACACAACTGGTATCTACAGGAGGCCTTAATCCGCTTGACCATCACGACCGGACTGAAAACTCGATTAAGGCGTCCTGTAGATACTAGTTGCGTTGCTCCTGGCAGTATGGGTTCGAGTCACTTCTGGGGGTGTGAGTTTTCAGTCGCATATAGTCCTGGGGACCATTCAGGCTTGTTCGCATATATATATATATATATATATATATATATAATATATATATAATATATATATATATTTATATATATATATTTATATATATTATAAAATATACTATACTATATATATATATATATCTCATCTATCTCTC
>WNGS01009202.1:7617782-7628473 GCA_020271785.1 Procambarus virginalis
ATATATATATATATATATATATATCCTCTTTGCATTAACGTGTTACTGAATTTTTCTAATTTAGCAAACCTGTATATAATTCTTTTTGATGTTTAATAATAGTGGTATGGCGAGCGATGTTAACTAATAATACAAGACTGCAAATGTTTCTGGGAAAACATCAAACCATTGGGACATGATACTGTTACTAAACCCAGGTTTCATCCATTAAAAGTCTTATGTCATATTTCTTCGGGAATCAATTAAAACTTACTTAACACTATGGAAACGCTGAAAAGTTTGAATTGAAGTTGGTGGATAATTCCCAACATACCTGTTGGTGGCCAACATTATCCCCCGCCTGAGCTCATACATACGCTGCTCGTCTCACACTTGTTTACGTCTGGCTAAACAATACTAAAAAAATCAGGAAGCTGTTTTTTCCTGTTGGCGGTGACGAAGCTGGTGCCAAATGCGTCTTCATCGACGGAACAAAGACCACCACCGCTTGCCTCGCTCTATATTTATCCAACCTCTCATCCAAAAATTGTAGTGCTATATTTAATATGAAAGACTGTACAAAATATGGAGTACTGTACCCAAAAATCAAATCACGCTTGCAAAAAGAGAGAAAGTGGGCCCTAATTTATTTAGTGGGCTCCAGAAAGAATGAATATCAAACCTAAGGCCTCGTATATACTTTTAGGTTAGGTTGATGATTAATCAATTCCACTTATTATTATACCCTTAAGTATTACAAAGCGTGGACAAACAATTTGGAGAAGCACAGTCCAAGTTTTGTACATTCCAGCCATTGTACCTACAGGTTCTATCATGCTTACTTGACGGGTTGTGTTTATTACATAAGATTAATGCTTTAGTGTCATCCTGTTTCCGCGAGGCTTTGACGGGTGAATCATATTAGTAATGGTTTGTGTACTCTTGACCCTTTATAACTGAATTATTGAAAAATTACCTTAGTAACTACACCCACTGAGATATTGACATGAAGCCATTGATGAAGACCACTACCTTTACGCCTCACATGTGTCACTGTCATATTTCTGCCTATATATACTACAAATGAACATGTGTTCATTTTACGGGCTATTCATGCCCGTGCCACCTCTTGGGAGGCTTAATCTTCATCAATCAATCAATCATGTGTTGATTCACAGTGCGGTCTCGTCTGCAGGCACATCCGTTTCAATGTTAACAGTGTTATGTGTTAATTCGTTTATGTGGCACATTGCGAGCGAGGGACGGCGTTGTGGGCCAACCAACATTGGTGCTCCCAGTCACAAAAGGAAGAATGACCAGTTCCGACACAGAGATGACTCTTACACTCCTGTAACCAAGGCCAACAGGAAGAACCACTCCACTAGGACCCACTGAGACAAGATGCCTCTATCGATAAAACCTGCAATTACCTAGGCAAAATCCTCGCTGCCAGTATTCAAGCTACAACATGCTGAGGACAAGACCTCTATGCTACAGTAGTGGACCTTGACAAAAGTATCCCCAGCTCAAGATCAGAGCAAAGCCATACCTCAGAGGCGAAAATATTCTGAGGCCCAAAGACGAAACAGCTGTAAATATTCTTACGAACAACAGGAAATGAGACGAACTCAAGCCAGAGGACAAAATAAGGAAACTCTTTGTCCTCCACTATCCCTAACTCATTTAGAAAAACTGGATTATATGGTGTCAGCAGAAAGATGCCAGATAAAATCTACGTGCAGGAAGCCCGACAAGTCCTAGTCACTGTAAAAGAAAAAGGACAGATTCCAGAGAAGCTTGATCTTGGCATTTGAGGCGTGTTCCAACACAGAACTTACACCTCAGTGGCTTACATCTCAGCCACTGAGATGCTTCAGACAAAGCAAAGTGCCCAAATTTCTCCAAATCACACCACATCTGGAACTTGAGATGCCCCGAAAGGCTTAAAAGGATCCAAATGAACAACCCCACGCCCACAGTAGCAGAGCAGAAGTGTCAGCCCAAATATATACCAGCTCCCCTGCCCACAAAAACAGCGTGGAGCTTATCAAGACCAAAGCAGGAGGATTGGGGGGCAAATACCACATCGGCCATCATGGAGGATGAGAAGGTTTCCATTCAGGACAGAGGGAGGGCTTGGGGCCACCAGAAATTATTCCAATGTAATCGCCCCCTTATTGTGTCCAGTAAGAACGCTCGGGGCAATGGAGGCAATGAGTGTCCGAGTTTCCACGATATGGGGTCAAAGAGTAAACATGCTCCATATCAGCACAGCAGTAGGTAATGCCTCCACACCAAGAATTGGCTAGGTTAGCCAGTAAGGATTAACCATGGTAACTGAATTGGTCCAAACCTTGCTAGCAAAACACGGTATCACTCAATCCACAGACTCAAAAAACAATTGAGGACAATCTTAAAAATTCCAATAACAATATCCTCACCTTCAAGGACGCAGGGCAGATAAAACTGCTAATCCACACAAAAAACAGGTAATAGGGTCCAGTATTTCAGAAAGCGACCTTGATGAGTCAGTTTCAAGTGCACCAAGATCCTCAACTCCAATTTCAACTTCCATGGTGAGTTCATCTGACTCTACCTTCATTGTTGTCACAGTAATATCATCAAGCTAGAACAACCAAGAGGACTAAAGATCCTGCAGTGGAATGCACAAGGGCTGCACACAAAATTGCAACACTTGTAATGCAGAGCGGCAACCAAAGGCACAGATATCCTGCTACTACAGGAGGGCTTGCTTAGAGATGGATTAGAACCTAAAATCTCACGTTATCGAGGCTTCTTCCTTCCATGGGTCAACAGGCAATCCAGGGAATGTGAAATCAATGTGATAAATGACCTGATCTCCAAGCCCATACTCAGCCCACCTATTGTGGGTCGGAGACAAAGGTTATAGGAGTATCCAACATGACAAACTTGAAGTGCTTAAAGTTTACAACTCGTTACATTTAGGTTCCTAGTTACAGTTACAAAGTTTGTTACAGTTTCCAAGCGCATAAATGGATCTTTCGGTGTTATTTGGACATGCCACCACCTCAAACACAATAATATGTAGTGATTTCAATGCCCATCATCACGAGGCACTGGGCTCAAACACAACAAATGAGGCCGGCACTCACCAAACACATCTACTAGACCAGCTGCCAGAAACTCATATCCTAAATAAGGATGAACCCACCTACATTGAAGGAGGTAGACCAGACCTTACCTTAATTTCAGCCTCCCTCAGAGATGCAGCAATACGGTCAGTTGAGTCCACACTCACAAGCGTCCATTATGGGGTCCAAATTTATTTAAAGTTGGAACTACCCACCTCCAGCAGAAGTCTCGAACTTCGTTCTATCGAAGTTCTTCTTTCAATTGAACTTTTCAGTTTCAATTTCAATTTGAACTGCTTTCAAAACTTTATCACAGAGTGGCATAGAAACTATGTTAGAAAAACTATGATGTTTCTGATGACATTAATCAGACAGAACAAGATTTTGTCAAAGCAATTCAAAGTGCAGCCAACCATTCACTTCCACTGAAAAAAGTGGCCACCAGACACCACAAAGATCACTGGTACTATTGCGAACATGTCAAAGAACTTAATCATAGACTCAACAGCACAAGGAAGCTATTCAAAAGGCAGCCAAGTGACAGCAACAGGACCTTACTTTGTAAGGTCTTCACAATAGAAAAAGGAGAGGTCCCTGCACTAAATGAGGAGGCAAACCAAACAACCTTGGAGGAATTTTACCTCACCAGTGATTAGGTCAAAAGGAATCTGTTGGAACTGAATGTGTCACAGGCCTGACAGAATCTCACCGTGCATTCTAAAAGAAGGTGCAGAAGCACTAAGTGTGCCACTCTCAATGGTGTATAACAGGTCACTGGAAACGGAAGACCTTCCAGAAAGCTGGAACACAGCTAATGTAGTCCCAGTTTACAAAAAGGGTGACAGGCAAGAAGCACTGAACTACAGGCCAGTTTCCCTAACTTGTATACCATGCAAGGTGATGGAGAAGATTGTGAGGAAAAGGCTCGTTGAGCATCTGGAGGGAAACAGCTTTGTAACGCACCACCAGAATGGGTTCAGAGATGGTAAATCGTGCCTCACAGGCCTAATAGAATTCTATGACCAAGCAACACAAATTAGGCAGGAAAGAGAAGGGTGGGCACACTGCATTTTCTTGGACTGTCAGAAAGCTTTTGACACAGTACCTCACTAAAGGCTGTTACAAAAGTTGGAGCAGCAGGCAGGAGTAAAAGGTAAGGTGCTCCAGTGGATAAGGGAGTATCTAAGCAATAGGAAACAGCGAGTAACGGTGAGAGGGAAGGCATCAAATTGGCGAGATGTCACCAGCGGGGTTCCACAGGGCTCTGTACTCTGACCCATCCTGTTTCTACTATATGTAAACTACCTTCCAGATGGTATAGACTCATTCCTCTCAATGTTTGCTGATGATGCAAAAATTATGAGAACAATAAAAACAGATGAAGATAGACAGACTACAGGACGACCTGGACAAACTGGAGGAATGGTCTAGAAAATGGGTGCTAAAGTTCAACTCAGGAAAGTGTAAGGTAATGAAATTAGGCGAAGGGAGCAGAAGGCTCAACACAAGGTACCATCTGGGAGGTGAAATCCTGCAAGAGTCAAATAGAGAGAAAGATCTGCGGGTCGATATCACACCGAATCTGTCCCCAGAGGCCCACGTCAAAAGGATATCATCAGCGGCATATGCTAGACTGGCCAATATAAGAACTGTTTATAGAAACTTGTGTAAGGAATCGTTCAGGACCCTGTATACCACTTATGTAAGACCAATCCTGGAGTATGCAGCTCAAGCCTGGAGTCCATACCTAGTTAAACACAAGACGAAGTTAGAGAAGATTCAGAGGTATGCCACCAGACTTGTCCCGGAACTGAGCAGAATGAGTTACGAGGAAAGGCTAAGGGAGCTGAACCTCACATCCCTGGAAAACAGAGGAGTAAGGGGAGACATGATAACCACCTACAAAATTCTCAGGTCAATTGACAGGGTGGACAAAGACAATCTCTTTAGCACTGGTGGAACACGAACAAGGGGACACAGGTGTAAACTTAGTACCTAGATGATCCACAGAGACGTTAGAAAGAATTTTTCAGTTTCAAGGTAGTAACAAATGGAATGCATTAGGCAGTGTTGTGGTGGAGGCTGACTCCATACACAGTTTCAAATATAGATATGATAGAGCCCAGTAGGCTCAGGAATCTGTACAGGAGTTGATTGACAGTTGAGATGCGGGACCAAAGAGCCAGAGCTCAAACCCGCAAACACAACTAGGTGAACTAGGTGAGAACACAAACACAAACACAAAACACACACACACACACACACACACACACACACAACACACACACACACACACACACACACACACACACACACAAAGCAGCCTGTAGCAGCTGTCTAACCCCCAGGTACCTATTTACTGCTAGGTGAACAAAAAGTATCAGGGTGAAAGAAACTCTGCCCATTTGTTTCCGCCTCCTCCGGGGATCGATCCCGGACCGTTAGGACTACAAATCCCGAGAGCTGTTCACTTGGCCGTCAGGCCCCATCATGTGCATCAAGAGACAATTATAATCAAAGAACAAAAGTGGCTGGCATGGTGTTCACATCTGAATAAGCGCTCCTCTCGGAGACATGTGGCAGCGAATCCACAAGGGCCAAAGAAAATAAAGCACAATAATAATAATAATGATAATAATAATAATAATAATAATAATAATAATAATAATAACGTTTATTCAGATAAAAGCACATACATACAAAATGAGTTACAACAGAATGTTGGATTTCTAGATAGAGAAATATGCCTAAAGGCGTATGTGTCTTTAGGCGTGCCTAAAGACACTAATACACACAGCGATTTGGGCAAGTCTCATACTCTAAGGACCCTGAACAAGACGCCGAAGTACTGGCAACTAAATTTCCACAAAGAGCAGCCAGTAATCAGCTTAAACAACATGTATTAGCAGTGCAGGAAAGATTAGAGGAAGAAAGGTGGCACTGAATCCTAACAGCATGTGCAGAAGCTGCTGACAATGACTACCTCAATCGGACTAAGAAAAACTCCAAAAATACATCCCCTGGAGACGACAAATAACCTATAAAATGATTAGGAACCTCGGTCCAGAGGGAGATGTTGCATACCTAAGGTTAATTAATTTAGCCTGGACTTCTCAAACTAGACCTGCAGCCAGGAATACAGCAAACATAGTGCCGATCCCAAAACCTAAAGATCCAGCTAATCCGAGGCCCATCTCCCTCCAAAGCTGAGCAGCCAAGACGGCTGACAGAATGGCAATCAACAGACTTGAGTAGAAAATGCCTAAACCGCACCAGGATATGTATGCCCATAGAAAAGGGGGTTTGCACAGTGGAATGTATTACCACTCTGCTACTCCACTTGAATGACAGACCAGGAATACTAATATTTCTGGACCACGAGAAAGTCTTTGAACTGGCTAGCGCCTCTGCTGCCACATCGACAAAGAGGTCAAAAGCAACCTGCTCTCTTGAACCAAAAACTGTCTCATAAACAGAGAAGCAAGAGTTAAACTTCATGGCACAGTCTCTGAGTACAAAAGACATTGAAAAACGTACACCGCAAGGCGGCATTCTCAGCCCCCTACTATTCAACTGTTTAATGGAATAAGTAATGAGGCTGAAACTCCGACAACACTGTAGGCTGTTAAACTACGCGGACGACTTTGTCATTATCATAAAAGAAGGGGATGCGGGACACCTTACACCCCAATGCTCAGACTGCATCGAGAGGCTCTTAAGCGGAGACGGTCTGGAGACGGAGTCTCCAGGAGATGGAGACGGTCTTAAGCGACAAAACTCCCACACAGGGAGTAGATCAACTGACAGCTGAAGCATACAAGGTCTGCCTGAAGCACGTGCCTGTGAGGAGGGTCAGAAAGAAAGCCACTCTAGAAAGAGAATGCAGACGACTGTACAGGAGAAGGAAAAAAATAACGGAAATGCTTAGGCAGATACGACTATCACAGGAAAGGAAAATAACCTTAAACAGAGAGATCGAAGAAATAGAACAAACGTTGAAGCGATCATACGAGTTGGTGGAAATGGAATTGGAAAAGAAAGCTATACAGGAGATAAAGAAAAATAAAAAATATTTTTTTCACACACGCAAAATCAAAATAAAAAACCTCGACCAGTATTGGACCTTTAATTACAACTGAAGGTACGTACACAGAAGACACCAAAGAAATTGGTGAAATTCTAAGAGGCCAGTATGAGGCTATGTATAGCACTCCAATAAACAACATGAAAGTTGATGACCCAGACAGCTTCTTTATGAATGACATCCAAGCTGCAGATAATATAACGGATATTAACACGAACTCGGAAGACTTTGAAAAAGAAATTGACAATATGCCCATGCACTCAGCTCTTGGGCCTGACTCATGGAATTCAATATTCATAAAGAAATGTAAAGTACCAGTAGCGAGAGCACTCGGCGTAAAATGGAGAAAGAGCCTAGATACAGGGGAAATACCAGCAGCACTTAAATCTGCAGATATAGCTCCTCTGCACAAGGGGAATAGTAAAGCCTTGGCAAAAAATTATAGACCAGTTGCACTAACATCACACATAATAAAAGTTTTTCAGATTGATTAGGAATCAAATTTCTAGTTTCATGGAAAGTAATGAGCTACACAACCCAGGACAACATGGATTTTGAGCGGGAAGATCCTGTCTGTCACAGTTACTCAACCCCTATGACAAAATCACAGAAGCTTTAGAAGAAAAGCAAAATGCAGATGTTGTATACACAAACTTTGCAAGGGCATTCGACAAATATAATCATGGTGTGATTGCACACAAAATGAGGTCAGTGGGAATAACTGGTAAAGTAGGACGCTGGATACTCAATTTCCTGTCGAACAGAACACAAAGAGTAACAGTCAATTAAATAAAATCGAGTCAAAGCACAGTTAAAAGCTCTGTACCTCAAGGTACAGTCCTTGCACCTCTGTTGTTCCTTATTCTCATATAAGATATAAGACAAAAATACACGTCACAGCTTGTGTCATCCTTTGCAGATGACACAAAAATCAGCATGAAAATTACCTATAATGAAGACATTGAAAAACTACAAGCAGATATCAACAAAGTTTTCGATTGGGCAGCAGAAAATAACATGATGTTTAACGGTGATAAATTCCAGGTACTTAGATACGGCAAAAATGAGGATCTGAAACATAATACAGGGTACAAAACACAATCGAATCTGTCCATAATAGGAAAACAGGATGTAAAGGATTTCTGAATAATGATGTCTGACGAACTAACGTTTCGGGAGCATAACCAAGCAAATATTGCGTCAGCCAGAAAAATGATAGAATGGATTACGAGAACTTTCAAATCCAGGGATCCCATCACAATGGTTGTACTTTTCAAACCACTTGTACTGTCCCGTTTTAAGTACTGCTCGGTACTCACTTTCCTCTTCAGAGCAGGAGATATTGCTGAAATAGAGGGAATACAGAGAACATATACAGCACGCATAGACGCGATAAAGCACCTAAGTTATTGGGATCGTCTCAAAGCTCTCCAAATTTACTCTCTAGAAAGGAGACGAGAGAGATACCAAATAATATACACATGGAAAATACTGGAGGGACAGGTTCTAAATCTACACAGTAAAATAACAACGTACTGGAGTGAACGATATGGAAGAAAATGCAGAATAGAACCAGTAAAGAGCAGAGGTGCCATAGGCACAATCATAGAGAACACTGTATAAACATCAGAGGCCCGCTGTTCTTCAACGTCCTCCCAGCGACTATAAGAAATATTGTCGGAACAACCGTGGACATCTTCAAAAGAAAACTAGATTGTTTTCTAAAAAAAAAAAAGTGCTGGATCAATCGGGCTGTGATGGGTATGTGGGCCTGCGGGCCGCTCCAAGCAACATTCTGGTGGACCAAGCTCTCACAAGTCAAGCCTGGCCTTGGGCCAGGCTTTGGGAGTAGAACAACTCCCAGAACCCCATCAAACAGGTATCAAGCAGGCATCAGTGAAGAGGTAAAGCAGATTGGTATCAACTCATCCCCACAAAGACAAAAGCTATACCCATAAAAATAATGAAGCCCAACAACCAACTCAAAGTACAGGGCCAACCAATTGAGTGGGTGGACACTTATCAGCATCTAGAAATAATCCTGGACACACATAATTTTTAATGCTGAGGTCACTTACTTGGGAGAGAGAGAACTGCGGCCCGGACGGCAATCCTCAGATCACTAACCTCCCTCTCTGGAGGAGCCAATCTGCAAGTCCTTCGCACATACTATGTACAGGCAGTCAGATCACTGATCGACTATGCTGCACCTGCACTCACAAGCCTACCTACCTTGTGTCTACCTTGTGTAGCTTCCGGGGATCAACAGCCCAGCGACCAGGTCTCCGGATTAGTCGTCTGATCAACCATGCTGTTTGGATGGTTGGGTGGTTGGTCATTAGCCTATTACAACAACAGTGGAAAAAAACATGAACACAAAACAATGGTATAAGAGCTGCCCTAGGAGTCCCTATGTGGAACAGACTTGAAACTCTAAGACTGGAAACGGGTTTGCTCTCTCTTCAAGAAAAAATAAATCAAAGAACAGCTACGGTTATCAGCAAGATAATTGTTTTCCCTGATCCAATCCCAGTACGGCAGGTCTTGGTGGTTGGACTTTGCCAAAACAACGGAAACTCTTGGGCTGCCAGAGCGGGAGAAGTCCTAAACAGACTACAATTAAAAAGCTTGATTCTTGATAGAGGAGGTGATCAACCACACCCAAACTACACCTGTTCCCCATCGTGGGAGGAGCCTACCTTCAAAATAGTAACTGAAAGTCTCCCAATGAAAGAGACTTCCTATGATCCAACAAGCCTAAGACGTATTATAGAAAAACAAATGAGCAGCATTGCAGTAGCAGGAGCCACCCACATCTTCACAGACGGATCGGTTGACACAGAATATGAGAGTGCTGGCGCTACTCTTTGTACGGACAGCGAACAGGCATATTGGAGACTGGGAGGACCAGAATCATCAACCCAAACTGAGCAGTTTGCCATACAACAGGCATTCGCATATGTGATTGCACAAAACACTCAAAATGCAATCATTCACACAGACTCAAAATACGCACTTCAAATATTACGAGAAAAGCAGTGGAAAGACAACGTGGAAATAATTACCACTCATTTTGTATCTTGAAGCAGTCGCTAAAGACAAAGAACTCAGCATAACCCTAAACAGGATCCCATCCCATGTTGGAATCCCATTAAATGAGAAAGCTGATGAAACTGCTAAATTGGCAACTTGTTATCCAGTAATCCACATAAGAATCCAACCCAGCCTCGGGTACATAATAGACACCGTCACCAAAAGACAAATCGTATGTGTCTCCTGTCTTCCCAAGTATCTTAGCACCATCCCTAAACATGTTCATATAATTCTGTGTTCCATCTGGTTTATGGTTACCTTCCTACATTGTTTATGTAGACGATGAACATGAACAGTGTGTGTGTGTATTATTAAGTAATGTAAAGGGTTGAAAGACGTGTTAATTCGTCACATCAAGGGATGATTTAACTCCCTCTGGTGATAGGATTTAAAAAGTGCAAATATAAGTTCATATATATATA
>WNGS01009202.1:7644365-7660212 GCA_020271785.1 Procambarus virginalis
CATTAAAGGTTTATCACAGAGTTTACAATCTGAGTATTCTGGTAGTGGCTCAGCCTCACTAACCTGCCAGATGTGTCTATAGCCAAGGCGAATTCGCGCAATGACTACATCACATTGCCTGGTTCGGCTACTATGCCGACCATACAAATACCTATTATTACAAAACTTGTCATAACTTTTAATACTGCAGCTTTCAGGTCTCTGGGCATTTCTTAGTTCTTCTAAATCTGAATTAATTTCTTTAATTTGTATGTTTCTAATAACTGCATTAGATAGTCCAAAGTCATAATCAATGTTTTCTTTCCTGCAAGCCTCATTGGCCAATCGATCTACGAAGTCATGTTTTCCAACTCCAACATGGGATGGGATCCACACAAATTTTATACAAGAGTTATTATCATTGGCAAAGATTACATTCCATTTAATATTACAAGCTACGTCCGATATACATTGTGATGGGTTATTTAAGGACTGCAGAGCACTTTTAGAGTCACAGAAAATAACTCCACCACCATTGAGCTTAAGGTATTCAGTGGCTAGATAAATGCCCACTAGCTCGGTCTGCGTCGTGCTAGCCCAGTTGTTCAATCTCTGTGTACTAGACATGATCATTTCATTCCCTTTATACACTGCACATGCACAACCTGTTCTACCAGTGCCTAACTGCACAGAGCCATCAGTAAAGGCATAGGATTCAGTCGGTTTGAGAATGTGAAGATGACTGTCAATAGCTTCTAATGTTATACATCTCAAAATGTCAGTGTTATACATTTGTTTAACACTGATGGGGGTATAATGCAGAGAGACCTCCACATCTTTCCAAGGGGGAATATAGTGAACAGTTTTATCAGGGTTAAGAGACACATTCAGTTTCCGAAGATTATAGGCACAACAACTGAGCCACGCACTGTAGGGAGCTTTTTGCGGTGGATTGAGGGAACAGTCAGAATTGTTTAGAATGGATCTCAATTTAATTTGAATAGAGCTGGGGGGACCATTATTCTTCAAAGTTTTGGCGCAAAACATAGTACTAAGTAGAACTATTCTTTCGTAAATGGAAGGTAAGTTTAGTTCCTTTCTCATGTTAACAATTCTGACAGTTCTAGGACAACCCAGGATGATGCGCATGGCATCATTCTGTACTACATCTAGGCCTTGTAATTGTTTAGGTGAAAAATTAAGAAGATGCAAGGCATAATAATCAACAACAGATCGTACAAAGGCAATATAAAAACTACGGGCATATTTTATGTTAATGCCAAATCCTTTGCCAACAAGAGTTTTGAGAGGTTTAAGACGCTCAACTAGTTTTTTGCGCAGGTTGCTGACGAGATTTGCATCATTAACCTCGACTCCAAGATATTTATAAGACTCGCAAGTCTCCACGGGCACTCCATTAATAGTATAATTAACATGAAGAGAATGGGGAATAAGAACCCTTGTTTTATCAACAGATATTATGAGGCCACATTCTACTACTTTCTTGGAGAATGCATCAAGTAACACTTGTAGTCTTGGTTTACTGTGTGCCATAATACAAATATCATCAGCATAACATATAACAGTTTCCGTAGGTTGTACAGGTATGTCATGGATAAGTTTGTGCATAAGTATATTGAAGAGCATAGGGCTTAGGACACCACCTTGAGGTGTGCCTAGTTCGAATGCATCTGTCCTTGTACTTTTGACTCCTTTAAATAGGACACTAGCACGCCTGTTGGATAGGTAGCTCTTTATCCAACTCAGAAGATTACCTTTGATTCCAAATTCAGCAAGTTGCTCTAATATTATTTCGCCATTCGCTACATCAAAAGCTGACTTTAGGTCAATAAAGGCTGCCTGTGTCCCATCCTGGGAGTTTACAAAATATTCAGCAAAGCATGTTTGTGTGCTACACTTGGGCATGAACCCATATAGGTTTGGGGCCAGTTTTTCTTTGACCTGAAACATGACACGATTGAGAACAATTCTCTCCAAGACTTTACACATGCAAGATGTAAGGGAAATGGGTCTGAATTTTTGAGAGTTAGGTTTAGGAATTGGTATTATAAGACTTTGTGTCCATTTCTTTGGCAAGATACCTTGTGAGAGACTCATTTGATAGAGGTCAAGCAGAGGGTGGCTAGGGACATCATTCAGTAAGCTCAAAATGTTATAAGTTATACCATCCTCACCAGGGGCAGTTTGCTTAGGTTTTCCTAATGCTGATGTTAATTCAAAGGGGGTTATAGCAAACTGATCTGTTAAATCTGGCGAGGAGCGTGCTATTTCAATATTAAAGTTTCTGTTAATGTTGGTATGTCTTAAATGCTGCTGTATATCTGGGGGTAAGGAAGAAATTTGTGAGACACTAGACCATTCAGCTAGGAGCATGTCAGCATATTCTGCAGGAGTATGATGAAGCTGAACTGGGGCTGAAGGTTTGGTAATGTTTTTAATTTTGTTCCACATTTCTGATAATGTTGTAGTTCTATTGATACCTTGTAGGAATTGTTCCCAATATGTGTTCTTAACTTGACCCTTAAGCTCGCGAAAATCTCTGTTGGCATTAAGGAATGCAAGTAAATTGTCAGCTGTTTTGTCTCGTTTATAAGAGTCAGCAAGCTGAAGCACTTTAGCTCGCTCTGCAATGATAATAGGATCCTCTGTCCATGAGGAAGAACGAGTGTTCTTTTTTTTCCTTGATTTAACCCAGGTATCATAATAACCAGTGATGATACTGACAAGATCATTGTAAAAGTGGTCCACTGAGACAGGTGTATACCCAGTGTACCACTTATGTACATAAGCCTTAAAGTGCTGTTTAAGATTGTCTGGAATGTTAATTTTAACTCTAGGATGAGGATTGGACCTAATATCCGCCACATTGTATTCACAATATAGTGCAAAGTGATCACTTACTAGTTCTGGGATGAGCTTAACGTTGACGTTACTATCTACTAGGCTGTATCCAATCACATAATCCAGCCTACCTCCCAATAAATGGGTCTGTTTATCAGTATCATACACAGTAATATTATGATCAGTAAGGTATTTCAAGAAGACCCTTCCATTATTGTTACACTGAACATCACCAAGAGCAGTGTGACGAGCATTAAAGTCACCCATACATAACATAGCTGTGTTACCTGTAGGTTTCGGTAGCAGGTCTGCTTTAAGTACACTACATCGTCCATATATGTTATACAGTAGGAAATGGCTATTTGCAGTTTGTAATTTGAATTTTTGATAATGTATACTATCACTCCTGTGATTTTTAATTAGTTTACAGATTAATCCACTCTTAATATACGTTAGTAAACCAGTTCCAATATCGTTGTTGTATGCTATATACCCAGGTATCCTGGGTGGGACCTTCTTGATAGTTGTGGACGTATATGGTTCCTGTAAACAGATCACATCCACGTCTCTCATTTTAGCATACAAGATTACGTCATTTATCCGAAGATAAACACTTCGAATATTCCAAGAAAGAAACTTAATTGTTTTTGTTTGATGAGCCATGGTTAAGTGTCAAGGGAATGAAGGTAACATTTAAGGTCGTTAATCACTTGGACAACATAAGTAACTTTGTTCCGTGTGTCCTGAGTACTTTTGTCTAGGAGGCGTTTAACCTGAGTACGTGTTAGTGTTTTCTTAAACTCACTACCTGCAACCAAATCAAGGGTGTCTTGACGATCTAGTAGGGGTGCCAGTGAAGGGTTAATGACTACTCTAACACCATTCCCCGCGGGGATTTGACACTCACGTTCCGTGGAGATAGGTGAAGTAGTCTCAGCAGCTGCAACATTACCACTCGCATCACTACTGGTGCTGGGAGAGTTTACTTGATCACTATCGCTAGCATGATTCACTACACCACTATCACCGGCAGATTCTTCTCTAATGTTTGTATTTTAGTTTCCAATTCAGTAATTTTCTGTTTTAACCAGTCAATGTCATCTGTATCTTTGTTTGTTTGCTGTAGTCCGTCGAGGGTTGGAAACTGCTTACTAGAGGTGACATCAAGAGCTGCCTGCTGGGTGCCTCCCGCTGCTGGACCAGACGCCTCTGGCGTCCCGCTCATGCTAGGGTGGGCGGGGCGTCGAGGGCAGTCACGATGCCAAACATTCACACCTTGACACAAACACCTGGGACACTTCCGGACCGGAGGAGGGGCTTCCTCCCCGTCCTCAAGGGTAGGGGGGTCCCTGTGAGGACAATCCCTTGTATTGTGCTGTTCAGCACAGAGCCCACACACGGGGTCACGTTGACAGTACGTAGAGATATGACGAGTGCCGTAGCACTTATAACAAACAACAGGGGGGGATACCCAAGGTTTTATAGGACTTGATGGGATGAAATGTCCAAAGAAGGTGTACTGTTCAGGGGGAGGGTCACTGCCATTCCAAACAATGATGATCCTGTTGAGAGGTTGACCATCCTTATGCATCCGTCTTGCCTTGTAGACCCCGTCAAGGGTATAAGCTCTATCAAGAGGATACTCTTTGGGAAAACCGGTAACAAGATATTCCTTAAATTTTTTAGGACGATTGATGACGTCTTCTCTGGTGAAAGCAATATCACAAATCTTACCTTGAACCAGTTGAGTGATGATATCTCTTGCTTACGTGACACAAAGATGTAAGGGGATGTTGGTCTAGGTCGGACTATATCGAGGAATGTTTTGGAGAACTGTTTAGAGAGTTGTTCGAACCACTCCAGTTTATTGTTGGTGGTTGTTCCAGCTGGGAATGCCAGGCGCACATAGTCAGCGCGGGGAGCAATAGGAGGCTTGGGTGGCGTGCCCCGGCGTGCCCCTGGCTGGGCGGGCCCACCACCGCCCACCTCTACTTTCTTCACACGGGTTCCGGTGTTCCGGCCATCATCGCCAATGATCTCATCGCCATCAACAGAGCCTGCACGTTGAGAATTTCTTCTTCTTGCCTTCCGTGAAAGTTGCGTCTGCCACTCACTTCCGCTAGCCAAAGTAGCATCGAGGTCCACATTATCGGTGACTGCATCCCACTTCGAGCATCAACATATTCCTCGGCGGCGAGCTCGGGATCCATTGCTTGGAGATCACTTGCATTAGCAACCACAACAGAAGATAGGGTGGTACTGAGCCCGGTTGCCATGACAACGGGCCAGGAGGCGCAGCACAGGGTAGCTGCCCGGGGCTCCACCACTCGCCCAGGCTAGAACACTGGTACCCACCTCATGTAAACACACCACCAGTCGCGCACACAAACCACGACCCTGGGAAGGAGGGCCCAAGGTCTACTTTACACACGAGGGGAGCGTGGGGCCAGGTACACCACAAGGCGGCCCAGTGCCGTCCCAACAGTACCTCTGCTCTGGGTAGGCTCCAGATACCGCCACACAAATAATGTCTGCATGAAGTTCTACACAATCCAGCTATCCACGACCTACAACAGTTGGTAGTCAGGGTGTCGCACACTTAGTACCGCTGCAGCTGACCTAATAGGCACGCTAAAGGCACAATGTTAGGACTAGGCCTGTGTTAAACACCCAGATTACGTGTCAACAAGCGAGCAACCAGCAACACAGCCTCTCAACAACCACAGCAACGACAGTATCCGTCTTACCAAGTATTTTTGTTTAATTTGTACACATTTTATTCATAAATAGGTAGGCAGTTATGATGTGGGTGAACCCCCAACATGAAGTACGTTTACACAATTTATCACCCTCATATTCCATGTCTTACCTGTACTTATATGTTTAGAGAAATATTATTAATTCTTTGAACTCGGCAGGTAATTGTGATTTGGAGTAACAAGAAGCTGAGCAGACAGTGGGACCTTACATATAATTATTACCTAGCTGTATGCCAAGCCTTGTAGGCCTCCTAACAGCCGCCATTACGTGGCACTCAGAGGCACAGGGCCACACTCATCTTTAAGGCAACAATTACACAGCCTTAGCAGGCCCCTTCTACAGGAACAGCTAAGCTCTCCTTTTGTATATACTGTAGAAGTAGTGATCATAATTATCAATTAATCATTGCCATAATAATAGTAGATTAGACCACCATATGTGGTATGATATATTTATAAGGTAAACAATTTGTGGTTTAAGTAGGAGCCATTTCAAAGTGGTTTAAGCTGCAAATTGTCTCCCCAATTTATGTGAGATAAATTCACGCAGTTGAATCAGTACATACAGTCCACTCACTTAATTACTTACTCACTTAATTATTTACTTGCTTAATTAGCTAACTTATTACTAAGAACTAAGAAAATAAATTAGAAAAACTTTATCATATTAAAGTCAATTAAAATTAAGTAGAAATATTTAATTAAAAAAGAATTAAGCTGCTAGGATTTTCCCACATTCCCCAGAGGCTCGCCCAAGTCTGCCTCCCACCACATGTACTCTTGACTATATAATATACCGCCCTGCATTGTTGCCCTCGGTGGACCTGCGCCAGTGTAAGGTGATCAAGGAGTTCCTCCGCACACCCCAACAACCTCGTATACACCACTCTTTAGGTAGACCACAGCCCTTCACCGGACAACACCACCTTACTAAACCCGGGGGACATCAACCAACCACCAGTTGGTGAGGGAACATCAACCAACCACCAGTTGGTGAGGGGGACATCAACCAACCACCATTGGTGAGGGGGACATCAACCAACCACCATTGGTGAGGGGGACATCAACCAACCACCATTGGTGAGGGGGACATCAACCAACCACCATTGGTGAGGGGGACATCAACCAACCACCATTGGTGAGGGGGACATCAACCAACCACCAGTTGGTGAGGGGACATCAACCAACCACCAGGTGGTGAGGGGACATCAACCAACCACCACTGATGCTACGAGACATCAATAATAAGCAAGACATGGAAGGAGAAGAGGAAGACTGGGAGCAGTAAAGACACATGGTGAACCACTAACGTGTTCTAGTGACACTATAAACCACAACAGCACAAATCCATTATATGAACACGAGTCTGTAATACAGTCATTTAATAACTGTATGTTCAACAAATCCAACAGGAGCCTTGGTGAGGGTTCGAACCTACGTGCTGGGTGTTCCCAGGCACATAGACTTGTTCATTGATATATGACGTTAATGTGATTTCTCTGTGTATGTTCATTATTGTTATAAGAGGTGAGAAACACAACAAATATATACTTTTGTGAGGAAGATGAGAATATGCTATAATGAGGGACATACAGACATTCGGTTGAGAGGCGAGACCAAAGAGCCAGAGCTCAACCCCCGCAAGTACAACTAGGTGAGTAGAACTAGGTGAGTACAGACCACATGAGCCAGCGAGGAGAGCCTACCAGTGGTGGAGATGTGTCCTGTCCTCCCTCACTCTCCTCAACAATCTTACCTGAAAAATGAAATACACTCATTATGTGACACATCACTGGTAGTACAATGCAACCTAAAATATATATCAATATATTTTATATATATATATCGTACCTAGTAGCCAGAACGCGCTTCTCAGCCTACTATGCAAGGACCGATTTGCCTAATAAGCCAAGTTTTCATGAATTAATATATTTTCTCTATTTTTTTCTTATGAAATGATAAAGCTACCCATTTCATTATGTATGAGGTCATTTTTTTTGTTATTGGAGTTAAAATTAACGTAGATATATGACCGAACCTAACCAACCCTACCTAACCTAACCTAACCTATCTTTATAGGTTAGGTTAGGTTAGGTAGCCGAAAAAGTTAGGTTAGGTTAGGTTAGGAAGGTTAGGTCGTCGAAAAAACATTAATTCATGAAAACTTGGCTTATTAGGCAAATCGGGCCTTGCATAGTAGGCTGAGAAGTGCGTTCTGGCTACTAGGTACGACATATATATATATATATATATATATATATATATATATATATATATATATATATATATATATGTCGTACCTAGTATATATATATATATATATATATATATATATATATATATATATACATATATATATATATATATATATATATATATATATATATATATATATATATATATAATATATGGAAGGGAGTACCACCTCTGGCTGGAAGAAGGGGGACCCATAGCCTCGGAGGAAATCACACATAACGCATTGGAGGGAATGTAGGTCCCCTCCAATACAGTTTCTGTGTGCTTTTCTCCTACCACCCCCTTCCTTTTTTTTTCTTATGCTTTATTGTGTATTTAAAGGTTACAAAACATACAAGACAAATGCCTAAAGGTTATGGATCTCTTGAAGCTCCTCCGCTTCCGGACAGGAACCGAGGACGCAGCAAGCATTTCCCTCTGGATCGCCACACTGAGGCGCTGAAACAAAAAACTGCAAGCCCTTGGGTCTCTGGTGACGTCAATGAGCTTGGAACCCAATTCCTTGAGAAATCCCAAGGCACTCTTGCCCCAGGGGCCATGCGTCTCAGACGCTATGGGAACAAAGAGGTATTGACCTGCCAGTCGCCTGTATTTGAGAGATTTTGCTGTTTCCCTGTGGTTGGCTGCCCCACCTGCTTGATCAGCTCCGAAGTGTACATAGGTGTCAGCCAGGGTGGATACACATGTGTAGTCCCACACCAACTGTCTACCCTCCTTCCATGAGTATATGGTGATGCCATCAGGGCGAAGTGCGGGGAAATCCGGGTTTTGGACCCCTAGGATGCGAGGTTCTCTCTCCGCTGGGCACTTAGCTGAGACGAGGCTTCTCTTGATGATGTCATTGACCTCGTTGTGTCTTGCATGCCAGCCCTTTGTGCTTCCGCAATGCAACCCATGCAGTCCGTATTGGTCTGCTTCCACCCTGTTGCAAATACACTTGTATTCAGTGTGAATTGGGGCACCAAGGCGGAGGGCCACTGCTACACGAAGGGATTCTGGATCTAGGCGCGTGCCCATTGTTGACATATATATATATATATATATATATATATATATATATATATATATATATATATATATATATATATATATGTCGTACCTAGTAGCGAGAACCCACTTCTCGGCCTACTATGCAAGGCCCGATTTGCCTAATAGGCCGAGTGATTTTCTTTATTTTCCATAAATTGTTTCCAATTGGTTTATTTGAATTAATATTATTATATTTTACTAGGAACGTAAATTATTGACATAGTTATATTGGTTTAGGCTAAGATAGGTTAGGTTTGGTTAGGTAGGGTAGGTAAGGTTCGGTCACATATCTACGTTAGTTTTAATTCAAATTAACAAAATGGACTCATACAAAATGAAACGGATAGCTTTATCCTTTGATAATAAAAAATTAGAAAAATATATAAATTCATGAAAACTTGGCTTATTAGGCAAATCGATTTTGCATAGTAGGCCGAGTATTGCATTCTAGGTACAACATATATATATATATATATATATATGTCGTACCTAGTAGCCAGAACGCACTTCTCAGCCTACTATGCAAGGCCCGATTTGCCTAATAGGCCAAGTTTTCATGAATTAATTGTTTTTCGACTACCTAACCTACCTAACCTAACCTAACCTAACTTTTTCGGCTACCTAACCTAACCTAACCTATAAAGATAGGTTAGGTTAGGTTAGGTAGGGTTGGTTAGGTTCGGTCATATATCTACGTTAATTTTAACTCCAATAAAAAAAATTGACCTCATACATAATGAAATGGGTAGCTTTATCATTTCATAAGAAAAAAAATAGAGAAAATATATTATTTCAGGAAAACTTGGCTTATTAGGCAAATCTGGCATTGCATAGTAGGCCAAAAAGTGAGTTCTGGCTACTAGGTACGACATATATATATATATATATATATATATATATATATATATATATATATACACACACACACACACAATAAGAGAAAATGTGTGTCTGTCAACGTTGGAGGCCAGAACCTTGGGGCTAGCTAGCCTCATCCAATTTTGCAGGGTAATGGTCTGGAGTACGGCACGGACATAGGTTGGTCGGGATAGGTCTAAGTTTTAGGTAGGTCTAGGCTTTAACAAGTATTAACACGCATTCACACCAATAAGCCATTTTCACGAAGTAAACTGTAAAATATAGCGTGTGATTAACGTAGAATATATCACTGGCCCTCCCAACGACCTGAAAGCACCGGTATAAAAAACTATGATTTGTTCAGCTCTGAAACCTATGTTTATAGGCAGCACAAAACGTGGACCAGATTGTCGACACAGTGATTGCTAGGATCAGGTTGGGTTACCGTTACCTGTGGCAGGTGGCTGCAGGTGACGGATCTCCCAATCCTGAGTACTCCAGGTGCAAACTTTGTGAACAGGAACTGCGGCACGATCTCCCACACTACATCACCGAATGACCAGTTATTTGACCATTCAGACCAGTTGGCATGAGGTACCTGGAGCTTTGTAATTACTTTATTCACACTCGTGTTCATGAGGATATCCTCATAATACACCCAGAGTCTGCCAGTGCAGACTACTGATCACATGCCTCTGTATGACCAACCATCCTGCGAGATGAGGATTTTGTAGCATCACGGAGCTAGCTTTTTGACACACACTTTTCTCCACCGTCACATAATCTAGGGAAGCAATTAGTAACACAATTAGTAACACTTTCAGTAACACAATTAATAACACTTTCAGTAACACAATCAGTAACACTTTTAGTAACACTCAGTAACACAATCAATAACACTTTCAGTAACACAATCAGTAACACTTTCAGTAACACAATTAGTAACACTTTCAGTAACACAATCAGTAACACTTTCAGTAACACTCAGTAACACAATCAATAACACTTTCAGTAACACAATCAGTAACACTTTCAGTAACACAATCAGTAACACTTTCAGTAACACAATTAGTAACACTTTCAGTAACACTCAGTAACACAATAAATAACACTTTCAGTAACACAATCAGTAACACTTTCAGTAACACAATCAGTAACACTTTCAGTAACAATTAGTAACACTTTCAGTAACACAATCAGTAACACTTTCAGTAACACAATCAGTAACACTTTCAGTAACACTCAGTAACACAATCAATAACACTTTCAGTAACACAATCAGTAACACTTTCAGTTACACAATCAGTAACACTTTCAGTAACACAATCAGTAACACTTTCAGTAACACAATCAGTAACACTTTCAGTTACACAATCAGTAACACTTTCAGTAACACAATCAATAACTTTCAGTAACACAATCAGTAACACAATCAGTAACACTTTCAGTTACACAATCAGTAACACTTTCAGTAACACAATCGGTAACACTTTCAGTAACACAATCAATAACACTTTCAGTAACACAATCAGTAACACTTTCAGTAACACAATCGGTAACACTTTCAGTAACACAATCAGTAACACTTTCAGTAACACTTTCAGTTACACAATCAGTAAAACTTTCAGTAACACTCAGTAACACAATCAATAACACTTTCAGTAACACAATCAGTAACACTTTCAGTAACACAATCAGTAACACTTTCAGTAACACAATCAGTAACACTTTCAGTTACACAATCAGTAACACTTTCAGTAACACAATCAGTAACACTTTCAGTAACAAAATCAGTAACACTTTCAGTAACACAATCAGTAACACTTTCAGTTACACAATCAGTAACACTTTCAGTAACACAATCAGTAACACTTTCAGTAACACAATCAGTAACACTTTCAGTAACACAATCAGTAACACTTTCAGTTACACAATCAGTAACACTTTCAGTAACACAATCAGTAACACTTTCAGTAACACAATCAGTAACACTTTCAGTAACACAATCAGTAACACTTTCAGTTACACAATCAGTAACACTTTCAGTAACACAATCAGTAACACTTTCAGTAACACAATCAGTAACACTTTCAGTAACACAATCAGTAACACTTTCAGTTACACAATCAGTAACACTTTCAGTAACACAATCAGTAACACTTTCAGTAACACAATCAGTAACACTTTCAGTAACACAATCAGTAACACTTTCAGTTACACAATCAGTAACACTTTCAGTAACACAATCAGTAACACTTTCAGTAACACAATCAGTAACACTTTCAGTAACACTTTCAGTTACACAATCAGTAACACTTTCAGTAACACAATCAGTAACACTTTCAGTAACACAATCAGTAACACTTTCAGTTACACAATCAGTAACACTTTCAGTAACACAATCAGTAACACTTTCAGTTACACAATCAGTAACACTTTCAGTTACACAATCAGTAACACTTTCAGTTACACAATCAGTAACACTTTCAGTAACACAATCAGTTACTGTAAGAAATATTATTGAATCTTCATTTCTAAAAAGTAGTAAATTATATAATATTAATGTAAGTCCAAGATTATATAAATTAGATAACATTATAATTGGTAAGATTTGTGATAGGCATACAATTATGAAAAGAATAATTGTATGTCCAGTACATTCTAAGAATAATTGTATGTCCAGTACATTCTAAGAATAATTGTATGTCCAGTACATTCTAAGAATAATTGTATGTCCAGTACATTCTAAGAATAATTATATGTCCATTACATTCTAAGAATAATTATATGTCCAGTACATTCTAAGAATAATTATATGTCCAGTACATTCTAAGAATAATTATATGTCCAGTACATTCTAAGAATAATTATATGTCCAGTACATTCTAAGAATAATTATATATCCAGTACATTCTAAGAATAATTATATGTCCAGTACATTCTAAGAATAATTATATGTCCATTACATTCTAAGAATAATTATATGTCCAGTACATTCTAAGAATAATTATATGTCCAGTACATTCTAAGAATAATTATATGTCCAGTACATTCTAAGAATAATTATATGTCCAGTACATTCTAAGAATAATTATATATCCAGTACATTCTAAGAATAATTATATGTCCAGTACATTCTAAGAATAATTATATGTCCAGTACATTCTAAGAATAATTATATGTCCAGTACATTCTAAGAATAATTATATATCCAGTACATTCTAAGAATAATTATATGTCCAGTACATTCTAAGAAATAAAGAACACCCATTTAATCATCCCACCTTCAAGTCACTTCCAGTATTCGCTATATATTGTTTAAGGATCTACTCAGGTGTAGTGAGGTATATCATCCCAAACCCATGCCTTCTCTGGGACGGGAGACATCTCCCGTCCACGAGGCTAACCATAGCCCGTGCTTCTTGCCCCGCTTCTGTGCCAGGTAAGTTACGGGCTCACCATAGCCCGTGCTACTTGGAACTTGTTCCGAGTAGCTGAATCTATAACAACAACAACAGCCTTCTCTGCACACAGCACCGCTCCTGTGCCTGGTACGTCCACTACGGGCTCACCATAGTCCGTGCTACTTGGAACGTTTTGTTCCCGGTAGCTGAATCTAAAACAACAACAACCTCTGTTGCGGGCTATTCATGCCCGTGCCACCTCTTGGGTGGCTAAATCTCTGTCAATCAATCAAACACCTGATCTCTGCTGGTATTCCTTGACATGTTTTGAAACACGAAAACAGGAATTTTCATTTCGGTTATCCTTCCTGGATACTTTATATATATATATATATATATATATATATATATATATATATATAGTGACGGTGTTCCCCCCCTTCTAATTCTCCCACGCCTGCTGTAAGAGTCATGTCCACTATTCCCGAGCGTTCTCTACATTGCAGGCATCAATTGAACATATGTGGGAGAGAACAGCATTCTCGATGAGCCGAGAAATTTGCGAAAATGTAGTATTTTGGCCTGTGGGATAGGCCCTTTAGGGAGCCAATATGGCGCTGGCGAGTCTGTTCTCCCGCCAAAACTGTGTGACGTCAGTGGCGTCAGATTGGTCACCGTCAGCGACGTGGCACTGGGAGCCAATGAAAACCAACTTTGGGAAAAGTGACGTCACATAGGCATGGGGGGTCCGGCCGTGTTGGCGCCGTGGCGAGATCAGTCTTTCACGACACGTCCGAGAGGTAGGACGCGCGATCGGTCGTCCTGTCAGAGTGACGGATTTACCGAACTCCGGTGGACGTAAGCGTCTCCAGTTGATAGCGCGCACTCTGTGAGGTCTTCCTGCAACCCAGATGTTGCTCAGCTAAGGAATTGACAGAATATTGAGCAACAAGTGCTCAGGGACAGGTGCGTTGCAAGAAGTGGGCCGGGCATCGACGTTTGTCGTCATTGGCAGTTCACCAGTATAAGAGACAGCTTAGTGGCCGGGCCAACCCACCGTGAGTGAATCGGGTTGACCGTCTTGTCAACCAGGTTGAACGTGTGATCGACGATCCTGTCAAGTTTGACAGTAACCCCACCTTCGTGGAACCCTACGAGTCAACAGTTGGATGCAAGCACGTCGAGAAGTCTTCCCAAATACCTAGCGATATATCTAGACGACGAGGGAATTGACAGTGAAGTGAGCTTCAAGTGCTCTGAAGTCGGGTGCTGTGCGTGTGGAGCTTAAGCAGTATCGTCTGGGACGGTTGATAACTTCACAGTGACTTCGTGGTGGTGAGAGGCAGTTCCTCTGGGAGTACAGTGACAAGGACTATTTGGGAAACGTGCGACGACCGCCGAGACGTAGGCTGGCTGCCGTAGTTGGGAGGAAAGTTGACGGCCAGGAGACCGACTTCAACCGGCGACATACTGTAGGGGAAGCACGGACCTGCTGTGTACAGAAGCGGCGAGACGCGACATCCTAAGGCGTGGGCTTGTGTTTCTGGATGGTGAACGAGGCGAGAGCCTGGACCAGGAGCTACAACCCAACTGTCATCCTAGGATAGGTGAAGTAGGTGTTTACAGTTACCCTCCCATTTCCCCTTTAGTTAGCTATATATTTTCTTGTCAGGATATTTTATATGTCGTGAGCAAGTCTCACTTGAGTCTAAGTCACAGAGAGAGCACAGTGTGTGGTGAGCCTACCCAGAGCGCTCACAGTATCAGTTTACATATATATCTATGTGCGGTGTGTGCAAGCACCAGGATTCATCAAAGAATTTGCTGTGACTATTATTAATTTCCAGTGAGTATTATTATTATATATATTGTAGTAAACCAGATATTGGTGTGTTGATCTCTATAATCTATTGATATAAATGCCTGTGGATTGATCTCTATAATCTATTGATATAAGTGCCCGTGTGTGTTGATCTCTATAATCTATCGATATAAATGCCTGTGTGTTGATCTCTATGATCTATTGATATAAATGCCTGTGTATTGATCTTCATGATTTATTATTATATATATGCCTGAATTTGATTACTGAGTTATATATGACATGACTGTGTACTGAATAATATCATATACGTGAAGCGATTGCCAGTGATATCTCTGTGAGAGAAAAATTAGATATAAAGAAAAGTTCAGTGATCAAGCGAATGCATTCACAGTAAATATTATTAAGAATAGAGTAATCTTTTGGTACGGTGAAAAGTCACTGTGAGTGCAGTGTGAATAAGATATTGATCGTAGGCCAGTGAAATCATAAGTATGCCATGTGAATGTGAATACAGTGTTTTGCGAAAAAGTTAAATAAACGGGGATCGTGACAGAATTAGAAAACAAGTACTAGTCTGTTCCCACGATCGCGAGGGTCCCGGTCAGTCGACTATCTGACAGGGAACGCGGGGCGCTGCCGGTGTTACCATATGGTGCGCTCCAGAATAATTATGATATGAAGTGGAGCAATTGTCTATATATTATTCCTGATACATTGATGCATATATATTCTCGTTGTCTTATTAAGTAAAATACACAAACTCCTTTGGTGTTTATATTATCCCCTCCATTTACTCTTGTGACGTGAAATGAAGTAAGCAGAATGACCTCCTGATACATATTACTTGGAATTTCTCTTGCCACAATTACACCTGC
>WNGS01009202.1:7757907-7770407 GCA_020271785.1 Procambarus virginalis
AATAATTTTTTCAAGTTTGCTTCAATAATAGAGGTTGGTGGTGGAGGCGGAGGTGGCCGTCCTTGTGTGAGGGTGGCGGCACGGCCAGCCTGCCTATTGTCTCTGGACCTGTTGGTGTCTTGCCTAACACTAGGCTTCTTGTTCCCTGGACCCGCCTATACCACAATAACCTTTAACCCGGAGCAACTCTTTTGGTTAATTATAATCAATAATTTGTACCAATAGAATTGGTAATATATTTGGCTGTTATTCCAGACATCACAATAAAATGAGACAGGAGAGAGTAATGCTTAATTTCTATTCTAATTTGGTTAGTTAAGACGTAAAATAGGCATCCTAAATGGGTATAGACTTGTAGGCAATATGGAGATAAATATCGTGGACAAGGGGGAATAGGCACTTTGTAAATGTGTGGCCATGTCTGTGGTAGAAAAATAAATAATAATAATAATAAACACTTCCTGTGCCACTTACTGTTGGAACTTGTATAATTTTTCTCGAACGAGTCCACTTTTTGAGAAAATCCGTAGGAGCCGTGATGAGGAATTTTCTCATTGATACATCACGTTATTGTGATTATTAACACACTAACGTGTGATAAGTGAATTATGTTCACTGTTGTTCTGGAAATATTTGCCATGTTTGCCGTGGACCGCAGGTGTTCATACAGTACCAGGTGATTATGCCTGCGACATCGTTACTCTTCACTGGCGCTCATCTTCTGCATGTCTCCCATATTGTTCGCGCCACTATATTGTTATTTTTGCTGCTGAAATTTGGGACCAGGTCGTCTAATATCTTCCATGTATACAGTATATTATGTGACACCTCTCTAGTGTCTTGTCTAGAGAGTATATTTTTGAGAGCTTTGTGACGGTTCCAGTAATGTGGAAGGTTCATCGATAAATCTCCCAAATTACTGGAACACACTTACGGCACACAGAGAAATGTGTGCCGTAAGTGTTCCCTGTATTCCCTATATTTCACAAATCTTTCCTGCCTTGAAGGCGGAAGTCAGTACATGGTACTGTAGTACTTATTGCGCGACAACACCGCCTAATTTTCCGCCCATCCTCCTGTTGGGTAGTTAGTGACTATGAGGACCATAGTACTTAGACAGACGGTTAACGCAATTAGGCAGTAGAAGTCGGACATATTGAATTTGGACAGATCGGAAAAGAATTTATATTTTTTGCAAAGGTAGTAAGCTAAACTAACCTCCCTAGGCCTAATACAGGATATCTAAGGCCTAATACAGTACGCCTGCACGCCATATTAGGCCTAGCAATATTTGTTGTATTTTAGATTAATTTTTTTTTTCGGATTCTATAAAGTGTACAAAGTTCTGTATAATTCCTTAGTACGTCAATATTTGTACTATGGTGCAAATAGTTACAAAAAGTACTATCTAAACAGAATTTTTTGTTGTCGTCTAACTCCCCTTGCCACTTAGGATGGAGGGGGGCGGGGGTATAGGGGTTTATATAGCTTGAGGGCACAAGTCCTCCCACATGGCAAGAAAGTAACCCTAAACACACACATTTCACTAACACAAACTAAAAAAATGTATATAAATGGTAGATGGCATTCTCAACCCACAAGAGTTAAGATGATAACATGTAAATTGAAAATTCTTTTGTATTGTGTTTTCTCTTATATGGGCCACGGCACACAGTGAGGGGTGCACAGTATATTAAAAAAGAACTAAAGCTGAGGGCAAAACAAGAAGCTGCCTAAGTGGCAGGTTTGGCAGCTTGACAGCAACATGCATGGAAAACAATTCAAAGTGGAAGCTCCTAACAAAGCCCCGGAGCGGGAGGCTTGTCATGTATGCGCCTGGGGGTACATCCGGCCGCCGCCGTACCTCTGGTGGGCTCCGGCCAGGTCGTCCACCCTCCTGTGAGACACCATCTGGAGAAGTGGTGCTCCAGATGACGACTTGTATAGTTGGCCACCAGCTATCCTGGCTGCGGTTCACCTGAACAAGACTATATTAACCCTTATGCACCCTTGATTGATTGTTGCCGCCGAAGGCGGCTAGTTTATTGTGCACCCCATACGCATCCTGTGAGCGGTTGCGCAAAAGCATTACAGAGGGCACAAAAGGTTTTTATCAGACCTCATCTTAGATTATTTCATAAACAATTTCATCTATCCTTCACACCTTATAGTTACAATGTCAGCTAGTTACAGAGTAAGTAAGAGCTTAGAGCTCTTACTTACTCTGAGCTATATACTCTTACTCTGAGCTCTTACTTTCAAGAGCTATATATTTACAGTAAGTCATTATACATTAATGGTAGGTCTTATCTCTAATACATAATAGTTTGACCAATGGGGACATTAGTCATAGGGGAGCTTCTGTTTATTATTAGTCCTCACAATATACTACTTGTTTCTGAATCTCATATGTCGTTCATCTTCTGTAAGCGAAATGTGGATACAGTGCAAGGATTTCAGGTAATTTATCCATGGTAATAAGATAGGTTGCCATATCATACAGACTGAGCTTAGATTTATCTCTAAATGGCTCAATTTTACTACAATCCAAGATATAGTGTTCAAGTGTGTGTCCCTGTCTTTGTCCACACACTTTACTTCATCTAGATCCCTATACAAGCCGAACTGCCAGAGAGACTTGTGGCCAAGTCTTATACGAGCTGTGACAACATCTGTTAGTCTACTGACTTTGTTACTTGCCCCATACACATGTTTTACTTCGCACATTTCATTGTGATGAACAATGGACCTGCTAGTTCCAGTTTGCACTATTCTACTTTCTTCAAATCCATTCAGGAGTTCTCGTCTAATGACATTTTTAAGGGACCTATTTGATAACTCAAGATTCCGTTCAATACTGTCTTTATTTACTGCAGCCTTAGCAAGGGCGTCAACTTTGTCATGTTCCTGCAGGCCAATGTGAGAAGGAATCCACAACATTTTTATATTTACCCTCTTGCTAAGTATTCTTATATATCTACGTCTAGCTTCCAAGACAAGCACGTTATTACTTGATTGCAAACCCTGTGCACGGTGATCCTGGGACTATGGTGGTCTTGGACCATATGCTGTAGATGTAATATGTCCAGGTCAGGGCTTTCACAGAGCAAATCTCAAGGTCGCTGTTGGCGAGTCCCATATCCTGTAGACCACGCGCACTCTCCTGGCACCATCCTCCCCTCCAATTAAGGGTTATTGAAGAGGCGGATGCTGTGTGCTTCCTGGTATATTCCCCTGACCTTTTGAAGGATCTCTGGGGTGCCGTACTTGTCACACTTGCTCTGATGTGGACGGGAGAGTGGGAAGTTATCAGCAGAGACCTGGGTGTCTAATATAAAGGCCTCGTCACCTTTGCCAGCTATGATGCAGCTTGCAGAAGGTCCCTCCATCCGGTATACGAACTTCATGTTCCACCACAAAACCTCTCTGCCGCAGGCGGCCAGTGACGAAGCGGGTCATACCGTCATGACGTTTCACCCGAGCCCCATGAGTTTATTTGAATAGTATGAGCATTGTATTCACCTAGTTGTGCTTGCGGGGGTTGAGCTCTGCTCTTTTCGCCCGCCTCTCAACTGTCAGTCAATGAACTGTTACTAACTACTAACAATTTTTTTTCTCTCCATTCCCCCCCCCCCCAAGGAAGCAGTCCGTAACACCTCTAACTCCCAGGTGCCTATTTACTGGTAGGTAACAGGGGCATCAGGGTGAAAGAAACTCTGCCCATTTTTTCTCGCCGGCGCCGGGAATCGAACCCGAACCACAGGATTACGTGACCAGCGTGCTGTCCACTTAGCCACCGGCCTCCAGATTGTGGTGGAATCCCTGAACTTGAAGGTTCTCCTAATATACACTAGCCTTCTCCTGGCTGGTGCTGCCCGAACAATCGTGGACAACAAGAGAAAACTAGATAGTTTTCTTCAAGAAGTGCCGGACCAACCGGACTGTGGTGGATATGCGGGCGTGCGGGCTGCTCCAAGCAACAGTCTGTTTGTCCACACCCTCACGAGTCAGGCTTGGGCAGTAGAACAACTCTGAGAACCCCTTCAAGCAGGTGTGCTTGATTTATGGTGACATGACGGGAAGAAAGGCTCATGTGGCTGCTCAGAGGAACACAACTGACTGTGAACGGCATCTATGAAGTTGACAAGTTCTATAACATTATTCACGTGTGTTGTGCAGTAAAATATTTAATACTGGAAGATGTCGTCGTGAAGATCGTGAACTTTATTAGAGCTGTTATCTTAAACACAGTCAGTTAAACTGTTTATTTTTTATTTTTTTTTATCAGATATTCCACGGATGCCGTGTCACGCTGGTGTCCGATGGTTAAGCTTTGAAAATGTATTGAAGTGTTTGAGTAGACTGCCTGCGGAAAAATGTTTCCCCAGGAATGAAATAAGGTACATGAACCGGGAGATAATTGTTATAGACCTTGAAAAACCTTGCTGTAATGGTGACTATCATGGAACACTTAAATTACCTCAACGTTACGAGCCGAAGGCGCAGTCAAGTGGTGGGTTTGGGACGTGGTTCCCGCCTTCCACATCAAACTCCAGCTTTTCGACAGACAATTTACCATAATCTTTTTACACTTGTCAACTTTGAAATTCCTTGAAGACTTGCCCAAGTTTTATGATGATACACAAGGAACTACCGCGAGATTTGCATAGTTTAAGGAATGAGTTTTTCGAAAAATTTAAAGACATTAAATTTTAAAGACATTTTTCTTTTTCGGAACCCATTCTCTGTCGGCGTTAATGAATACCAGAATTTGTAAGACAAGATTTTATTTACTAACAATGTTTTGAGGCAAAAATGTAATAGTGTTGATGTTGGCATATTTGGCCAAGATCTTGCCCCAAATTATCACAATCAAGTGTTTTGCCTCGAAGATAGTTAGGTGCGCACGTGTGTGCACATCTGATTCACACCTGAGCTCCGGTTACAGCCCCGTTCCTGTGCCAGGTGAATCCACTACGGGCTCACCATAGCCCGTAGTACTTGCAACTTTTGTTTCGAGTGGCTGAATCTAAACCACCACCACCACCTGACCGGGGGTGGGGGGGGGGAGGGAAGAACAACTGAAACACATTAAAGGTAAACTCCAGGTAAGGGAGACCAAATGTCAGGACGCAGCATTACCAAGTAATATAAGGTAAACAATTATTACAATAATTATTTTTTCTTTAACCGTGGAGGGCGGCGGTTAATTATTCATCTGCCAACAGTTATCCCGACTCCTTTATCCAGTGTATTCCTCTAGTTATCCACACTATTTCTCTAGTTATCTATTCGTCTACCTCCCTAGTTATCCAACCATTTATTAGTAGCGGAGATTACTGGGATGCAGGAGCTGTGTATATATCAGGGGGAGGAGGAAGCACAGGGGCAAGGCAGAGGGGCATTGTTGGTGTTCACTGTCCAGTGCCAAGTGTGTCACGCGGTACACTGACACGTGAGTGGTGGTGCCACACTCACAACAAGGAAGTTGAGGTGGTTGGCCGAGCCTCGTAGTGTTAGTGTGGCTCCTGATGATAGTCCCCGGGTGTGTACACAGTGTGGCCCCTCATCATGGTTTAGTTAATTTATTATGCAGTACCGCCATTAGTAATTACCTAAGTGTAATTACCTAAGTGTAGTTACAGGATTAGAGCTACGCTCGTGGTGTCCCGTCTTCCCAGCACTCTTTGTCATATAACGCTTTGAAACTACTGACGGTCTTGGCCTCCACCACCTTCTCCCCCAACTTGTTCCAACCGTCTACCACTCTGTTTGCCAAAGTGAATTTTCTTATATTTCTTCGGCACTAATTACCATTAGTGGTAATGGCTTGGCGCCTTCCCCTGATAATTCCCTCCCTCACCTGCAACATTTCCCCCTCCCCCCTGTCTCCCCTCCTACCCCCTCCCCCTGTCTCCCCTCCTACCCCCCTCCCCCTGTCTCCCCTCCTACCCCCCTCCCCCTGTCTCCCCTCCTACCCCCCTCCCCTGTCTCCCCTCCTACCCCCCTCCCCNTAAAGTCTTTTACGGTTTCACATTCAACAATACAGTGTTCTAGTGAATGCAGGTTATCACAGAGTTTACAATCTGAATATAATGGTAGTGGCTCAGCCTCACTAACCTGCCAGATGTGTCTATAGCCAAGGCGAACTACGGCAATGACTACATCACATTGCCTGGTCCGGTTACTGTGCTGACCATACAAATACCTATTATTACAAAGCTTGTCATAACTTTTAATACTGCAGCTTTCAGGTCTCTGGGCATTTCTTAGTTCTTCTAAATCTGAAGTAATTAATGTGTGTGTTTTTATTAATCGTTTTAGATAGTCTAAAGACATAATTCGCGTTTTCTTTCCTGCAAGCCTCATTTTCCAATCGACCAACAAAGTTATGTTTTCCAACCCCAACATGGGATGGGACTACCTTGTCCGGGCCGGGGTTCAAGGTCCCCGCGTCTTCCTATTCTAGGCCCAGCTATTCACACAAATTTTATTAAAGTTATCGTTGGCCAAAATTCCATTCCGTATAATATTAGAAGGTATTTGAGACATTAACGGTTGTGTTGGTTGCAGGTGATCCGGGACGCTGAGAGGCTGGCCCAGCGCATGCGCCACCGCGGCGCCTGCTCCTGTGACAATGACACTGGTGACGGCGCCGGCCTCATGGCCTCCATCCCCCACGCCTTCTACACAAAGATCTTACGGTAAGTTAGATGAATAGTAGCATGAGGTGAAGTAAAACTTGGCCCAAATGTGTGCCCTCCTTGTGGGAATGGAACCCGGTACCTTTCAGTTGTTACCACTACGCCACAGAGAAGCACCGGACACTTGCCTGGTGCTTCGCTTTGGCCTGGGTTGTATCCTGGTCGGGGAGGATTTCGTGGGCACCAATCCTTAACTGTAGCCTCTGTTCACCCCAACAGTAAAATTGGTACCTGGTTGTTAAACGATTTGGCGGGTTGTATTCCGGGGTATATTAGGATTAAGGACCTGCCTGAAACGCTATGCGTGCTAGTGACTGCACAAGAGTGTAAGAACTCTTGTATATATATATATATATATATATATATATATATATATATATATATATATATATATATATATATATATATATATATATAATATATATATATATATATATAAAACGTGCACTCGAAGTCTTGCTCCATGCAAACTCCAGCACCGTTAATATATACAGTGGAAGTTAGAGCAAAATGGAGAGCAAGTGCAGGCGAAGAGTCACAATAACGTGGCTGAAGTATGTTGACCAGACCACACACTAGAAGTTGAAGGGACGACGACGTTTCGGTCCGTCCTGGACCATTCTCAAGTCGCTTGGAGAGCAAGTGATTACTGCTTCAGTTCCTTCCATTAGAGCACTTGTAACGTCACTGGGAGACTACAGCCCCGTGCTCATGTTGGGCTGCAGCTCTTGTCACCTCCCAGAAGGCATATTTGTTGTTAATGCGGCGCTAATGACCTCGTAACGACGCGAAATCAACTAATCGATCTCTCATGGATAGTCAAAAAGCAGTCTGAGAGCAATAGTACACAACCTCAACAAAATCTTGTGGATCTGAGGCAAAGTGAAATCGACACCAGTAATTCCATCTATCATCATACTATCATGCAAGAGGAGCCACACATCTATGGATCATCCAATAAAATCAGCAGACTTCTAGATGTTACTACTGCTCGACTTAGACTCGGTTACAAGTATCTCTGGGAATTCTCATTATCTGCCGATGTAGACCTGACCAAATGTAAACTGTCAACAAAATTATTCGCACACCCTCCGTCACTATCTGATGGAGTGCGAAAAGATACGTGAATTCAGAGACAATTCTATAACCAATGTTCAAGAGATGTGTAATTATTTCATTCAAAATTATCTGCTGCCAGAAATTTTAGCCAAATATCCCCAGTTTGTTAACTGTAGGTAGTAACTGAGTGATTGTAACCTATCCACCGCTGCCCACTGGATGGGGGGGGGTGCAGGACAAACATGTCGATTGTGACACTAGCTCTCCACATATGTCAGTTGCTTAACTTAGAAACTGTACTTGTGGTCGATCTCGAGCCCATTGTTGATGTGACGATGTGTATTGAATTTTGTAACTAGCTCATCAAGATTGTAACTTGCTTAGCTAAATGAATTGTGGGGTTCAGTCCCTGAGCCCATTATGTGCCTCTAACCCTTTCCACTACCGCCCACAAGATGGGTATGGGGTGCATAATAAATGAACTAAACTAACTCATTCTTCACCCTCCCCTTCTCTCAACCTCCCTGTTCCCTTGTTTATATATTGGGTCTTTGATATTATAATGCATCTGAAAGTTTTATAGTTAACTTTGTAGTTCTTGATACATTGTAGGCTACTGTAGACGATGAGACACAATAAGGTGGTCTGAGATATAACCACCACACAACACAACATGGAGAAAAGACGACATTTCGTCTTTTCAATCTCCTGTTGAGATTAGTACCAATTGAGACGGTCGTCAATAGTTACGAATTCGTACATACTTAGCTTTTAGATAGTAGTGTACTGACCAGTAAGGATTTATTTAAAGAAAAATGAAGCTAAAATAAACCTAAATATTCCTAGGCCTAGTATATCTTGAGGTGATCTTGAGATGATTTCGGGGCTTAGCGTCCCCGTGGCCCGGTCCTCGACCAGGCCTCCTTTTTGTTACACCCCCCTAGAAAGCATCCCGTAGCAGCTAACTCCCAGGTACCTATTTACTGCTCGGTGAACAGAGCATCAGGGTGAAAGAAACTTTGCCCATTATTTCCTTCTCCACCTTGAATCGAACCCAGAACCTCCGGACTACGAATCCGAAGCTCTGTCCACTCAGCTGTCAGCACACACATGTACTAAATTAGGCCACGGATATCGTGTCTTTGGCCTAGGAAGGTTAGTTTACATTTTCTTTGCAACACAAGTAGATAATGGTTTTCCGGGTTGTGCAACTCGGTAGCATAGATTTCTACTTTCTAACGTCGTTGTACGTCGGTATATGTACTATGATCGTCATTACCGTAAGTACCAGCAAAGCGGGAGGATGGGCTGCGATGGTGAGGTCCGGAGGTTGCTTATCGCCCCGGGAGGAAGTGACGGTAGCGAGCATCATCTACGGTAGTGTGCAAGGTTGGCCTCGGGATCTTGAATAGGTAGTTGATTGCAGGCGATGGGTCACAATAACGTGGCTAAAGTATGTTGAACGTCGTCGTCCCTTCACCTTCTAGTGTGTGGTCTGGTCAACAGGTAGTTGATTGTTTACTCTGAAGTAATTTATCGTGCATGCTTTCTTAGTGCTCCAAACTGGATATAGAGGATGGAAGGCAGGTACATCCTCCTCCTTACTGGGAGAACATTACGCGATTGATGCTAAACATCTCTACATATAACAGACGGAGGCTCTGGGTAAGTTTAGATGCAGGTAAATCTTGGTAAATGGTCTGTGAAAGGTTGTGGATTTGTACAACACATTACTGGATAACAATGTTTCCCGGCCACACTCCTCGGTCACGTGAGAGTTCTGGTGTAAACAGCAGCTGCCTCCCAGGGGACCATCGAGAGCATCAACACCATCCATATCCATACCTCCAGTACCAGCTACTGGTACTGGTAATGGCTCCAAACAGCCTCCATTTACGGGTTATCATGCCCGTGCCACCTCTTGGGTGGCTTAATCTTTATCAATCATCATGTCACCAGTAAAGCCTTCATCAGTTTACAATTAGTTTTATGGTGAAGTATGAATTATATTATTTCCGGTAATAGTTCCAAATACATTTTCTTAAGGGCTGGTGGGAGTTGGGAGCAGGAGGGAAGAGATTCTAATCTTATCTGGCATTCTTAATTAGACAACAGCCGGAAATTAATGCCGTCAAGGCCGACGTGTTTCGCCTGTAGACAAGTCAAATTTTACACAGGCACATGCAATAATTTCTTGACAAGTTGGGATTTCGTTCGAACACTTCCGGAACAAGTGCTTCACCGACGGAACTTGTTCGCACCCACAACGCTGTAAATGCTTCACCCACGTACTACAAATACAAATAATCGCCAACAGAACCTAAACATTAACATAACCTATGCCTATATATGCACAATATGGTAATATATATAATAATATATATTTGAGAAAATTCCTGTTTTGAATGAGCAGCATAAATTTATGAATTTGGGGTCGACCGCTGGATGGAATAGACCTGGTTTGAGGACGGGTTGAAGAAATGTTGCCGGAACAAAAGTGGAATTCCCCCCCCCCAAAAAAAAAAGTAGTGTACCTGGATTGTACCTTGACGTGGTTATGGTCAGTAGTTTACTGCTCAAGCCCGGCCGTGGATATGTGGCCTGCGGGCCGCTCCAAGCAACAGCCTGTTGGACCAAACCCTCACTAGTCAGTAGGGGAGGGGGAGTAGAACTACTCCCATCACCCCATCAAGGAGGTATGACGCAGGTGTAGTGGGTAATGTGGATCTGGGGCCGCGGACACGGTGGCGGGAGGGAAGCCTCGCCCCGGGCCGGGCCACCAACTATTCTTAGTCCTTAATGGTATTACACACCTGGGGCTTTGTTTAGTTACACACACCTGGCACGTGTAGACCGGTGTCTACTGCACGGGTGCCGGTGTTGACCACCAGTCCATAAAGTGAGCCTCATAACAGAAGCAGTGCCAAGATATTTAAACGAGAGTTAATATAAATATAGCCTACAATATATTTTAATAGGTATTAAACCTTGAGTACCTTGGTGTTCCTCTTGATGTTGGTGTGTGGTGGTGTTCCTCTTGATGTTGGTGTGTGGTGGTGTTCCTCTTGATGTTGGTGTGGGTGGTGTTCCTCTTGGTGTGTGTGTGTGTGGTGGTGTTCCTCTTGATGTTGGTGTGTGGTGGTGTTCCTCTTGGTGTTGGTGTGTGTGGTGGTGTTCCTCTTGGTGTTGGTGTGTGGTGGTGTTCCTCTTGATGTGGTGTGTGGTGGTGTTCCTCTTGGTGTTGGTGTGTGGTGGTGTTCCTCTGATGTTGGTGTGTGGTGGTGTTCCTCTTGATGTTGGTGTGTGGTGGTGTTCCTCTTGAGTGGGGTGGTGGTGGGGTGTTCCTCTTGATCTTGGGGTGTGTTCTTGATCTTGGGTGTGGTGGTTCTCTTGATCTTGATCTTGGGTGGTGTTCTCTTGATCTTGGTGTGGTGTCCTCTTGATCTTGGTGTGGTGTTCCTCTTGATCTTGGGGGTGGTGTTCCTCTTGATCTTGGGGTGGTGGGTTCTCTTGATCTTGGTGTGGGGTGGTGTTCCTTGATCTTGGGGTGGTGTTCCTCTTGATCTTGGGTGGGTGGTGTTCCCTCTTGATCTTGTGTGGTGTCTTGATCTTGGGGTGGTGGTTCTCTTGATCTTGGGTGGTGTGGGGTAGTGTTCCTCTTGATCTTGGGGTGGTGTGTGGTGTTCCTCTTGATCTTGATGTGGGGTGGTGTTCCTCTGATCTTGGTGTGGGGTGGTGTTCCTCTTAATCTTGGGTGGTGTGGGGTGGTGTCTTCTTTTGATCTTGGTGTGGTGTGTGGTGGTGTTCCTCTTGATCTTGAGGTGGTGTTCCTCTTGACTTCTGTGGGGTGGTGTGGGGTGGTGTTCTCTTGATCATGGGGTGGTGTGGGTGGTGTTCCTCTTGATCATGGGGTGGTGTGGGGTGGTGTTCCTCTTGATCTTGGGTGGTGTTCCTCTTGATCTTGGGGTGGTGTGTGGTGGTGTTCCTCTTGATCTTGGGGTGGTGTGTGTGGTGGTGTTCCTCTTGATCTTGGGTGGTGTGTGGTGGTGTTCCTCTTGATCTTGGGGTGGTGTTTGGTGTTGTGTTCCTCTTGATCTTGGGGTGGCGTGTTGATGTTCCTCTTGTCTTGGGGTGGGGTGGTGTTCCTCTTGATCTTGGGGTGGGGTGGTGTTCCTCTTGATCTTGGCGACGTGTTATGGTTGTCCTCTTGATCTTGGGGTATTGAGCGGTGGTGTTCCTCTTGATCTTGGTGTGGTGTGTTGGGTGGTCCTCTTGATCTTGGGGTGGTGTGGGGTGGGTGTTACTCTTGATCTTGGTGTGGTGTGTTGTGGTGGTCCTCTTGATCTTGGGGTGGTGTGGGGTGGTGGTCCTCTTGATCTTGGTGTGGTGAGGGGTGGTTGGTCCTCTTGTCTTGGTGTGGTGAGGGGTGGTGTTCCTCTTGATCTTGGGGTGGTATTGGGGTAGTGTCCTCTTGATCTTGGTGTGTTGTGGTGGTCCTCTTGATCTTGGGGTGGTGTGGGGTGGTGGATCTTGGTGTGGTGTGGGGTGGTGTTCCTCTGATCTTGGTGTGGTTGTGGGTGGTGTTCCTCTTGATCTTGGTGTGGTGTGTTGTGGTGGTCCTCTTGATCTTGGTGTGGTGTGGGGTGGTGTTCCTCTTGATCTTGGTGTGGTGTGTTGTGGTGGTCCTTTGATCTTGGTGTGGTGTGGGGTGGTGTTCTCTTGATTGGGGTGGTGAGG
>WNGS01009202.1:7780301-7810301 GCA_020271785.1 Procambarus virginalis
CACACAGCTCTTACTCCAACACTGAAACTGTGCACCCCAACCCCCCCCCACCTCTTCACACCCCCATCTTACCTGGATCTTACCTGCAGAGGGTTCTGGGAGTTTGTTCTACTCCCCAAGCCCGACCCGGGACTAGGTTCGACTTGGGAGAGTTTGGTCCAACAGGCTGTTGCTTGGAGCGGCCGCAGACCCACATATCCACTACAGCTTGGTCCGGCACTTCTTGAAGAAAAAAACTTTTGTTAAGACTTCCACTTATTTCCGGCAATATTTCTTATATAATTGCTGTGAGGATATTAAACAGCTGTGGACGTCTGATGTTCAGTCAGTGTTCTCTGATTGTGACTATGGCACTGCTGCTCTTCACTGGTTCTATTCTGCATTTCCTTCCATATCTTTTGCTCCAGTAGGTTAGTTATTCTACTGTGCAAATTGTAATTGGACCTCGATGTAAGCCTAACATGTACCGTGTTTATGAACTAGATGGTTGTCCGCCGACAACCGTCCAACTGCCCAACCACTTGGTGCCGTCCAAGTGGTTGGGGCACCATTCCTTCCCCCCGTCCCATCCCAAATCCTTATCCTGACCCCTTCCAAGTGCTATATAGTCGTAATGGCTTGGCGCTTTCTCTTAACAACTCCCTCCCCCCCCCAACCAGGCTTTATTAAATCCACCAAGTCTTAAACTCCTTAATAACGACCAAGGTAATGACTCTTGTGTAGTTTGACACCTTAATGCTCGTTATACGAATCCTTCAGCAAACTAAATCAGTTTCTAACCTAACCTAAAACTATCATTCTCGGGGTCTTCGAAACTCTCTTGAGTAATTCAACTCTAGCTGTGATTTAATTTAATACTAAAAGAGGGTTAGTTGAGCTAGTTCTTACAGTACCGACTTAAGCCAATTAGCACAGCTTGTGTGTGCTAATTGTTAATTCCCGGAAATTAAGTTCAGGGATATAAATAGTTTGTAATGCGTTCCATTTTTTTGCAACAAAGCTTAAATGAAATTCATCCAATTTAAATTGTTATATACAATTAGGGGTTACGTACCGAGGCCAGTGCTACCATGTTTGTTGTTCTACCATGTTCGTTGTTCTACCATGGTAGAAAAATGTTCTACCATGGTAGAAACATGCTCTACCATGTTAGAAACATTCTACCATGTTTGATGTTCTACCATGGTAGAAACATGTTCTACCATGGTAGAAACATGCTCTACCATGTTAGAAACATTCTACCATGTTCTACCATGGTAGAAATGTTCTACCATGTTTGTTGTTCTACCATGTTGTTGTACCATGGTAGAAACATGTTCTACCATGTTCGTTTAGGGTTTCATAGTTGGTAATCGGTGTATTCTGCTGTATCTACACCATTACAGCGACGGTCCACACTGTAACAAAACACTCTGCTCTTAAAAAAATTGGATGAGAACGTCAAAATATTGAGCCTGTGAGATTTATGAGGCTATACTGGTAGAGTTGCGTGGTTCATGGGGGGAGATGGTTCATGGGGGGAGATGGTTCATGGGGGGAGATGGTTCATGGGGGGAGATGGTTCATGGGGGGGAGATGGTTCATGGGGGGGAGATGGTTCATGGGGGGAGATGGTTCATGGGGGGGGAGATGGTTCATGGGGGGAGATGGTTCATGGGGGGGGAGATGGTTCATGGGGGGGAGATGGTTCATGGGGGGGAGATGGTTCATGGGGGGAGATGGTTCATGGGGGGAGATGGTTCATGGGGGGGGGAGATGGTTCATGGAGGGGGAGATGGTTCATGGGGGGAGATGGTTCATGGGGGGGGCGATGGTTCATGGGGGGAGATGGTTCATGGGGGGGAGATGGTTCATGGGGGGAGATGGTTCATGGGGGGAGATGGTTCGTGGGGGGGATGGTTCGTGGGGGGAGATGGTTCATGGGGGGAGATGGTTCATGGGGGCGATGGTTCATGGGGGGAGATGGTTCATGGGGGAGATGGTTCATGGGGGCGATGGTTCATGGTGGAGATGGTTCATGGGGGGGCGATGGGTCATGGTGGAGATGGTTCATCGGGGGGATGGTTCATGGGGGGGATGGTTCATGGGGGGATGGTTCATGGGGGGATGGTTCATGGGGGGGAGAGATGGTTCATGGGGGCGATGGTTCATGGGGGGGATGGTTCATGGGGGGATGGTTCATGGGGGGGAGAGATGGTTCATGGGGGGGCGATGGTTCATGGGGGCGATGGTTCATGGGGGCGATGGTTCATGGGGGCGATGGTTCATGGGGGGGATGGTTCATGGGGGGGATGGTTCATGGGGGGATGGTTCATGGGGGGGATGGTTCATGGGGGCGATGGTTCATGGGGGGGAGATGGTTCATGGGGGGGAGATGGTTCATGGGGGGGCGATGGTTCATGGGGGGGCGATGGTTCATGGGGGGGCGATGGTTCATGGGGGGGGCGATGGTTCATGGGGGGGCGATGGTTCATGGGGGGCGATGGTTCATGGGGGGGCGATGGTTCATGGGGGGGGCGATGGTTCATGGGGGGGAGATGGTTCATGGGGGGAGATGGTTCATGGGGGGGGGGGCGATGGTTCGTGGGGGGGAGATGGTTCGTGGGGGGGAGATGGTTCGTGGGGGCGATGGTTCATGGGGGGAGATGGTTCATGGGGGGGCGATGGTTCATGGGGGGCGATGGTTCGATGGGGGGGGGGCGATGGTTCGTGGGGGGCGATGGTTCGTGGGGGGATGGTTCGTGGGGGGGCGATGGTTCATGGGGGGGCGATGGTTCATGGGGGGGAGATGGTTCATGGGGGGCGATGGTTCATGGGGGGGCGATGGTTCATGGGGGGGGGCGATGGTTCGTGGGGGAGATGGTTCATGGGGGGGCGATGGTTCATGGGGGGGCGATGGTTCATGGGGGGGATGGTTCGTGGGGGGGCGATGGTTCATGGGGGGCGATGGTTCATGGGGGGGGGGGGCGATGGTTCGTGGGGGGGGGCGATGGTTCGTGGGGGGGCGATGGTTCATGGGCGGCGATGGTTCATGGGGGGAGATGGTTCATGGAGGGGCGATGGTTCATGGGGGCGATGGTTCATGGGGGGGCGATGGTTCATGGGGGGCGATGGTTCATGGGGGGCGATGGTTCATGGGGGGGAGATGGTTCGTGGGGGGGCGATGGTTCATGGGGGGGATGGTTCATGGGGGGAGATGGTTCATGGGGGGAGATGGTTCATGGGGGAGATGGTTCATGGGGGGGCGATGGTTCATGGGGGGCGATGGTTCATGGGGGGGCGATGGTTCATGGGGGGAGATGGTTCATGGGGGGGAGATGGTTCATGGGGGGGGAGATGGTTCATGGGGGGAGATGGTTCATGGGGGAGATGGTTCATGGGGGGCGATGGTTCATGGGGGAGATGGTTCATGGGGGGAGATGGTTCATGGTGGGAGATGGTTCATGGGGGGATGGTTCGTGGGGGCGATGGTTCATGGGGGGCGATGGTTCATGGGGGGCGATGGTTCGTGGGGGCGACGGTTCATGGGGGGGGCGATGGTTCGTGGGGGCGACGGTTCATGGGGGGGATGGTTCGTAGGCCAGCTTTGTGGGGAGTTGTCAAGGGTGGGGGGGGGGGTATCTTAGCGTTACGCTGTGTTGGCAGAAATTAACTTCGCGGTATTCAGTATTGCCACATTAACTTAACGGTTTTCAATATTGCCACAAAATAACTTAAAATTAACAAATTCAATATTGGCGTGAATGTCAGGCTGACACACGCTCTCGTTCACATCCTGGTGAAGATTACATATCCAGTGTTTCGTTAATATTTGTTAAAAAATGTTAGATCTTAAAGCGGCAAGTTCAACGCTTCGTGCAATATGGAGCAGAGTTTTCTCAAAACTTTTGGTAATTTAATTATTTTAGCTTTTTATATTTTTTACTGTTTTTATATTTACCTGGAAAAATGGAGATTGGCAATTGTGTACTCGCATATTTGTGCCTGCAGGATCGAGCACTGACTCTTGGATCCCGCCTTTCTAGTCATCAGTTGTTTACTTGACTCCGGTCATATTTCCCTATCATATCTAGGTTTAATATTATGAATAAATTTGCTTCCACAACCTGCTCCTTAAGTTCATTCCATTTTCCACTACTCTCACGCTATAAGAAAACTTGCTAACATCCCTGTGACTCGGATGAGTTTCCAGCTTCCACCCATGTCCCCTCGTTCTGTTCGAGCATTGTCTATTTCCATTCTGTCAATCCTCCTAAGTATTTCATATATTATCATATCTCCCTACTCTTTTTTTTTCTACCGTAGTAAGGTTCAGTTCCTTCAGTCGGTCTTCATATCTCATCCCTGGCAACTCTGGGACGAGCCTCGTCGCAATTTTTTTTTAACCTTTTCCAGTTTCATAATGTGTTTCTTCAGGGAGAGGGGCTCTTACAATGGGGCTGCATACACTAAGACTGGTCTCACGTACGCAGTTTAAATCATTATGAATGCCTGCTTACTATGGTTTCTGAATGACGTTCTAGTGATTTTAGACATACAAGTGATTATTGCTATGTTTTAAGAACGAGTTAAAAGTAAGAACTAAGTCCTGGTTGGTTTTAAGAACAGATAATGTGTGAATAAGTGATTATGCAGCCAGAAGGGTATGCAGGCGAGGAGTCACCATAACGTGGCTGAAGTATGTTGACCAGACCACACACTAGAAGGTGAAGGGACGACGATGTTTCGGTCCGTCCTGGACCATTCTCAAGTCGATTGTCGGATGGTCCAGGACGGACCGAAACGTCGTCGTCCCTTCACCTTAGTGTGTGGTCTGGTCAGCCAGAAAGGTACATTGTATATGGCGTGACAATGTTAGAAATTGGTGGCGGTCAAGTGAGTCAGAGTAGACTGTTACTGTACGATCATTTGAGGTACTGTGAGGCACCGTGGTAACGCAGATACCATTGGTAACTGAACTGGATGACGGACGGTCGTATGTGTTGACGCCTGGGAAAATGTCTCATATTTTATATTATTATTATGTCCAAGTCCTTATGTACTCTAAGTATTGGCCAGCGATCTACTTTAATACACTGTATGCCACTCTAAGCTTGCGCCACTCTTATGGTTCGTGGGAGTGAATGTAGAGCGGATTTCCTTGTGTGTGTGTGTCGGGGTTGTGGGATACTCTGTCTGTACCGCCCTCAGACGAGTCTGGGCGTGTCTTGAGTGTTGTGTGTGAGCCTTCACCCTCTCCCAGGGGGAATTATGTGCATATAATAGTCAAGAGACAGTGCCAGGGGGGGGGGGTTGTCATGGGTAAAGGGTTCTGTTATTAACAAACCACAAAGTATATATATACTACACACACAAACCACAATAGCGTAATGCATCAAATGAACAACTCCACTAGGGCCGTGATGAGGGTTCGAACCTAAGTCCGTGATGATCCCAGACGGATCGTGGCACAGTCGCCCCTAGTCGACTGTGCCACGACATGGTTAAAAGAATTGCAGCCTGGAGTGCTACGGCCCTCACGAGGCTCCCGCAGCTTCTCGGAAGCACACACCGGGGTTTTACACAATTCCCCCCCCCCCCCCATGCACCCGGGCCCTGTCACCCTAATGTTCTACCTCTTTACCTCTGCGGGAGCCTTGTGAGGGCAGTGACACTCCAGGTTGCAATTCTTTTAACCATGTCGTGGTGCAGTCGACTAGGGACGCGTCTGGGATCATCCCGAACGTAGGTTCGAACGCTTATCACGACCTTGTGGATTTGTTTCCATATAGCAGTTATTCCTGGTGTCCAGTGTGGCGGGGTCTATCATAACCCTAAAGCAGGTTAATTTGTGGCAGTACTTCCCCTGGGGGCCGGGGCTTGACCCCCCCGGGGGGGGGGGTTCGGCCGAGCGGACAGCACGTTGGACTTGTGATCCTGGGGTCCTGGGTTCGATCCCAGGCGCCGGCGAGAAACAATGGGCAGAGTTTCTTTCACCCTATGCCCCTGTTACCTAGCAGTAAAATAGGTACCTGGGTGTTAGTCGTCTGTCACGGGCTGCTTCCTGGGGGTGGAGGCCTGGTCGAGGACCGGGCCGCGGGGACACTAAAGCCCCGAAATCATCTCAAGATAACCCCCCCCCACTCACCCTGGAGGTCTGGGTAGAGTGCATGCTGGAGCACAGTATAGTCGGAGGTTTACACTGAGTATACTACAGCAAATGAACAAATCCACAAGGACCGTGACGAGGATTCGAACCTGCGTCCGGGAGCATCCCAGACACTGCCTTAATCGACTGAGCTACGACAGGGTAAAAAAAAAAGTTGAAACCGAAGTTCTACTGAACTTACTGGATCCTGCAGCCTCTCCGAGGCACAAACCAGGGTTTTACACAACTTCCCCCCTGCACCCGAGCTATGTCAATACCCGAGCAGTGTCTGGGATGCTCCAGGACGCAGGTTCGAATCCTCGTCACGGCCCTTGTAAATTTGTTCATTTGATGCATCACATTAGTGTGATCTGTTTGTACTACAACAAGTATCACAGCCCCGTGACAACCTCCTCTCTTGCCCCCATTCAAATGTCAGCTTCAGTAAACTGTTTTCACGAGAATGGCCCCCATGAGGTGACCGCGTACTCCAGCACTGGTCGGATGTGCTTATCTCGCGTTCTGAAGACCTCTGCCGTTCTTGAAGTTTCTCACGTGTGTATACTTGTGCCTGCAGGATCCCGGCTCTTGTCTTCCTAGATGTTTATGGTTTGATTCAGCCACTGGGAACCAAAGTTCCAAGTAGCACGGGCTATGGTGAGCCCGTAGTTCTGAAACGCACGACGTTGTCAAATCGTCGTTACTGTGTTATTACATCGTTGTGTGTCGAGTTGCACCTTGCGATCGTACCTCTCCTGTTACTTGTTTCACTTCAGTGTGGGGAGGTAGGGCGCTCTCCGCTCCGGATATGCCTTCTTGCTTATCTCTGGAATTTTACCTTTAATTTTTAATATGCAGATTTCAGGCCAAAGCTGCACGCTCAAGCGTCGCCAGTCTTGTGTAGATTGCGTGTTGCGTGCGTACAGCGCGAGGCGTGTGTCGTGATCAGGAGAGTAAGTGTTGGGATGGGTATTACGAGTGCTGGCTCTCTGCTGCCAAGCAACACATGGTTACATATGTATATATACATCTATATCAATAGAAATTGTTCGAGGTCAGACACTTGGAGCTAGCCTCACTCAATTTTTAACAGGAATTGCTGTTGGGTATGTGCCCAACATGGGTGGGTCGGCATAAAGTAAAATAGTGACAAATGACAGTGTCGAAGCTCGATTCGTCAACGGATCTCGCTATAGCATTCTGGCTCGGAATCAGATTATATATGTAGAGTATAGGACTACAGGTGACTTTAAACGTACAAGCCTCAGAGAAGATAAAGCACTGGGGGTGAACATTGTAGGCAAGATACACACCATGGCATGTCTTGCAGGAAAGACTGTTCTGGTTTCTAGAACACGCGGGGACCACTGACAGGAAGACTACTAATCACAGATGACACATTAAACAGATAAAATTGAGAGCAGTGATAGGAGGCTGTGACTCGCTGGAGGAATATTGGTCGCCGACTGGCTGCCACCACCAGTAATGTTGCTCGTCTTTGTAGATGATCTGATGGGATGGTTACATTCCTGACGGGACGGAGTTGTGTGAACAGTCGTGTCACCGATCTAAGGTACTGGGAGGAACAATAAAACATTATTATTATTATTATGACATTCAAACTGTCATGGTGCGGCGCATGACGAATGGAATTCAGTATGGATTGTAATGAAATGGTGAACATGCCAAGCGGACCACATGCACTCTGCAAATTATGTAGATAAAGAGCCTGTGCTTCTCAGGCTAATTTCAAAATTGCTTTTACATTTATGGATAGAGAGCTGTTTAAAAAATGAGACGTTATTTAGAATATGCAATATTTAGTCCATATTATTAAAAGCTCAACAGTGAACTAGAACAGAGGAATAAACATGGTGACTGGTTCCTGAAACTAAAGTACGGGAGCAGTGATGAGAGGCTTCATATGTGCCACAACTGACACACGAGGAAACGGAATCCGGGTGGAAAACGGGAGGCATGAAAATCATACAGACTGAGAAACTTTTGTCAGCGAAAACTTTTGTCAGTGATCTCAGTTCTCACACGCCACTATGCCGGGCATGGAAGGATAACAAGATCAGACACACATGCTGCAGACATCTCGCACGCTAATCCCCTGCATAGAGCAAATGAACTTATTGATGCTTGGGCCACAACTTCCAGCTTTGACAGTCTTCCTCTACCCCACACTGAATGTTAATTATATATGAAGATAGAGCGAGGCTCCTTGACCACGCGTCATCAAGAGGATGACTGTAATATGCCTTTTACTGAATACGAACTAGACTCTGCTCTACATAAAGGCAAAGCTACATCACCCGGGGAGGATGGAGTTATCTACAGCATACTGCGTATGCTTCTCCTAGTGCCAGGAAATACTTTGCTTGAATTGTATAATATGTGCTATGTAACTGGGGAGCTTCCAGAGTCGTGGACCAACAACAGCCTTATTACTCCCATTCCTAAACCTAACCTTCAGATCGCCTTCCGCCCAATCTTCCACACTAATTGTCCTTGTAAGTGTCTTGAGAGGATGGTTCTCAACCGTCTCCTTTAGAGAATTAGTAACTTATTCTCTCCCCAGATATATGGCTTCACGCCTGAGAGGAGCGTGAATCACGCTTAATACCTCTTTCCTCACCCTGCATACTGATAGGTCATGAACCACTTTCCTAGATCTTATGTCAGCCTTTGACAGTGCTAACCGACACGTCATTCTGAGCGAACTTGCTAAAATAAATGTTGGAGGATGGCTTCTACGGTGGATAAGAGGCTATCTATCCAACAGGAAGTTATCTGTACTGTTCCAAGGGCATAGGAGTGTAACGAGAGATTTTGAACTGGGCTTTCCACAGGGAGGTGTCCTCAGTTTTAAACTGTGACTAGGAGGCCCAGCGAACACATAGCTATGCGGATGATATATTGATCCATACCAATGGGTATACCAACACCCAAAATGTTCTTAATTCTATATTAAACACACCTCAGGAACTAGGCTTAGTCCTCTCAGTAAAGAAAGATCCTGAATAGACTCCCACCCAGACGGGGTGGGGCTGTTGGCAAGATGCAGCTGTATGATGGCTCTTCTTGACTATGTAACTAGATACAAATACTGTGTCTTGGGGGTTCCACTGTACCACAGTGCTGTAGCCAGACTACCCCTCAATGTAGAGAGAGGCTCCGTGCTCTGAAGGCTGTGGCAGGCTATCACCCCAGCTATGGCGCAAATGTGAGAATTGCCAAAATGGTGTACAGCTCATATATTGGATCTCTGATCGATTATGCTGCACCCATGCTTGCTCTAGGGCCTGAGAAAATGCTTTGAGGGCTGGAATATATGCAAACCGAAGATATGAGGATTATCCTCGGAGGATAATCCAGCTAAATTTCTAAACGTCTAAATTACTGAGTACAGGTAAATTACAAAACATGAAGGAACAGTCTCCCCATGTGTAAGTGATCATATTATTGAAATTAATGTTTTAATTGGTATCAAGATGCTTGGCTAACCCACCCTAACCCCAGCACTGAAGCCCTCCAAGCCTTCTTTCTTGAAGGTCAGCATCCCTCCAAATGGATTTCCCAAACCGCCACTGTGCTCAGAATGTACAATGTTCATCACCTCTACCAAGAGAGACAACAAGGACACTTTCCTGCCCCATGGGAGATCACCCCTTTCCAAATTACTGTCCCCCCTTTCCCACCCAAGAAGCTGATTAGAGAACAAGCCTTGCTTCGACAAGAAGCAAAGTACAGTACCTTAAGCCAAATTGATGTTCTGAAAGAGTGCTTTCTCTCCTAAATTAGTTACACTGATGATCTTTGTTATGATCCCAGGTAGCCGAAAAACGAGTCTCCCCTTTGAGAATTATTGTATCAGGCCTGACCTGACTAGGAGGTCGGAGATGTACAGACATGAAGATTCATATGTAAAAATTATTGGGCAAATTTTACAGAGTTTAAGAATGTGGGCAGTGAATAAGAAAAATAGATAAATGACTGGTTATGAGATGTGGATAATTTGCTGGAGGCGTGAGGCTTGCTTAGGGAGGGCTCTGACCCCACTTGAGTACCAGACATCATGAGGGGAAGCTGCGCTCCATTTGAGCTCCCGTTGGAGAGGATCCCCTGTTGGATATACTTTCAAGAGAAAGGAAGTGTGCAGACGTTCCAGCTGTGGAATCGAGCTGGGAACGTTGTGGTCTCAAGTCCTGGATGGCAAGGAGAGTTTGTTAAGCTGCCCAAATACATTATCGTGGGCCGTGGGAGCACCCTGATCAGAATCCATCAGAGGGAGAGCGCCCTCGACTAGACAATCTGTGGTAAGCATGATTTTAATCCAGTTTATAGTGGTTGCCGGTAATTGATCGTGTGCCCAGCGACAGTAGCGAATGTTTATTGATAAATTAGAAATGTTTTGGTAAGGCAGAAGGCCTAAAATAAGGGAGTGGAGATGGAGGAACGTCCTGGAGGACGGAGCGACATCCATCTCCTCTGAGCGCTGGCAGATGACTGAGGGAGCCCAGCTCCTGGGTAGCTGCCTCCAGGGCCGCCTGGCCGGGCGGAGCATGGACCAGCCCAAACGGGGGAGTCCACTCTCACAGCATGTAGAGAGCAGATAGATGTTGGATGCAAATATATTGTGAGGATTATCTCGTTTATGTGTTTAAAGGGAAACATTTTTATTGGCGTGTCAATGGGTTGCAGGTTTGTCTTTGGAAGAAGTTGCTGAGAACTTCGAAGCCAGCAGAGAAGGAGTAGTTGAAGAGACTCCAAGGCTGTTGAAGGAGTAGTGTACTCTGAGGAAGAGTAGCCCCACAGTGAAGAGTAGAACCTCGAGCTGTGAGGAGAAGCAGTGAAGAGGAGTGTCACGTGCTTCTGTAATGTCAGTGGTGAAGCACCATTGTTGCTCAAGGAAAACTTTATGGTGTAGCAGCCAGGAGAGCTGTGGAGGATCCTGGTAGATAAACCCGGAAGAACCTGAAGATGTCAGGTAGTGAACTTCCAGATGTGGAAGGGAAGTTCCAGTTGATTACTTGTAGGGAGTTGGTAGAGTGTTTGGTTGTCATTAGCGTGCAAGACGCAGTGAAAGGTGAGTGATTGTTTGCCATTTTTGTGCCAAGGAGTACTTATACTGAAGTATAGTTACAGTCGTAGGCTGGATTACCTGCAGAGACATACATATGTGTTCTAGGACTGATAGGGTGATCGATTGATCATTGTTGTATATCAAGGAACATTTATACTAATATTTATGTTATTGCATTCATACGCTGGTTTTCCTTGTATGTGTTTATAGATATATATATTCTCTTGCTGATAGTGCAACATTGTGTTATAAGACTTGACCTACTTGAGGAGGTTGGTAGTATTAGGTGGTGAATCAGGAGATAGGATACTACTTGATAAGCAGATGATAGAGTTCTGATGGTGTTGGAGTGCAACCTGAATGAAATAGTATAGAGTGTAGGATTCATTATTATTATTATTATTTTATATGTGTATGTATTGTGTGTGTACTTTGTCCAGTAAATGTATTCAAATTTGCTGGTTTTTGCCCTTGTCCTAGTGAGGCTTCCCAGGGAGTAGGAAAGGAGAGAGAGAGAGAGAGAGAGAGAGAACCAAGAACTACAGCTGTGGACAGGGTAGAATGGAAAACTAATAAGTCAAAGGGGATTGAGGAGATCATATCACATAAGGAGAGAGTGGGGAGTCACAGTGGCTCGAGTGGGTGTGTGCATATAACAACGAGGCTAAGTATTGGAGCCGCATCCCCTAAACGTGTGACTTTGAGCCCCTCTCCAAGAGCCAGAAGCGCCCAGGGTGATCTCCTGGTAAAGTATAAGCACTCTACCGAGTTGTGGGTTGGGTTGTCCATAAAGAAGGATCAACAACAACACCCAACCACGATACTCTTGCACCAGTCCTATGGTACAGTTGACTAGTGTGCGCGTCTGGGAACACCCAGCCCATAGGTTCGAACCCTCGTCACAGCTCCTGTGGATTTGTTCATCGATATATCACCATAATGTGATTTCTCTTGTGTAATAACAGAGGGGCGTCATTAGTAGAACTATTGGACGACAGATGGAGTGTATGGGGGAATTGTGTGATTGGTTAGCGGCCTTACTGCCTTAATCCGTATTGATAACGGTGATAGTTAATGCTAATCTGGTTGGTTGATACCTGGTTGATGGGGTTCTGGGAGTTCTTCTACTCCCCAAGCCCGGCCCGAGGCCAGGCTTGACTTGTGAGAGTTTGGTCCACTAGGCTGTTGCTTGGAGCGGCCCGCAGGCCCACATACCCACCACAGCCCGGCTGGTCCGGAACTCCTTGGAGGAATAAATCTAGTTTCCTCTTGAAGATGTCCACGGTTGTTCCGGCAATATTTCTTATGCTTGCTGGGAGGACGTTGAACAACCGCGGACCTCTGATGTTTATACAGTGTTCTCTGATTGTGCCTATGGCACCCCTGCTCTTCACTGGTTCTATTCTGCATTTTCTTCCATATCGTTCACTCCAGTACGTTGTTATTTTACTGTGTAGATTTGGGACCTGGCCCTCCAGTATCTTCCAGGTGTATATTATTTGATATCTCTCTCGTCTTCTTTCTAGTGAGTACATTTGGAGAGCTTTGAGACGATCCCAATAATTTAGGTGCTTTATCGCGTCTATACGTGCTGTATATGTTCTCTGTATTCCCTCTATTTCAGCAATCTCTCCTGCTCTGAAGGGGGAAGTGAGTACTGAACAGTACTCAAGACGGGACAGCACAAGTGACTTGAAGAGTACAAGCATTGTGATGGGATCCCTGGATTTGAAAGTTCTCGTAATCCATCCTATCATTTTTCTGGCTGTCGCAATATTTGCTTGGTTATGCTCCCTAAACGTTAGGTCGTCAGACATCATTATTCCCAAATCCTTTACATGCTGTTTTCCTACTATGGGCACATTTGATTGTGTTTTGTACCCTGTATTATGTTTAAGGTCCTCATTTTTACCGTACCTGAGTACCTGGAATTTGTCACTGTTAAACATCATGTTATTTTCTGATGCCCAGTCGAAAACTTTATTAATATCAGCTTGAAGTTTTTCAATGTCTTCAGCCGAGGTAATTTTCATACTGATTTTTGTGTCGTCTGCAAAGGATGATACGAAGCTGTGACTTGTATTTTTGTCTATATCTGATATGAGAATAAGGAAAAGCAGCGGTGCAAGGACTGTACCCTGAGGTACAGAGCTTTTAATTGCACTTGGACTAGATTTTATATGGTTGACCGTTACTCGCTGAGTCCTGTTTGACAGAAAACTGAGTATCCAGCGTCCTACTTTACCGGATATTCCCATGGACTTCATTTTGTGTGCTATCACTCCATGGTCACATTTATCGAAAGCCTTTGCGAAGTCCGTGTATATCACATCAGCATTCTGTTTTTCTTCTAATGCCTCAGTGACTTTATCGTAGTGCTCAAGTAGCTGTGAGAGGCACGTTCTTCCCGCTCGAAATCCATGTTGGCCTGGGTTGTGAAGGTCATTGGTCTCCATGAAATTGGTGACCTGACTCCTAATCACTCTCTCAAATACTTTTATTATGTGCGATGTTAGTGCAACTGGTCTATAATTCTTTGCCAATGCTTTGCTCCCTCCCTTGTGTAGAGGGGCTATGTCTGCTACTTTAAGTGCATCTGGTATCTCCCCGTCTACAGTGTGTGAGGTTCTGTCAACTCCCCCCCTCCCCCCTACCGTCCAGTGGTCAATGGTGCGTGAGGTTGTGTGGTAACGCCGCAGCTGTCAGCGTTGAGGGGGAAGGAGATGGCCTATAACCTGTGCATCAAGTTGAAACTTGAGCTTCCTGTCACCTGCGTGGCCGGCCGATCTGATCCCCTCCCCCCCCCCCCCCCTGGCTCACGGCCCAGTTGGCTGGGTATTGTTGTATTGATGGTCTGGCCGTGTGTGTGTGTGTGTGTGTGTGTGTGTGTACTCGCCTAATTGTGCTTGTAGGGTTGAGCTCTGGTTCTTTGGTTCCGCCTCTCAACTGTCAATCAACTGATGTATAGATTTCTGACCCTATTGGGCTCTATCATATCTACATTTGAAATTGTGTATGGAGTCAGCCTCCACCACATCTCTGCCTAATGCATTCCATCCGTTAACTACTCTGGCACTGAAAAAGTTCTTTCTAACGTTTCTGTGGCTCATTTGGGTACTCGGTTTCCACCTGTGTCCCCTTGTTCGCATACCACCAGTGTTGAATAGTTTATCCTTGTCTACCCGGTCGATTCCCCTGAGGATTTTGTAGGTTGTGATCATGTCTCCCCTTACTCTTCTGTCTTCCAGTGTCGTAAGGTGCATTTCCCGCAGCCTTTCCTCGTAACTCATGCCTCTTAATTCTGGGAACTAGTCTAGTGCAGGGGTCTCCAAACTTTTCAATGTAAGGGCCACATTATATATTTCCCATATTTATGCGGGCCGAAGGAATAAAAAATGAAAAAAAACAAAAAACAAATCAGTGCCAGTAATTTAATTTCCTCAAATATTAAAGTATAAACATGGAAAAATTAAAACATCTTTTTGGAAAAAATTAGGGTAAACTAAATAGATTCCTGCCTTTAGTTTTATGCAACCAAATTAGTGTGACGAATGATACTGTCGTTTTGACTTCAAAATTTCATTAAAATCAGGTTCCAGATTAGATGAGCCAATTGTAAGAATTGATTTCAAGTGATCATCAGACAAATTTGCTCGATAGTTAGATTTCACATACTTCATTTTGGAAAATGTTTGTTCACACAAGTATGTTGAACCAAAAATGGACACAAAACTACAAGCAAACTTTATCAAATTATAACTGTTATACACAAGTGATTGGTTGTAATGCACAACACATACCTACCAGTACTAGTATCTGTGCGTCACACTATCGAGAGAGAGGAAAACTGACTCGGGCTGAGCGCCACCAGTCAGCAGCCCCAGCTTTGAATAATTCTGCGATGCCATTCGTACGATAATTATTTTTCAAGGCCACCACACAGGGATTTGTTTGGCGGGCCGGATGAAATTATGTGGCGGGCCGGATGTGGCCCGCGGGCCATAGTTTGGAGACCCCTGTTCTAGTGGCATACCTCTGACCTCTTTCCAGCTTCGTCTTGTGCTTGACAAGGTACGGGCTCCAAGCTAGGGCCGCATACTCCAGGATTGGTCTTACATATGTGGTATACAAGATTCTGAATGATTCCTTACACAGGTTCCTGAAGGCTGTTCCGATGTTAGCCAGCCTCGCATATGCCGCAGACGTTATTCTTTTTGTGGGCTTCGGGAGACAGGATTGGTGTGATATAAACTCCTAGATCTTTCTCTCTCTCGTGTGTGTGTGTGTGTGTGTGTGTGTGTGTGTGTGTGTGTGTGTGTGTGTGTGTGTTTGAAAAAAATAGTAGTAACATTTGATTGACAGTTGAGAGGCAGACCGAGAGCGGAGCTCAACCTACGCAAGCACAACTAGGTGAATACACACACACAGGAAGCAGCCTGTAACAGCTGTTTAACTCCCAGGTACCTATTTACTGCTAGGTAACAGGGGCATCAGGGTGAAAAAAACTTTGCCCATTTTGTTTCTGCCATCACCGGGGATCGAACCCGGACCATAGGATTAATAATATAGAGTGCTGTTCATTCAGCTGTCAGTCCCCCCTGTGTACTCTCCTATTTGTGCTTGCAAGGGTTGAGCTCTGGCTCTTTAATCCCGCACCTCAACTGTCAATCAATAGGTGTACAGGTTCCTGAGCCTACTGGGCTCTATCATATCTACATTTGAAACTGTGTATGGAGTCAGCCTCCACCACATCACTGCCTAATGCATTCCATTTGTCAACCACTCTGACACTCAAAAAAATTCTTTCTAATTTCTCTGTGGCTCATTTGGGTACTCAATTTTCACCTATGTACCCTAGTGCGTGTGCTCCTTGTGTTAAATAGCCTTCTTTATCTACCCTATCAATTCATCTGAGAATCTTGTACGTGGTGATCATGTCCCCCCCTAACTCTTCTGTCTTCCAGCGACGTGAGGTTTAATTCCCGTAGTCTCTCCTCGTAGTTCATACCTCTCAGCCCGGGTACTAGTCTGGTGGCAAACCTTTGAACCTTTTCCAGTTTAGCCTTATGCTTGACTAGATATGGACTCCATGCTGGGGCTGCATACTCCAGGATTGGTCTGACATAGGTGGTATACAAAGTTCTGAATGATTCCTTACACAAGTGTCTAAATGCCGTATGTTGGCCAGCCTGGCATATGCCGCTGATGTTATCCTCTTGATATGGGCTTCAGGGGACGGACGGACTCGCTCTCTTTCTCTCTCTTTTTGCAATTTTCACACTGGTAGGACCAAAGCAACACTTTGTGTTAATGTGGTGCAGGCCACATTACATGTGCCGTACAGTATAGCTGAGCTACTGCGTCCCGTCACAATCTCGTGCAACTGCACTTGTTGGGTGAATGTTGAGTTTGACGCGCAGGGCTTCAGTTGCTTTACATTGCAGTAAGTAGTGTAGTACCGGCGCCACTGCATATGGCGCCTCAGGTTATCCTTGAAGTTGATACAGGACGCAAGAGTGGTGGTCAGGTGCGGATTCGTGGCGGTTTATATCACCTACTTGATATACCCGCAGTGCTTGTGATACCACCACCCGTGCCCTCACCACCACCCACCCACCGTAATATCTAATGAAGATCTCACAGACCTAACAAATTCACAAAGACCTGAAAGTTGTAGCATTAAATATTATGATAGATATCGTGAGGAGACATTCACATATGGGACTAATAGAACAAGAACCCGGCAATGTGATGTTATAGTGGCCAGAATATGCCTGGGATATAGACGTATCTGGCAGCTTTCTCAAAATCCAAATGTCGAGTACACAATGTGTCAACTTTGTGAAAGAGAAAACATGCACTCTCTTGAACATTATATTGTAGAATGTCCCATATTGACTGACTTTCGCCCTCCTGGGCTAAGGTATGCTGAACTGTGTAATTACTATATGAGTACTGGAACACTTTATGATATATTGGACTTGTACCCAACATTAACCATGAAATGTATCAATTATACAATGGATGTATGTATGTGATGTAACTATATAACCTGATATATAGCTTGTAAAAGCACCTTAATCACCTTCAGTGATTAAATGCTTAATTGCACACAAGTTTCTTTATCAGCTATCTCACCCTGTCAGAGTAAAAGAGACAAATGTATGTGAATGCTTGTGTGTGTATATATGTATGTATGTATGTGTACAAAGTATATATGGAAGCTGATCAGAATTACATCTCACCTTTGTAAATGTACATTAATGACACTATGTAAAAGACACAATGAACACTTTATGTAGAGCATACGTAAATCTGTGGGTCTATGTCAGGGCTCTCCAAACTATGGGCCGCGGGCCACATCCGGCCCGCCACATAATTTCATCCGGCCCGCCAAACAAATCCCTGTGTGGTGGCCTTGAAAAAATAATTATCGTACGAATGGCATCGCAGAATTATTCAAAGCTGGGGCTGCTGACTGGTGGCGCTCAGCCCGAGTCAGTTTTCCTCTTTCTCGATAGTGTGACGCACAGATACTAGTACTGGTAGGTATGTGTTCTGCTTTACAACCAATCACTTGTGTATAACAGTTATAATTTGATAAAGTTTGCTTGTAGTTTTGTGTCCATTTTTGGTTCAACATACTTGTGTGAACAAACATTTTCCAAAATGAAGTATGTGAAATCTAACTATCGAGCAAATTTGTCTGATGATCACTTGAAATCAATTCTTACAATTGGCTCATCTAATCTGGAACCTGATTTTAATGAAATTTTGAAGTCAAAACGACAGTATCATTCGTCACACTAATTTGGTTGCATAAAACTAAAGGCAGGAATCTATTTAGTTTACCCTAATTTTTTCCAAAAAGATATGTTTTAATTTTTCAATGTTTATACTTTAATATTTGAGGAAATTAAATTACTGGCACTGATTTGTTTTTTGTTTTTTTTTTTTCATTTTTTATTCCTTCGGCCCGCATAAATATGGGAAATATATAATGTGGCCCTTACATTGAAAGTTTGGAGACCCCTGGTCTATGTATTTACGTATGTAGGTTAGCTTAGCATTTTAAAATCACCGACTCACCTTCAGTGGTTGATTGTTCAATAACCCTTGAACTATATGTTTAACACATCTCTAACCATGTCCATGGAGGACAGAAGAAAATGTATATATGCTGGTTAGCATTGTAAATGTGTGGCCACGTCTGTGGTAGAAAATAATAAAAATAAAAAAAAACATCCTCACCATCACACCCCTCACCATCACCACCCCTCACCACCACCACCACCCCTCACCATCACCACCCCTCACCACCACCACCACCCCTCACCACCACCACCCCTCACCACCACCCCTCACCACCACCACCCCTCACCACCACCACCATCTGGATATGGATATGCGGACCCCAGGATATGCGGACCCCAGGATATGCGGACCCCAGGATATGCGGACCCCAGGATATGCGGACCCCAGGATATGCGGATCCCAGGATATGCGGATCCCAGGATATGCGGACCCCAGGATATGCGGACCCCAGGATATGCGGATCCCAGGATATGCGGACCCCAGGATATGCGGACCCCAGGATATGCGGACCCCAGGATATGCGGATCCCAGGATATGCGGATCCAGGATATGCGGACCCCAGGATATGCGGACCCCAGGATATGCGGATCCCAGGATATGCGGATCCCAGGATATGCGGATCCCAGGATATGCGGATCCCAGGATATGCGGATCCCAGGATATGCGGATCCCAGGATATGCGGATCCCAGTATATGCGGACCCCAGGATATGCGGACCCCAGGATATGCGGTCCCCAGGATATGCGGACCCCAGGATATGCGGACCCCAGGATATGCGGTCCCCAGGATATGCGGACCCCAGGATATGCGGACCCCAGGATATGCGGTCCCCAGGATATGCGGACCCCAGGATATGCGGACCCCAGGATATGCGGTCCCCAGGATATGTGGACACTGATGTACATGAATGAACACACCAGTGTCTTGTAAACATGACCTGTTGTAAAGTAGGTGGGGGGGGGGGGGGGTGTTACCGAGACGGTGAGGGAGGCAGCCAACACCACTACCAATATTGTATGGAATTGTCACCGTAAATGTGCAGTCAGTCATCACCTGGCCCATACCTGGCCCACACCTGGCCCACACCTGGCCCATACCTGACCCACACCTGGCCCACGTAGGAACATGTGGTTCCTCTCCATAGGTCTTGAAGACTAATGGAGAGGAAGTACGGACACTTTACAAATATCTTCGTGAAAAGTGTCTTTTTGTTGGGATAAATATTACTAATATAAATATTCACCATTATTGAGTATTTGTCATAATAGCATTAAATGTAATCACTGTAGTTATATACTGTAAAATACAGTGACAAGGCCAATTATGACTTGGTGCTTTTATATAAAAAATACAGTTCTGACGAGAGTAATTCTTCACATTGCCAAAACGTTCTTATATTATAACAGACAGGAGGCGTGATATAAAGTTATATACATTATTAATAGTCATGTTATTGATTCTAAAGCTTTTAACACGTCGAATAACATATGTTGACAAATATGAGAACAATGCTATATAAAAATATTACAATTATATATTCAAAAAATGTCTATCAAAATAATATACTATACATTTTTTGAAATAATAAATGTTGTAACTAACACACGCATTAACAAATGTCTGCCAAAGAACCTATAGTGTTGTACCTATAACTTATAACTCTTATTTTTGTGTATGATACAACTAATATTCTTCCGAGGTCAATACTAATAGAATATGGAACTCCGGTCGACAACACGAGGCGAATTTGTATTGATAAGTGGTCAAAAAAGATTTTGAGATAAATGATAAACCTAATAATATTCAATGTTCATTAATTTCTGTATTATAAATTTTGTAATGTCCTGGTGAGATTTTGTCTGTTTCCTGGGTATATTTTTCCAAGTATGAGGAAAAATAATTACTTAATGTGTTTATGTTAAAGGTACAACATATTACAATATACGCCTAAGATGACAGATATCTGTAATGGCAGAAATGAAAATGTTTGCAAAGTTTACCTATCTGTAGAAAATATTTTTCACGTGAATCTTCATTGCTAAGGTATTCAAATGCTCACAAAAACATTACTAACATAATTTTACAGTCTGTGATGATAAATTTATTTATTGGAATATTTATTTGGAATATATTCTGATTCTTAACAACTGTAGAAAGATTGAACAAATAATTATATAATATAAGTGGGGGGGGGGTGAGGCTGTCTTTTAGACCCCGTCTTTATACCCTGGGTTGTCTAATGTACTGACTCCCGACCTGTGTTTCCTCTATCATACCTACTTCATACTTCACCCCCCCCCACGAAGCAGCCCGTAGCAGCTGTCTAAACTCGCAGGTATCTATTTAATGCTGGTGAACAGGTCCATCAAGTGAAAGAAACTCAAAAAAGAAAAGAAAGAAAGAGAATCTAATGCCATCTTGACCAGAACGTCAAGATGCCAACATAGAAGACACTGCTCGACAAACAGCGACCACTACGCTTGATTAATCTTTGTATGTACCCTATTTAACTTTCTGATCCTTAGCTTCTTTTCTCCTTCATGTTGAAAATATTGAAAATTAAACAAATGTATATGAAACACGGATAATAAACATAAATGACCTGAGGAAAACCCACATACAGGGGAGTTTTCTCAAATTAATATTGTACATATATAAGCATAGTTTATGTTTAGGTTCTGTTGGCGATTATTTGTATTTGTAGTGCGTGGGTGAAGCTTTACAGCGTTGTGGTTCGAACAAATTCGTCAGTAAAGCACTTGTTTCGGAAGTGTTCGAACGAAATCAGTTGTGTGTAAACCGTTTTTTTATTCATAAACAGGGGGGGTTTGGCGGGTGGATGGAATCACGTTTAGTTCTGTTTGAGGACGGGCTGCGCAAGGGAGTTTTGTGGCAGTTCTGTCACTGTCACGCAAGACGAGATCACACAGGACCTACACAAGACAATAGGTCTAAACTGTAGGCTGAAAAACACACAATCATGGTTACAATCACCAACATTAGACTGTATACNGTGGAATGCAAGAGGAGTCAAATTGCGTTAAAAAGAGCGATTTTTAGAAAATTTGGAAAACTATTTTTTTTTTCTGATCATATTATAACTAAATGGATTGTGAAGGTTTCATTCAGCCATTAAATATCATTCACAATTTATTAATGAATTTTACAAAAAACACCATAAATTTTACATTTAAAAATGTAAAAAACTATTTGTAATACATTAGGAACAAAATAGTTGTAGAAAAACAATTTAATATAAAACCTTTGTGTTTGGATTTTTTGATTAAAAGTTTCTCAAAGGCTCTCCTGCACCATTCTCAATGTAAATCATTCCCACGCCTATGGGAAGAGATAGACGAACGTTTCCTAGATGATTTGTGTTTGCTGGGTACCACGACCGTTCAAAAGATGATGGTAGCCGAAGCTATTTACCCCATCATCCCGACCATTTCCATTTCCTTAACGAAGGTAGTTAAGGAAATTCCTGTTTCAATTCTTCCTGCGTGTTCTGACACTGTCACATTTTTCATCACGTGTTAATTTTCGTGATTTACACACACACACACACACACACATACGTGCTTTTTGACCTCATCTCGAAATTACAAGAGATGAGGTCAAAAAGCACCTATTGGAGCTGGATGTGAGAAAAGCTGTTGGGCCGGATGGAATCTCGCCATGGGCATTGAAAGAGTGTGCCGGAGCACTTTGCTTACCACTCTCCATAGTGTATAGTAAGTCACTGGAAACGGGGGACCTACCAGAAATATGGAAGACTGCTAATGTAGTACCAATATACAAAAAGGGTGACAGACAAGAGGCACTGAACTACAGGCCAGTGTCCTTAACTTGTATACCATGCAAGGTGATGGAGAAGATTGTGAGAAAAAATCTAGTAACACATCTGGAGAGAAGAGACTTCGTGACAACCCATCAACATGGGTTCAGGGAGGGTAAATCTTGCCTTACAGGCTTGATAGAATTCTACGATCAGGTGACAAGAATTAAGCAAGAAAGAGAAGGGTGGGCGGACTGCATTTTTTTGGACTGTCGGAAAGCCTTTGACACAGTACCCCATAAAAGGTTGATGCATAAGCTGGAGAAACAGGCAGGAGTAACAGGTAGGGCGCTCCAGTGGATAAGGGAGTACCTAAGCAATAGGAAGCAGAGAGTTACAGTGAGGGGTGAGACCTCAGACTGGCGTGAAGTCACCAGTGGAGTCCCACAGGGCTCTGTACTTGGACCTATCCTGTTTCTGATATACGTAAATGATCTCCCAGAGGGTATAGACTCATTCCTCTCAATGTTTGCTGACGACGCCAAAATTATGAGAAGGATTAAGACAGAGGAGGACAGCTTGAGACTTCAAGAAGACCTGGACAAGCTGCAGGAATGGTCGAACAAATGGCTGTTAGAGTTTAACCCAAGCAAATGTAATGTAATGAAGATAGGGGTAGGAAGCAGGAGACCAGATACAAGGTATCATTTGGGAGATGAAATACTTCAAGAGTCAGAGAGAGAGAAAGACCTGGGGGTTGATATCACGCCAGACCTGTCCCCTGAAGCTCATATCAAGAGGATAACATCAGCAGCATATGCCAGGTTGGCTAACATAAGAACGGCCTTTAGAAACTTGTGTAAGGAATCTTTCAGAACATTATATACCACATATGTCAGACCAATCCTGGAGTATGCGGCTCCAGCATGGAGTCCCTATCTAGTCAAGCATAAGACTAAACTGGAAAAGGTTCAAAGGTTTGCCACCAGACTAGTACCCGAGCTGAGAGGTATGAGCTACGAGGAGCGACTGCAGGAATTAAACCTCACTTCGTTGGAAGACAGAAGAGTTAGGGGGGACATGATCACCACATTCAAGATTCTCAGGGGAATCGACAGGGTTGATAAAGACAGGCTGTTTAACACAAGGGGCACACGCACTAGGGGACACAGGTGGAAACTGAGTGCCCAAATGAGCCACAGAGATGTTAGAAAGAACTTTTTTAGTGTCAGAGTGGTTGACAAATGGAATGCATTAGGAAGCGATGTGGTGGAGGCTGACTCCATACACAGTTTCAAGTGTAGATATGATAGAGCCCATTAGGCTGAGGAAACTGTACACCTGTTGATTGACGGTTGAGAGGCGGGACCAAAGAGCCAGAGCTCAACCCCCGCAAGCACAACTAGGTGAGTACAACTAGGTGAGTACACACACACACGCGCACACTCACACACACACACACATACACACACCACACACTCACGTGTTGAGTTTCTTGTACGAGATGGAGAATAATGGGAAGCTGCCCTTTCTGGATGTAACAGTCACAGAAAGGAGTGGAGGCTTCCACACTGCAGTCTACATCAAGTAAACAAACATAGGAATGTGCCTCAATGCCAATAGTGACTGTCCAGACAGATACAAGAGGAGTGTTGTCAACGCTTACGTTGACCGTGCTCTCAGCCACAGCTCAGGATGGAAAGAAGTTGATGAAGAACTCTGTAGGGTAAGGCAGGTCCTAGTCAACAACGGCTTCTCTAACAGTTTCGTTGAAGACATCATAAAAAGAAAGGTAAAACGCTATGCAACGTCTGAAGAGTTAACCAACACAACACTTGTACCCCCAATTAGACTATTTTACAGGAACTTCTTTTCGATGGCTCATAAAACAGAGGAAAGGGTCCTGAAAGGTATTGTTGATAGGAACGCCATCCCTACAGACAAAAATCAGAAAATACAATTGCTAATTTATTATAAAACAAAAAAACGGTCAATCTACTCATGAAAAGCTCCCCCAGACACCCAAGCAGAAGGCTTTGAAGGAGACTAACGTCGTCTATGCCTTTAAATGCCCACTTGGGGACTGTAAGCCCCAAAGAACTCAGTATATAGGCAAGACAAGAACGTCTCTTTCCAGGCAACCAACAATGCATAAGCAACAGGGCGCCATCAAGGAACATATAATCTCTGCTCACAACCAGATCATCACCAGAGAAATCTTAACAAATTACACAAAAATCATCAATAGATACAGCGATAGCAGGCGGCTTGACATCAGGGAGGCACTACATATCAAAAAGTCAACACCAGCAATCAAAATTCAATTAAAGTAGAGAATTTGGTGACAGGGCATGCCACCTATGTAGGGTAATCAGATAAGAAATTCAGAAGCGGAGTGCCACATAGAGCCACTCCATATTAGGTCATCCAAGGTGTGAGTGGTAGCAGTCGAAAAACAGTGAAGATAGGCATCTATTATATACTGCTATGATCATGTTCATTTATACAGTAAAGTATGACAGTATATTTAAGTAAAAAATGAATTTATTTGTATAATAAACACACACAGGTGAGTGCCAGTTACGCCCATCCACATTCCTTTATGGAACTGGTGAAAAAACAGGTTCGTCTCAGTAGAGGTGGTCCTCCCCCCACCACCCCCCCCTCGTACTTGGTGGCCTTAGGTGAACCGTAAGAGGGACAACACCCTCCTGCTATCCCCTCCCCCCTTGACTGTACCGTAAGAGGAGGGGCCCATCCTCCCAGTTGTTGTAAGTGGTTTTATTTAAGGTTATATACTTAAAAAAAGGTGAAAAGATATAACCCATATGTTTTATAGATTATATTACTAAAGTACATAGGGTTAAACACAGTCATAATGTAAGTCATCTCCCTCTCCATAATACTTCCTCACTATCTCCTTCTACCTGCCCACAGGTCCGTTGTGGGGTCTTCCTCCCCCTCCTCCCCCTGGGATGAAGATGATGACTCATCATCACCCAGAGGGTGAATGGGGTGTAGTGGCTCTTCTTCCTCAGGTATGGGACTACTGACGTCATAGGGTTCACTCTCACTGGCAGGGTGTTGTCCTTCCTCACCTTGTAGGGCAATGACGTCACCACCTTCACTCTCGGTGGACATTCCTTGGGCTGAGGTGTTGGGGTGGGAATCCGGTGGTATGTCTGGGTGTCCATATGCTAGGCTAGTGTATTTATCTAGGTAAAAGCGCTTGTCATCAAATGCGCTTAAACCCCTCTTAGTATTGAAAGTGGTTGACGTTTGCCCCCCAACGTTCCTAATTTGAGAATAATGGAAAGTATTTACTTCACCATTACTGTGTAGGGTCTCTTTAAAGTGGTTATGTGTTAAAGATCTTTACACAGCATGGGGAATACCCTTAGCGGTGATGGAATTTGAATTATTATACAAAAGCACACTATACATTTTGGGCTTAAGTGCCACAACTTCAAGGATGTGTCTGTCTGAAACCTCTGACTTTGAAAGCCCTAAAACACCCTTTTTAGAAGGATCATACAAGGGGTGAGTTACAGGAAAGTTACTCGTATCCATCCATGATCTAAGGGGTTCTTTCCCCATCTCGTTAAAGACATCTTCAGCTAGTAACTTAAAAATAAAACTGTCTGTATCGCTATACAGCAGTTGTAGCCTATCTGTATAGTGCTTCTTAAGTACCCGGTACCAAAAATGGTACAAACTGTATTTTGCTAGCTCAAGAATCTGGAACCCAATATAATTAGGATGAGTAATTTTAATGAATGGTCTGGAACTGACAGACAATAATTTATTGTCACCTAAATGCACCATACGTTTAAAGCGTGGATTCTACACCTCACGTAAAAATACCCTAGCAGAAGTCACTAGTTTGGTGTCACTGGCATAACGGGCTGGGTTCAGTAGTGTTTTACCAAAAACACTATTAGTTAATAGTTTAAATAGTGTTTTCCTATCGTTACTGGTGGAGGCATTTCTATTGTTAACGTTGGTGTTAACAAATTCTGCCATAAAATCTGACTGACGGAACTCATAAATTGCATGAATAGTCTGTACTTCAAGACCTATCTCAATAAATAGCTGTAAAAGGTGAAGTGATATGAAATATTGTTGTTTGGGGAGATGATCACCAACCAGTTTAATATTTTTTTAGGGAGATTTGTAATGTTATTTGTTTCCAAAAGTCCCCTACTAAATGGTGAGATATCCATCATACTTATTCCCCTATGGTGTAAACAAAGGGGTAGATCGTCTGTTAGTCTAGCTATTTCAGGTCTTATGTGTTTGGTGTCAATTAAGAGCCAGTACCCTTTGTTAGAAGAGAATGGCTGTTCTATCATTATCTTCCCTTCACTAATGAAAAAGTTCATCTCATCAGATGATAGTCTCCTTAGTCCTCCATAGGGCAATTTCTTAGTCATACAACTCCCATAAAGTGAGTTGAAATCTAAATACAGTAAGAATGAAGATCTATCCTCCTGAGGGTTAAAAGATGGGTTGACATAGCGGTTGTTAGCTCTGACGTAACTCCTAACTGCAGTTGTAAAACCCCCTCGTATGTTTTGTGAGAGGAGGTTGTGTAACGTCACATCTGCACTTAACTCCAACGATATTTTGCTGCTTTTCAAGAAGCAGTCGTAGGAATAGCCCGGGAGACTGCAGTAATGGGTCATTTCTAATGAACAGATATCATTTAGAATTACTCTGTGGTGGGTAAAAATGTCAGCCAGTAAACCAACATCACACTTCAAATAAATTAGAAGGTAATCCTTTAAAGACCTACACCCTGTTGACTCCCATACTAATTTAGAATGTCTATATTCATCCAAAGTTATACCTGATTTGTTTAGCCCTCAAACCGGGCTATATTATATATAAATGATATCAATGACAAAACCGAAACCGCATACATCATTTATATATGATTTCGTGTCTAGCGCTATAATTTAAACGCCCCGCCTGGGATAGGGGCAGCTATAGTACAGCCACGACTGATAGTTGCCAGATGCCACCTAGAAAAAAAATCCAGCCCAACATTCTTGGGTGTGAGAGCGTCAGTATTGTGCCAGCCACCAAGGCTGGCGCACGCAGCACGAGCTCACAGCACCGCTGTTCAGCTTGTGACCACAGCATTGCCTACAAATGCCAAAATATAAGTGATACTGCTATTATTTAGCAGTGATAGTATTACTGAAGCCCCCTGAATTTGATAAAACTGACCAGGATTCTGATAACAGCTTGATTGTGGAGATATTTAGCGCTGTGCTCGATGGAGGGAGGAGTACGGCTGTGGAGGGAGGGTTGTGGGCGTCGTCTTCTGACTGTGTGTGGCCACCATTTATTGACTGCACTCACCATACCAGCTTAGTGGTTCGCTATGGTGAACACAAATGTAGATACTTATATATAATGTGTGCATAGTGTGAGATAACAGCGAGAGGAGTAGGTTGGGAGCCGCCATTTTGGTGAGAGAGGAGCGTCGTCTGCACGACTTGGCATGTTGTTTACTGGTGGCCACTATGGTCTTTGGGCACCATACCAGCTTATTTGTACAGGTATGGTGAATAAAACAGGTAGATACTTATATATAATGTGTGTATATAGTGTAATAACACCACAACCAATATTGTTGGAGAAGAAATATTAGTGTGTCTGCCCTTGAGGGCGGCCGCCGATCAGCTGACTGTGGAGTAGCTACGTCTTTGTGCATTTACTCACCATACAAGCTTAGATGTACAGTTATGGTGAACAAAACATGTAAATACGTATATATAACGTCTGTGTATAGTGAATAAATGCAAAAACAGTATTGTGGGAGGTAAATGAGGGTGACTGAGGTGGTGTTGAGGGAGGGCGTGGCAGTGAGTGGCTCGCTGGTGTGTGGCGGCCACTCCTCGTTGCTTTTTGACTCACAAGACCAACTTAGTAGTTCGTTATGGTGAACAAAACATGCAGATACTTATATATAACCTGTGTATATAGTGTAACAACAGCAAAACTATTTGTTTATTGTTTTATGAACATAATAATTGAATCACTTATATGCACACCATAATTTTGAGTACAGCGATGGTTCACACATTTTATAATATAAATATACCACAATTCACTGTATGGAATAATATTACTGCAAAAAAACTAAGAAAAAATCAATCAGAGACATTGAAATAATTAGGAAATAATATATTTGTGGCAACTGCCGTCTGACAGCTCAGGCGGAGTAGACCTCGTCTGGCGAAGGCTCTGCCAAAGCCCCTTTTTTGCCACACTTCCCTACCCTACTGCGGCTAAAATATGCCACCTACGATTTTTTTGTTATTTTTTACGTGATCAGGGAACAAAAATAAACACTTCTATAAGACGAAAGAATTTTTTGGATTTTTTTTTTTGTTGCGCCTGTGGGTGTGAATTCCATTTGGGCCCCTAGCGGTTTGAGGGTTAGGGAGCTGTAAAACATTTCAATAAGAGGGAGTCTTGCATCATTAAAGCAGCTGATTTTTGTGGTATATTCATAAGGGAAAAACTGCTTACCCTTTAAGAGTAGGTGGTGACTCTCTTTAGGCAAACCTTCTATCATTGAGTGAGTGAATGTTAAGGGGCTGGCTGAATCAATATGGGTCTTTGCTAGGGATGAAAGACTACCTGTAATAAAAGCCAGCGAATCGAGAAATTTAAGCTTTCCTATTTCCACCTTAAGATATTTCGTTCCCTGTCTCATGAGGATATTGCTCTTAATATTTGAACCCATGGCAAACTCCCTCAAAATTAAACCCATGCCATAAGACATATTGTGAGCAATTAGGACTAAACTCTCTAGAGCATTCTTGTGGCGGAGGTTGCAGTAATTGCATAGAGCTCCAACATAATTGAGCTTTTCCCTAAGGTGATCATGATGTTGAACCTTGAAATTGGTGAGGGTAAATACCTCCCCACAAAACTGACAGTGAGTCTGTCTCCTAAAATGAACCATATCCTCAAGAGACATGTCTATTTAATAATGTGGGAGGTTGGATCTGATAATTTCCCATTGGTAGCAACTCGTCGCATGAAATGTGTGACACTGTCCTCCCCAAAATAAGTAAATTTATCAATGACGGAGTGGTTTCTATCAACAATTATATAGCTGTATGCTATAGGCCTAAGTATGGCTGTAACAGAACCTAGACAATCCTCAGTGCTTAGGTAGCACTCAAAATCAAAGTACCCCACATGGGAAGGAAGGTAACCTTTCCCTGTATTTTTAAAATGAAGTGTGTCCCCATCCTGAGGATAAATAATTTTCTGTGTGATGTCACAGGAGGATGTGTGGTTTGTTAGCTCTGTGGAATTTTGATATTCTGAAAGACAGTTTCTACAGAAGATTGTCTTTCGTCTGTGGCTGCGAGTAAAGTTCCGTAGGAACTTGTCAAACTCCTTAATAAGTGCCACATGAGACTCCCCCAAGAGCAATAATGGTACTATGACTGAGTATTGTCTGCCGCCACGGCGGCAAAGAGAGACGTGATAGACACCGTCTGTCTGTTTGTGTATTGAATACAAAAAAATGGATAGTTTATTTCTATTCTCCAATTTAGAGATCTCCTCCCATGAGAGAGGGAAGGATAAATGGTAGTATTTGACCATTTTCCTAACCCTAGAGTGAGACTCTACAAGTCTTCCTATACGTCTCCATTTCCATCCTTGTTGTGATGCCAGAAAAGCAGCAATGCATTGTATAATGCATGTTCTATTGTTACCGTTAGGGTTTGGGTTGAAGACCTCATTTCGTCCCTTAGAAAGGGGGGATAAGGGACATAATCCCCCAAAACTGACCTTACACTGGCATTACAGATGACGATTTTCAGGAAATCGACATTATATAGTATGAAACCACTCCCTTCTGTTTCTGAAAGGAGATCC
>WNGS01009202.1:7844079-7857201 GCA_020271785.1 Procambarus virginalis
TGTGTGGTTTGTGTGGTGTGTGTGTGTGGGTGTGTGTGTGTGTGTGTGGGTGTGTGTGTGTGTGTGGGGTGGTGTGTGTACTTACCTATTGTACTTACCTATTTGTGCTTGCAGGATCGAGCATTGACTCTTGGATCCCGCCTTTCCAGCTATCGGTTGTTTACAGCAATGACTCCTGTCCCATTCCCTATCATACCTAGTCTTAAAAGTATGAATAGTATTTGCTTCCACAACCTGTTCCCCAAGTGCATTCCATTTTCCACTACTCTCACGCTAAAGAAAACTTCCTAACATCTCTGTGACTCATCTGAGTTTCCAGTTTCCACCCATGTCCCCTCGTTCTGTTATTATTACGTGTGAACATTTCATCTATTTCCACTTTGTCAATTCCCCTGAGTATTTTATATGTCCTATCATATCTCCTCTCTCCCTTCTTTTCTCTAGTGTCGTAAGGTTCAGTTCCTTCAGTCGCTCTTCATATCCATTCCCTCGTAACTCTGGGACAAGCCTCGTCGCAAACCTCTGAACCTTCTCCAGTTTCCTTATGTGTTTCTTCAGGTGGGGCTCCATGATGGCGCGGCATACTCTAAGACGGGTCTCACGTATGCAGTGTAAAGCGCCCTAAAAGCCTCCTCATTAGGTTTCTGAATGAAGTTCTAATTTCGCCAGTGTAGAGTACGCTGCTGTCGTTATCCTATTTATATGTGCCTCAGGAGTTAGATTAGGTGTCACATCCACTCCCAGATCTCTTTCTCGAATCGTTACAGGTAGGCTGTTCCCCTTCATTGTGTACTGTCCCTTTGGTCTCCTATCACCTGATCCCATTTCCATAACTTTACATTTACTGGTGTTAAACTCCAGTAGCCATTTCCCTGACCATCTCTGCAACCTGTTTAAGTCCTTTGGAGGATCCTACAATCCTCGTCTGTCACAACTCTTCTCATTAATTTTGCGTCATCCGCAAACATTGACATGTATGACTCCACTCCTGTAAACATGTCATTTACGTAAATTAGAAAGAGGATTGGTCCCAGCACCGATCCTTGAGGTACTCCACTTGTTACTGTTCTCCAGTCCGACTTCTCGCCCCTTACCATTACCCTCTGGCTCCTTCCTGTTAGGTAGTTCTTCACCCATTCTAGGGCCTTTCCGCTTACTCCTGCCTGCCTCTCAAGTTTGTATAGCAGTCTCATGTGCGGTACTGTATCAAAGGCCTTTGGCAGTCAAGAAATATGCAGTCTGCCCAGCCTTCTCTGTCCTGCCTTATCCTTGTTACTTTATCATAGAATTCTAAAAGGTTTGTTAGGCATGATTTCCCTGTCCAGAAACCATGTTGGTGCTTGTTTACAAACCCAATGCTCTCCAGGTGCTCAACAAGTCTTAGCCTAATTATTCTTTCAAGTATTTTGCAGGGGATGCTTGTCAATGATACGGGTCTGTAGTAAGTGCCTCTCCCTGTCACCTTCTTGAAAATCGGTACGACATTTGCCTCCTTCCAGCAACTGGGCAATTCTCCCGACATAAGTGACTCATTAAAGATCATTGCCAGAGGCACACTGAGACCTGTGTGGTGTGTGTGTGTGTGTGTGTGTGTGTGTGGTGTGTGTGTGTTGTGGTGTGGTGTGTGTGTGTGGTATTCACTTGTTGTATTCACTTAGTTGTATTCACTTAGTTGTATTCACTTAGTTGTATTTTACGGGGTGAGCTTTGCTCTTTCGGCCCGCCTCTCAAATGTCAATCAACTGTTTACTAACTACACTAACTACTATTTTTTTTTCACACCACACACACACACACACACACACACACACCACACACACACACACACACACACACACACACACACACACCACACACCAGGAAGCAGCCCGTGACAGCTGACTAACTCCCAGGTACCTATTTACTGCTAGGTAACAGGGGCATTCAGGGTGAAAGAAACTTTGCCCATTTGTTTCTGCCGGGTGCGGGAATCGAACCCGCGCCACAGAATTACGAATCCTGCGCGCTATCCACCAGGCTACCTGGCCCCCGTGTGTGTGTGTAGTGTTGCACCATGTGACAAGAGGTTACTGCTCGGTGTCACATGTCAATGACTCGTTACTTGTAATCTGTTGATATCGGCAGCAAATAATTATCCATTATCTGGAGGAATGAGGGAATTATCAGGTTAAAGCGCCGAGCCATTACGACTATATACCACTGGAAAGAGATAAGGATTAAGGATGGGACGGGGGAAGAAATAGTGACCAACCACTTGGACGGTCGGGGATTGAACGCCGACCTGCATGAAGCGACACCGCGCTCTACCGTCCAGCCCAAGTGGTTGGGTCATTACCTGGAGGAGTGACTTGGATAATATGCGGTGTTATGCGTTCTCCTCATCCGTCATGGGAGAACTGAGCCGAGTGGTTGTCGTCGGTGTTGTGGTAGGAGAAGCCCAACCGTTTCTGCTGCTCAAGCATTGTTCTAACAATAGAAAATGTTGAGACTGTAGCTTAGCGCTGACCACTTGAGTCTGCGGCAGGTGCTGACCACTTGAGTCTGCGGCAGGCGCTGACCACTTGAGTCTGCGGCAGGTGCTGACCACTTGAGTCTGCGGCAGGCGCGCAAACTCTGGGGAGCTGCGGTGCGAGCACTGGGCGGCCACGCCTCTGAATCTAACCCGTTCTTTCATCTAGTCGCATTTTTCCCGGATTCGACCAATATGTTAAAAATGCTACGTATCTCGGTCAAGTGAAAGCACCGTAAAACTGACGTTTTCCATGTGGAGTTGCTTGGGTTCGTACGTTTCCGATTAGGCAAAACAGATGCATTTTTGATCAGACCACACATTAGAAGGTGAAGGGACGACGACGTTTCGGTCCGTCCTGGACCATTCTCAAGTCGATTGTCGACTTGAGGACCATTCACAATCGACTTGAGAATGGTCCAGGACGGACCGAAACGTCGTCGTCCCTTCACCGTCTAGTGTGTGGTCTGGTCAACATACTTTAGCCACGTTATTGTGACTCATCGCCTGCAGTTGCATTTTTACACGGTGGCCAAACTCGAACACGGGTCACGAGGGTAAAGCAACTTGGAGTGGTTGATTAGGAGCCCTAGAGGTCGGTGACACAATACAGCGGGTGATAAGTGGTTATCTGGAGGTTTGGTCAACATGTCTCTCACACACGTGACCGACATATTGGTAGCAGCAACGACTCGAACACACTAGTGCCGCAGTAAACCCACGTCGCCACTCCGGCATGTCGCAAAATACCAATGGCTTCACACATGCTGTCAAGTACTAGTGCTACATCTGCCCCTCTCACTACTACTCCTCTTCACATCTTCCTCTCAGTGTGTGTGTGGCGCCAGGCCAAGGATGGCCCGCTCTTCAATACTTCCCGGTATTCGTGTATACTTGGGTAACTTTAAATTACTACGGGCTCACCATAGCCCGTGCTACTTGGAACTTTTTGTTCCAGGTAGGGAATCTTAAAGAAGAACATGGTGAGGACAAGAACAAAATCAATCTCCTCTTCCCTGGCTTCTAATGGCTCTCTCAGATTCTACTCACTCGCCATGTACTTGCTTGGCGTTAATGTAATACAAAACAGCAATATCAATACACATCTTGTGATCCTCTGCATTAAAACTTTCTCGTATACACAATCTGATGAATTTTTACATTTTGTATAGTTCACAACGCGTTGGTGCAGTAAAACCAAGATTTATTTTCAGATATTTATTAACATGAAATTACAATGCTTGTTTAGTAAATTGAACATTTAACCAAATATTATAGTTGGGTTAATGTCCAGTGTTCCAACACTGAGAACTGACAACACTTCCACAAGAGGTGTGAGCTGGGTTAGGGTTGCTGGAGCTTGGCTGCTTGATCCACTCCATAGTTCAGGGAGGTATTAGCAAGAGCAGCAGTGGCGTCACTGCCAACGGTGAAATAGAGTACCCAGTACTGTTGCTGCTACTAAAACGTTCCCGGGTACTTACGTGGGGTTAAATACATCTTGGGTAAGATTAAAGGTATGAGAGTGATTACAATTGTCTGGATTAGGTAACCATTATACGATAGTCCGCCGCTTCCTCCGTTAATTAGCCCATATGTTTTATTTATGAACATCGGCAGTACAATTTTTCTGATTGAATTAGATAAATTTATCAGAGTAGTTAACAGATGGAATTATGCAGTGATGTGGTGGAGACTGACTCTATACACAGTTTCAATTATAGATATGATAGTCCAGTAGGCTCAAGAATCTGTACACCAGATGATTGACAGTTGAGAGGCGGAGCCAGAGAGCCAGAGCTCAACCCCCGCAAGCACAACTCGGTGAGTACACACCTTCGTGGAGGGTACACACTCGCGTGTACCCGAGTACGGCCCGTCACCACCACCGGGATGACGGGGGTGAGACTGGGATAGTAGAGAACAGCACTAGCCAGTGTGACTACAGGCACAGGATAGGAGCCGGCAATGGTATCCAGCCACTAAGACCATAGAGGATCGGACGCGGGCCTTGCAAGAAGCGGGGCCGTGATCCCTCCCGACCAGTCCACATCCCTCAATGTTACATTACCTTCCTGTGGTACTGAATAATATTTAAATAAACTGAACATTTACTGAATAATAGATAAATTGCGGTATTCTACTTTAGCAAAGTGATGTTCTTTCTAAAACAAAAACTATTAGTCGGCAGACTGGCCGTCTGTAAGTTGTTTGTTTTGAAAGGTTGCCAAGATGAGGAGCCTGGTAGTGGGCCAGAGCACTAATCTCTCTAGACTAGGTCAGTTCCGCGCCAGAACCAGTCTTCTGAATAACACCAAGACGCTCTGCTCCTACACTTCCCACCCAGCCCTCATCTTGGCGTTTATCATCCTATTTTGAATCTTATTTTGTTTAGATTGTTAATTAAATATTTATCAATAAGTTGTTTTCTAGATAGACACAGATTTGTCTTTGAAGTTATCATGGATTGGTTCAGCGCGCTCCCGAGGGCCCGCGATCTGTTTACGTCTATTGGGTGGTCGACAGTCTGGTCAACCAGGCTGTTAGAAGCCCTACACGCAGCTTCAAAGTCAGTCTTTACCAGAGTGCACAAACAGGAATGTCCTTCGTGTTAAAAAGAAAACAAAAAGAAAAAAGTCCCTGGGCGAATCAGCTTATCCTCTCAAGTTGCCACACGGACAGAAAATGGTTCACTAAAACACCCGAACCTAACCGAGCGACCCACGCACAGAAAACGTGGTTGTTTGTAAGCCGCTATGATTTATGGTACATCTTGTGTTCGTCTTTGGGGATGTTGACATCAAAATGCCATGTAATATGTGAGAGGACGGGCTGGCTAGTTACGGTTCCTGGGACACGCTTGGGGTGGATGGGCGTATGGGATGACCTGGAGCGGTGTCTGGGCTCGCTCCCCGCCGTAGTAAAACTTGTACCATGGAAGTAATTACTGGTAGGCGGCGCGGATGGTCAACTATTGGAATGTACGTGAAAGGTTGGGAATCCGACATATCAAACTAGAGAGAGAAGTGACTTTGATTGATGAAAGATTAAGCCACTAGAGGTGGCACGGGCAAGAATAGCCCGTAAGAAGCGTCTTTGATTAGTGAAGATTAAGCCACTCAAGAAGTGACTTTAAAAGCACCAAGTGTAAGTAGCCAGGAAGCTTTCGCACCTCACCTCCCCAACCCTCCTCACTTTGCGATGATTTCGGGGCACAACGTCCTCGCGGCCCGGTCGTCGACCAGGCGTCATGGTTGTTGGACTGCTCAACCAGGCTGTTGGACGCGTCTGCTCGTAGCCTGACGTATGAATCACAGCCTGGTTGATCAGGTATCCTTTGGAGGTGTACCAAGTTTTGTCTTGAACACTGTGATGGGTCGGCCAGTTATGCCCCTTATGTGTAGTAGAAGCGTCAGGTCCCAAATATGTACAGGTCAGGCCTCAGGTCAGGTCCCAAATATGTACAGTAAAATGACTACTGGAATAAGAGATATGGTAGGAAGTGCAGAATAGAACCAGTGAAGAGTACAGGTGTCATACTCACACTTATGAACACCAGGGGTGAGAGCCTCCTCGACCTTCTTAAACAAAAGTATAAGAAATATTGCCGGAGCAATACATTTGCTCCGGCAATATTTAGTCTTGAGTCTTGAAGTGGGTAGTATATACTTCACTTCAAGACTCCGTACCAATATAGAAGCATCAAGAGGAAGTATAGGCCAATAGGCCCTTTGCAGTTACTAACATTCTTCCCTTTCACTTATCCAATTTATACCCATTGCACCGTGTTCTGTCTTGTGTTGGTCAAAAGTTTGTTCACCTCATCCAAAACTGTTTCAAAATATCAACTCGCCCAAATGCGAGTATATAAGAGAAGCTGTTTAAGCGTTAGAATTAGTATAACTCTGTTAAGTGTTTTCAGGATACAGTTGTGTGTGTGTAAACTAAAGTCTTTGGAAATGTAATACGTTATTACGAAACGCGTTCAAGTGTCGCATCAGACTAGAAATAAAAATGAATTTTGGAGAATTGATTTTTCAATTACCATCGACAGTAAAAAGAAACATAAGAAATATAGAGAAAATTCGTGTTAGAATTATTAATCTTACTTTTTCGGTTATATTTAATAATATATGTTTACAGGAAAGACTGCTACCAAAATATACTAACATATATACATACACCTGTGTATCTCCTACTTTGACAGGATAAGATAGCTTCTATAGAAACTTGTGTGTTATTAAACACTTAACCACTGAAGATAATTAAGATGCGTTTACAAGCTCAGGTTAACAAATCCACAAGGGCCGTGACGAGCATCCTCGTCACGGCCTTTGTGGAGTTGTTCATTTGATGCTTCACGCAATTGTGATTTGTGTGTAGTGTAAGCTCAGGTTATAGGTACATACACTGCAGCCCGTCCTCCAAACAAAGACCCAAAAGTGATTCCATGCACCCGCCAAACCCCAGCTGTTTATGGATGAAAAACAGTTTACACACGACTCACAACTGCTGACGTTCGAACACTTCCGGAACAAGTGCTTCACTGACGAATTTTGTTCGAATCATGACGCTGTAAATGTTTCACCCACGTACTACAAATACAGATAATCGCCAACAGAACCTAAACACCTAACCCTAACCTAACCTATGCCTATATATACACAATATGCTAATATACTACAATATTAATTTATACTTGAGAGAATTCCCGTTTTGAATGAAAAGCATGTTAATTAAAATTTATGAATGCGTCTGTGGGGTTGACCGCTGAATGTAATGGACTTAAGTCGAGGACGGGTTGTACATTGTATAATAGATATATGGCATATTGTTTAGGTACAATGCCTTGTATAACAAATGTACCCAAGATTGACTATGTAATACAAGTCCAAAATATAATTCTGTGTTCCAGTATTCATAAAGTAGTTACAGAGTTCAGCATACCTCAGCCCAAGAGGGTGAAAATCAGTCAATATGGGACATTCTACAATACAATGTTCAAGGGAGTGTGTGTTTTCTTTCACAAAGTTGACACATTGTGTACTCGACATTTGGGTTTTGAGCACGTCTATATCCCAGGCGTATTCTGGCCACTATCACATCACACTGCCGAATTCTTGCTCTATTAGTCCCATATGTGAATGTCTCCTCACGATATTTATCATAATGAATAATTTTCCAATCCAATCTCGCTTGATCATTTTTTTTAGAACTATTACGAGTATTGATGCTATTTGTTGAGTCATGTTATGAGTGGTAGTTTTCAAGGGGCATATTGGACAAATTCCTGAAGGAAGTGCCAGATCATGATAGTTGCGGTGGAGATGCGTGGCGCTGCAAGCAACAGCCTGACGGAGCAGGTTATCACCAGACAAGATTAAGCCACCCAGGTTGTCACCCAAGGCCAGGCTTGTGGGCAGAACGCCTCGGGACACAAATCACAGACAAGGCGTGTTGATTAATAATGTCAGAGCTCAGTGCTGCTCAAATTATTATTCGCAAAAATGACAAAATATATCGGTGTCTCTAGACTCGTCCGGTTGAAGAAAGTGGGTTTTATTATCAGGACTGACTATAGTAGGCAGGAACCTGGAGACATTAACGTGTCGTAGTGTGAACAATGAGGCTGTCAAGAGACATTCTTATTACGTAATGTAAAGAATAACAAATATATATATAGGGGGGTACCACCTCTGGTGCAATTGTAGGGACCCACAGCCTCAAAGAAAGGAACACAGAGCATTCAGAGAAAAACTTGCCATTTAACTCTGAAGACGTATGAGTGTTCACCCCTTTTTTATGTTGTACACTATTATACAAGGTTATACAGTTACATATCTGATTGGTTACACAGAGAACATTAAGAGAAAATAAGGGGAAATGTAATTTATATATATATATATATATATATATATATATATATATATATATATATATATATATATATATATATATATATATATATATAATTATATAATGTTGTACCTAGTAGCCAGAACACTGTTCTTGGCCTACTATGCAAGGACAGATTTGCCTAATAAGCCAAGTTTTCCAGAATTTCAATATTTTTCTCATTTTTTCTTATGAATTGATAAAGCTATTCATTTCATTATGTATGAGCTAATTTTTTCATCATTTGAGTTAAAACTAACGTAGATATATGACCGAACCTATCCAACCCTACCTAACCTATCTTAACCTAAACTAACATAACTAAATCAATCATTTACGTTCATAATATAATAGGATGATAATATTTCAAATAAACCAATAGGAAAAAAATATTGATTAAAGAAAATCACTCGGCCTATTAGGCAAATCGGGTCTTGCATAGTAGGCCGAGAAGTGCATTCTGGGTATTAGGTACGACATATATATATATATATATATATATATATATATATATATATATATATATATATATATATATATATATATATATATATATATATAATATGGGTTCCACCTCTAGTTGCAGTTGTAGAGACCTTCTACCTCAAAGAAGACGATATGCAGCATCCGGGGGAGCCTTGTGGGACACCCGCCTTCACTCACATATCGTCTTCTACCACTCGCCCTGTATTGTTGTAGTGTATCTCTTTTATTTAAAATTTCATTACGCTAATAGGGTTTCAACATTGGTTACATGCACGGTACAAGGCTACTTGTCCCAGGTTGTAGAGTTCCTCCAGCTCCTCAGATGGCGGGCAGGAACCATGGATGCAGTGAGCATTTCCTCTCCGTATCGCCACAGTAAGGCGCTGAAAGAGAAAACTGGCGGCTCTAGGGTCTCTAGAAGTTTCAATTAGCTAAGAACCCAGCTCCTTGAAAAACTAGCAGCGTGTCTCTGAGGCAATGGAGACAAAATTGTAGTGGTGATTAAAAGATATGTATTTACGAGACTTGGCTGCTTCCTGGTGATTGGCAAAAAAGCCTGGCTGTGCAACACTGAAGTCAACATAGATGTTGGCCAAAGTTGAAATGCAAGTGTCGTCTCACACCAACTGTCTACCATTCTTCCAGGGGTTCATGATCCCGTCTGGGCGACAGACAGCCTCGTCAGAGTTGTGGGGCATTAGGTAACGAGGTTCTCTCTGCTGGACAACCGGCTGTGGTAAGGTTCCTCTTAATGATGTCATTAACCTCACTGTGTCTTGCATGACATCATCCTGTGCTTTGGCAGAGAAGGTTTGTCAGATGCCACTGAAGAGGACAGGAACACTGGTACAGCAATTTGTGTTGCTGTGCGAACGCCGAGGCCCCAAAGTCAGACAGGAAGGAAGGCTTGTTTCCACTGAGAGTCGCTGAGAGGGAGGTTGAGGGCCTTTCTAACATTGGTTTTGGTATTCTATCAGCTGGGGAGACCATTATTTTTCAAATTTTTGGCCCAAAACATAGTATTAAGTAGAACTATTCTCTCCTAAATAGAAGGTAATGTTAGTTCCTTTCTCATGTTGACGGACCGTCGTGATGAATGTGGCCACGAGGAAGGCTTACGAACTGGGGTGTGTTGTTCTCGTGCTCCTGGCCACCAACCCTCGCGATACACGCTGGCTCCAACACACTCTACAATTCAAGGACCCGGGTTCGACTCCCGGTCGAGGCAGAAACAATTAGGTAGTCTATCTTTTGCTTCTGTCCCTCTCCCCATCCGGCCTGTTGGCGTCGTGAGAGGGCTTAGTAGACGGCTGCCGGAGTGTGATGCTCCGTGGGTCAGTCCTCTGTCCTTTTATGGCCTTGCACTCCTGCTGCTGTCTTTTCTAATTGTGCCGGTTCGCTTTTTCTTTTCCTTATGTTTCGTTTTTCTCCCCCCTCTTCTCCTATCTGCTTGTCGTTTCCTGCTGACCTGTCGCTTGTTTTGGATTATTCCTTTGGACTTCTTCTATTTTGACGCCCGGGTGCTTGAGGAGGCATACTCTTGCACCCGTAGAACTGTAGTACCCAACGTCTCGAGCGAGGGGAACCTTTTATTGTCAATCCTCCTTTCGTCGCTGAACCCGATCTCGACGGACTGACGGTTCTTAAGGTGGCGTTTGTGGGGCGTATACTCACGACGCACCCCTAGGGGCCCCGGCACGATCGGCAATAGCTTCCTGTTGGGTGTCCTGCCTCTAATTGTGGCTCCATGGTGGGTATGGGGGCACATTCGTGGATGAATGTCTTTTTTCGTCTCTATGGCTATGATTGTTTCTGTTGTACCCTCTCAGGCTCGTGGGGTGGGCGACCAAGCCCCCGAGTCGGTCTGTATTGGAAGACCAGGCTCTGTAGCCTCCGCTGCATTGGGCCCCGACCTTGCTCCTCCTTTGGCCTCTCTGACTCCTCCCCTCGGCTCCCCTCCCTCTGTGGTTGGGTCGAGCCCCAAGCCCCCAGTGGTGACTACCTCATCCCCTGGCGCGGCTCCATCTCTAGTTGTCACTACTGCGCCTTTTAACCCCTCTCTCTCTCTGGGGGTTCTCACCGCCGTCCTCGTCACGGCCGCCCTCGTTCGATTCCTTCCCGTTCTGATACCTTTCAAGCCTTGTTTGGTCCCGCTTCGTGGGCCAAATATTTTGATCTCCTCCCTCTTGATTCTGCGCCTCTTGATGATTTCTCCCTCCATCGCCATCTCGTTGATTCCGTGGATGCCTCTATTACTTTCAACCCCACTCGTGTTGGTACTCGTGTGGTTGCTGCTCCTTCTCAGGATGCTGCATCCCGCTTGGCTGCCTTATCCTGCCTTGGCGAGACCCCTGTTCGGGTCTCGAAGAACGCTCAGTTGAATGCCAGTGTTGGCACTATTCTGCTCCCGCCCCATGTTGCGACCGGTGTTCGGGATCTGCGAGACTGCCACGACGATATTCGACATATCCTTACTGCCCAGGGCCATTCTATTCTCGAAGTGGACACGTTTACTCGTCCCCCGCATGGTAGTCGCCGTCAACCCCTTCGGGTTGTGAAGATTACCTTTGATGGTAGGACCCTTCCGCCCTCCGTTATTCTTGCTGGTGCCAGGTGCTCTGTCCAGGAGTACATTCCTTCTCCTCGGCTCTGTAACAAGTGCTGGAGGTTTGGGCATGGTGCCCTCCGCTGCTCTGGGACTGTCTCTCTCTGTCCTTTGTGTGATGGCGAAGGTCACTCTAAGTCAGAGTGCACTTCTCCCCAGGCTCGTTGCCTCAACTGCGGTGAGGCCCATCCTACCTTCTCCCGTGCGTGTGTCCATTACAAGCTTGAGGCAGCCGTCCTCAGCTTGAAGCACCGGGAGCGCTTATCTTTTCCTGAGGCGAGGCGTCAGGTTCGCCGGCTCCCGCCTTATGCTAATATCTCTTATGCTCGCGTGTTGCGCTCTTCTTCTCCTCGTCCTTCCCACCTTCCTCAAACTCTCAACCGTTTCCGGGCTTTGGACCCTGATGCACCCACTGCCTCCTCCTCTGTTCCTTTGAGTTCTGTCCCGAAGGGTCCCCCTCCTGGTCCTCTGTCTGGAGTTCCCCTTCTTTCTACCCGGTCTGTCGTGTCTCCTGTGTCTTCTTCCTCGTCTCCCGATCCTCCTTCCCATCCTTCTCCTCCATCTCTTGACTCTCCCCACCGCCTGTTGGTGCAGGCGGATGTCCATCGCTCTCCTCACGGCCATCATGTGTGCTCTCGTTCGGCTTCTGTTGAGACACTGGAATCCGTTGCCCGGTACGTAGTTGCTGGGACACCGGTCTCTTTAAGCCAGAAGCGTAAGCCTGGCTCCTCTCCTTCCTCCTCCCCGGCGGGTAAGAAGGCCTCGCTTTCTTCCTCGACCCCTACTACTGGCTCTATTGCTCCTTCCCCTCCCATTTCTGTGGTTGCTCCCCCTGTTCCTGCTATGGAGGTTTCTTTGGCCCCTGCTTCCCTTTCAGTTGCTGCCCTTCCTGCGGTGCACTCCCCTCTTTCTACTCCCCCTCTTCCTGCTGCTGTCCTTGACTGCTCCTCTCCGTTGTCTCCTCCTCTTCTTCCTCCTCCTCCGGACCCCGCCCACCCACCTCTGGTCTGTTCTCCCGCTTCCTTCCCTCCGTCTTTGCTCAGTTTACCCATGCCCCCTAACCCTGACTTTGCTGACCCTGATCCCGACCCTGATATTCTTTAATGTGTTATGTTGCTCTTTCGCCTTTGTTTCTTCATTGTTTTCTGTTGTTGTCCTTTCTCTTCTCGTCGTTGTATATTCTTCAATGGAACGTTCGAGGTTATTACGCCAATTTCCTCGAACTCCAACTTCTGATTTCGCGGTTTTCGCCCCTTTGTGTCTGTCTCCAGGAGCCGATGCTTGGTGCTCGTCCTGGTCGTTTTCGTGGCTATTCCTTTCCGGCACAGGCTCCGGCAAGGTATATACCCAGGCGGTGTGTTCAAATTACCGGAAGCCAGGCAGAGGAAAAGCGGGGACACTCGGGGTGAAATGGTGTAAATGGAACAAACATGTGTACCCCTTTGCTCCCTTACACAAGGCCTAGTCGAGCAAGCCTAAAGCCCGTGGTACTAGTAGATGGCGAAGGAAAAAGGGTCAAGGAACAAAGGGGACACTAGCAGTACGTACGTCACTCCCAGACAGAAGCACGATAGGCAAACGTATGAGTCCCCTTGCTACAATGGCTGAGGGGGGGGTGAGGAGAAAG
>WNGS01009202.1:7868505-7884584 GCA_020271785.1 Procambarus virginalis
TTTCTGCTAGGGTGGCACGTTTGCAAGATTTTCTCTAGGCAACGTCTCCTCGTGCTGTTTCTGCCTTGCTTCCACTTGTGAAATTTTGCAGGACCCTGACCCCCTGTGAGGACTTGACTCACCCATACTGTCTTGAAAAGCTATTTCCTTGATCATTTTTCGCTCAGACCTCTTTCCTCGTACCTCTTTCCTCGTACCTCTTTCCTCGTACCTCTTTCCTCGTACCTCTTTCCTCGTACCTCTTTCCTCACTGCTGAGTCAAGTCTGCCGACTGTGTTGGCTATTCCTTTGTTTTCCCCAATTGGACTTGTATGTGCTACCTGCACCCCCCCCCCCCCCCCACCTCTCCGGAGACTAGCATCTTCACTGCAGAATTGTTTGCTATTTTTGTATTCTCTCGTCCACTGGTTTCTCTACATTACCGTTCTTTTGTCACTGTGGTTGGTTCTCGCAGTGGCCTCATGGCTCTGGATTTTTTTTAACCCTTTGCCTCACATGGTAGTCGAAATCCAATACAGGCTGGTAATTATCTCTGGCAGATATGACAGTCACATTGTGCTGGGTTACCAGCATATTAGTTCTTTAGAGTAAACTTGCAGACGCCCCTGATAATGAAGCCATTCATGCTTGCACCATTTCTCGGAAAGAGATTATTTAATCGGATTTCTTCTTAGTCATTCATGCTGCAATCTGTGACCGTTGGCAGGGTCGTTGGGGTGGCATTACACATAACTGCGTGCTCTTAGAAGTGACCTTTCTCCTTGACCTTCCTCCACCCACCCCAGGCACCCCAAGGGTCCTGACAGCTGAGTGGACAGCGCTCGGGGCTCGTAGTCCTAAGGCTCCGGGTTCGATCCTAGGTGGAGGCAGAAACAGATAGGCAGAGTTTCTTTCACCCTGATGCTCCTGTTCACCTAACAGTAAATAGGTGCCTGGGAGTTAGACAGCTGCTACAGGCTGCTTCCTGGGAGTGTGTAACGAAAAGGAGGCCTGGTCGAGGACCGGGCGGAGGGGACGCTAAGCCCTGAAATCATCGAGATAACCCTAATATGTGGTAGGAGATGCCTTTGGCCAGGTTGTCAATCAGTCGTCCCCGCCTGACTGACAGTAAGTTAGTGGAACATCATCCTGGTCCCCTTTGTCCGCGGTGTGTTGTCCCACTTGGTCACGCCTCGCCTTGGCCATTGCTCCGATTTTCGAAATGTAGCGTCTTGCTTTTCTAATATCCCCTAGAGTCATTTCTCTTATTGGAATTCTCGGTGAATAGGATACCTTTGCTATCATTTGCTTCGTGTATTGTTCTCAGTGATTTTGTCTTTCAGTTATCTTGCGACATAGCTTGCGCTACACAGGCTTCCTGGCTTGGTGCCGCCTTTGATAATTCAGTCGCATTGTGATCCTGTAGACCCAAACTTTAAATTGACTCGAGACGTAATTTAAGGGTTAGTGGGGCTGCCAAGTTCTTAAGTACAACATAGCTTCTCTGACGGAGGGGAAGTGAATAAAAGCTCGGTAATATATAATCCTTACTGATGTAATGTAATGACAGGGGACGGGATTACCCTGTCAAGAGGACAAGGTAATCTGGTCCTGTAATCTCGTCGGTCGATCACATTATGGGTGCAACCTGTCCTCTCCACTTGTCACAACAACAACAACTACTACTACTAAGCTACCACAACCTAATAGAAAACTGGACAAGCCACAATTTTGCCAACTGCAATTATTTATATAGTACATCATATTTTGGCCGTTGCGGATTTATACATCGAAATGCGATGTAGTGTTCTAGAGGACAGGTTGTGTTGCGGCTCAACACGGACACAATTATATCCCACCCTGTCATTATGTATAGTGACATCCCCACCAGCCCCCTCTGACATGAAATTACTTAAGAAAGAGGGGGGAGGGAGGGGAGGGTTCAAACCGTCCAGTTATTTATTACGTCGCATTTTTAACGGAATCGACCAGTCGGCTAAAAAATGCAACGTATTAGTAAAAATTCAAGCACCGCAATATTGAAGTTTTCTGTACATCGGGCTCAATGGGTTAGGTAGGTTGTTTGGATTCATACGATCGTGGAGAGGCAAAACGCAGTGGCAAATTAAGAGAACGGGCTGCGGGGTTACCTAAAGTCGTCAGTAATATTGGGGCAACCACACACACATTACAGCGAAAACGTTGAGGCTCCATGTACTGAAGATCAAGGTGCGCATGAGGCGACGCAGAGAGGCACTAGTGAAGGCGACTACTCTAGTGAGGACGCGTGTGAGTGGCACCCAGTGACGAGACTAAGCTGGAGTGTCAAGATGATGGCTTGACCTGCTACTAGGTTTACAGTTAAAGGGTAGATAAAGATCTAATTAAAAACGAAGAGGCAAAGGATGAAGAGAGGATGGTATGGGATAGATAAGAAATCAACCCGTTCTCGTAATAGCACGCCGCATTTTGACATGCTTTACTAAGGCCAAAAACTGTCTTACTTGAAAACGATAGCGGCTCACGAAATGGAAGTAATGTCCCGTTTTATCTTTGGGGTTCTCTGATAGGTTAGGATAAGAGCACTTTAGCAGGACGTTTCTTGACGTTGGGAAACCTTAGGAGGACGGGCTGGAGGTACGAGTGGTCTGTTAGCAGATTGAGAAGTCTGACATGCGCGGACCACAAAGACGACCCCCCTCCCCACATGAATGGATTTCTTCTAACTTGCTCCACTATAGGGTAGCCTTGGCTTTGGATACTATTTTGGAAACTGAAATCCACGGAGAATGATGATCTTGGATATTCTTGAACTTGTGCTTGTTGAGCTGTTAGGGTCAAGTTGTGGGATATTCTGTACTCAAGATTTTAAGCGTTGACTTGAGAAAACGATAATCATGCGTAGTTCAGTGTTAAGTTTTCTGCAGCTATGGGTGTGCACGTTTGGCCGAGAAACTACCACACACACAACACTCATTGTGAATTTATGCATGCAAATCATAGCAGAGTAAAGCTACTATTATATATGAGCCATTATGGTTAAGGGCCAATATCCTAGCACGCGTAGGACAGGTAGAGTAGCTGCTGTTCCTGGTGGACATGTTCTCAAAACCAAAGTTCATCAATGTCGAACACCCCGGGATAGGCTACACCCCCCCCCCCTCAACCTACCCACTGCCATCACCATCTTTAGTGTTTTCCTATAAGTTGTATTTTAAGCACTAAAACGAATTCTGTCTGATGTTAAACTTAATAGTGAAATATCGTAAGTTGGAATTTCGTTTTTAAAGTTTTAAAAATACTGACAGGATTCATAAAGCATTTATATCTATCTATGCTCATATATGCTATCATGTATCATATCTTCTGTCACGTTGTTGTGACGCCTCGTCTGCCTCATTATCTTTTTCTGGGAAAATAACCGGTTTCTGTGAAAGGCTTGCCAGCGGCCAATAAGTTGTGGCCTGTTATTCACTGTAACTCTTTCTTAAAATTATCTAAATGACATTTACATCTTGTAATACAACTAGGGAATCTTTTTGAAAACTCCTATGCAAATTAAACACAGATGGCTATAATTATATTACATTCTCCTACACACTCTATTCCCCTCTAAATACATGTACTCGTCTAGTTGTGCTTGCGGGGGTTGAGCTTTGGCTCTTTGGTCCCGACTCTTAACTGTCAATCAACTGATGTACAGATTCCTGAGCCTTCTGGGCTCTTCATATCTACATATGAAACAGTGTATGGAGTCTGCCTCCACCACATCACTGATGAATGATTGATGAAGATTAAGCCACCCAAGAGCTGGCTTAATGCATTCTTAATGAACTGCCTAATGCATTCAATGTTAACTGCTCTGACACTGAAAAAAGTACTTTCTAACGTCCCAGTGGCTCATCTGGGTATTAAGTTCCCATCTGTGTCCCTTTGTTTGCGTACCACCCGTGCTAAACAGTTTATTTTTTTGTTTTTATTGATTTTTTATTTAATTATTTATATATACAAGAGTTCTTACATTCTTGTACAGCCACTACTAGCACGCATAGCATTTCGGGCAAGTCCTTAATCCTGATTTACACACACACACACACACATACATATACATACCCAGGAAGCAGCCCATAGCAGCTGTCTAACTCCCAGGTACTTATTTACTAGTAGGTTAGCAGGGGCATCAGGGTGAAAGAAACTGTTCATTTGTTTCCACCTTCGCCAGGAATCGAACCCGGACCCTTAGGACTACGAACATCGAGCTCTGTCCACTCAGCCGCCAAGCCCCGATCTTTATCTAACCTGTCAATCTCCCACGGCAGGCACAGGCCTACCTTGAGTTACAAGACATTTAAATATTAATCACTTGAAATGTCATATGCAAATTTAAAATGTCATATGCAAATATCCAACTTGTCCTCAGGGAGGAAATCGACTCACGGGAATGGATTGAGATTGACTACATAATTAGTGCTATTGTCTAGTCTCCATGGTTGAGTGTAAGGTTACAAAGTCACGTTAGGGTAAGGTTTGGCAAGGTTAGGTGTCATTGCATTTGGTTACTTTAATACGGTTCATTATTGACGATAATGTGAAATATGCAATTTTAGAACATTCAGTGTACCGGAGAATTGCATTTACAAAAAAACCATCTTCTTCAAAGAAAACCTTTTCAGGGCATACTTTATATATTTTAAAGCAACGCTTTATAATACAATAAAGTTATAAATTGAGAATGATCTGTTTAGGACAAAAGACTCACTTGCCAGTCTACATGTAGATTATTACTGGAACCATAATATGCTTTCAGACCAACACAGTTATCTACATAACTATCCAGACGGTTTGAGGAGGAGGAGGAGGGGGGGGGGGCTTCTCACGGTAATGGATTTGGTCCGAGGACGGGCTCAAATATCACGAGTAGTTCAAGATAATGCAGAGCATTTATATATTCCAACTAACGATAAACCTAATCTGCTAATTTTGCTTAGAACTTACTCCCATTGTTTAATAAACTTCACATTTGCATATGCACGATACTAAAGGTGTTACGCCCTGTCACCTCAATTACATCAAGTAATCATTAACACACTAGTATGCAAATTAACATAGGCGATTTAAATTCCCGTTAGGACTATGATAGTCCATAACAGGTACACCATGGAGAACCACTGATAAGACACAACGGGGGAAACTGACTCCACGCGGGATAATACTCCACGGGCTGCTGAGCCTCTGAACAAACTTGGTCCAGGATTCATTAAGCATTTATGCATGTCTATAGAAACCTGTATATCGCGCTCCTCGATCATGGCGGAGTAGTCTTATTATCAAACTCTTTACGAGCTCTGAAACTTCCCAACCCAAGATTATTATTGCTATAGACAACCACGTAGCAATTTGAAGCTCAAAAATAATTTAGTAACTGTAAACCAAGGCGCCATAATTTGTGAAAGAGATACAGGTTTCGAAAGTGGACACGTAAATGATTGATACTTGGCCCCAACGTCTGGGGAATTCCGAACATATTTTTAAGCATGGCAATAAACATTGGTTACGAAACGACAGGTCTGTGTCGTTAAAATGTAATCCCAGTTACAAGAGGATAAAAAAGATAATAATGTTAGCTTAGATACTACAAATTACATGGAACAACACGAAGTCTTGCAAGAAGCGTCCGAACACGAGTCTTGCTCACTGTATCTTGACTGCCAGAAACTTCTTGACCCAGTTAAACAAGGGTCTTACACAAGCTTAAGGAGTAGGCGATGTAAACGAAAGGGGATACCTGTCCAACAAGAGGAAGAGAGTGATAGTGAAGGGCAAAGATAGAAATGTAGTAGAGTACAAACGGTATACCGCAGGAAGGAAAATAGTTTCCCGTGTGCAGATGATACAAAATCAATAAAACTCAAGAAGAGGCAAGTCACAGGCTACTTCAGCGGAATTCAGATTTCAATGTAAATAAATGCCAAACTGAGATTGTGGATGGACAGGGTAGGTGGGAATGAGAAGACCTCGGCCACACAAGCAGGATGAAACCAGCAGCGTATGTGAAACTTGAACATTCCCGTGATCTTCAGGAACATGGACAAGTTAGGCATTGATAGTTGTCTTCAGAGGTCAACCCGTCGACCTAATAGCACGTAGTATTTTGACGTATACTTTGCCTAAGGGCAAAAATTGTCGTACTAGAAAATGGTAGCGGCTCGCAAAATTGACATGCTCTCCAGTTTTCCGTTTTGGGTTCTCTGGGAGGTTTGAATAAGGGCACTTGTTACGACAGTTTGTTGACGTTGGGTGGACGGACTGCACAGGTGACCCAGGCCGTGAGTTTAATTCCATACACTGCTTCAAAGATTTCCAGATATATCAAGCTATTGTAATGTCATTGTGCAAGCATTCTTGTCGCTGTACACTGCTGTGCTAGGACATATAAACCAAACTAGGTTTAATAAACAAACTAGGACATATAAACCCAGTGTGTAAGCCTCGTTGAACAAAACAATAGGTTTAACAGGTTAACACCCTGGTGGGTGTCAGCGTCAGTCAGCGAGCGTCAGTTAACACTTGAATGTTAATTACATTAGCATGATTTTGTGTTAACGATGCTTGAAGCGTTCCGTACCCAGGTTCAGCGGGTGCTGCAACAGCTACAAGAAGGTTGAGGCACTAGGCTAAATCTTTGAGAACGCGCAGGATGGCGCGGGTGGACAGACACAAGTATGGATTATTATTATTAACATCTTTATTGACAAAATCAATTACAATTTTGCCTAATCTGAGGATTTTGATAGTCTGATTAAAGTGAGGATAATGCTAGTAGTCACTGTCACGCAGGACAGAGGGTCATACATAAGACAATAGGTCTAAACTGTAGGCTGAAGCACATATATATCATGGTTACAATCAATGTTTTAATATATGGATATGTGAAAACAAGTTTCTACTGTGCACTGCCACACAAGGGCAGGGATGGGTTCATAGGTGATGCAGCTTAGAAGTAATATACATAAAAATTGTTCTTCATTCTTTAAAATGGACAAGCAAATTTTGGGTAAATTGTTAGGACGTCGTCCAGAACACCTGAGTCAATAAAATAGTTACACAGTTGGTGGTACAAGAGGCCAGGAGGTCTAAAGTCCTTTACGGTTTCACATTCATCAATGTAGTGTTCTAGTGAGTGCATTAAAGGTTTATCACAGAGTTTACAATCTGAGTATTCTGGTAGTGGCTCAGCCTCACTAACCTGCCAGATGTGTCTATAGCCAAGGCGAATTCGCGCAATGACTACATCACATTGCCTGGTTCGGTTACTGTGCTGACCATACAAATACCTATTATTACAAAACTTGTCATAACTTTTAATACTGCAGCTTTCAGGTCTCTGGGCATTTCTTAGTTCTTCTAAATCTGAATTAATTTCTTTAATTTGTATGTTTCTAATTGCATTAGATAGTCCAAAGTCATAATCAATGTTTTCTTTCCTGCAAGCCTCATTGGCCAATCGATCTACGAAGTCATGTTTTCCAACTCCAACATGGGATGGGATCCATACAAATTTTATACAAGAGTTATTATCATTGGCAAAGATTACATTCCATTTAATATTACAAGCTACGTCCGATATACATTGTGATGGGTTATTTAAGGACTGCAGAGCACTTTTAGAGTCACAGAAAATAACTCCACCACCATTGAGCTTAAGGTATTCAGTGGCTAGATAAATGCCCACTAGCTCGGTCTGCGTCGTGCTAGCCCAGTTGTTCAATCTCTGTGTACTAGACATGATCATTTCATTCCCTTTATACACTGCACATGCACAACCTGTTCTACCAGTGCCTAACTGCACAGAGCCATCAGTAAAGGCATAGGATTCAGTCGGTTTGAGAATGTGAAGATGACTGTCAATAGCTTCTAATGTTATACATCTCAAAATGTCAGTGTTATACATTTGTTTAACACTGATGGGGGTATAATGCAGAGAGACCTCCACATCTTTCCAAGGGGAATATAGTGAACAGTTTTATCAGGGTTAAGAGACACATTCAGTTTCCGAAGATTATAGACACAACAACTGAGCCACGCACTGTAGGGAGCTTTTTGCGGTGGATTGAGGGAACAGTCAGAATTGTTTAGAATGGATCTCAATTTAATTTGAATAGAGCTGGGGGGACCATTATTCTTCAAAGTTTTGGCGCAAAACATAGTACTAAGTAGAACTATTCTTTCGTAAATGGAAGGTAAGTTTAGTTCCTTTCTCATGTTAACAATTCTGACAGTTCTAGGACAACCCAGGATGATGCGCATGGCATCATTCTGTACTACATCTAGGCCTTGTAATTGTTTAGGTGAAAAATTAAGAAGATGCAAGGCATAATAATCAACAACAGATCGTACAAAGGCAATATAAAAACTACGGGCATATTTTATGTTAATGCCAAATCCTTTGCCAACAAGAGTTTTGAGAGGTTAAGACGCTCAACTAGTTTTTTGCGCAGGTTGCTGACGAGATTTGCATCATTAACCTCGACTCCAAGATATTTATAAGACTCGCAAGTCTCACGGGCACTCCATTAATAGTATATTTAACATGAAGAGAATGGGGAATAAGAACCCTTGTTTTATCAACAGAGATTATGAGGCCACATTCTACTACTTTCTTGGAGAATGCATCAAGTAACACTTGTAGTCTTGGTTTACTATGTGCCATAATACAAATATCAGTANGTCTGGGAATCCACTACTTCACCTGTTTAACAAATCATTCCTAAGTGGAGTGTTGCCCACACAATGGAAACACGCAACAATTGTTCCCATACCGAAGCCCAATGACCCTGGCAATTACAGACCTATCAGTGTCATGTCATACACATGCAAGATGTTTGAAAGGATCATCCTAAACCGACTGTTGCACAAATATGCAGGCTAGGGGAGGGGGGTGGGGGTCAATGGATTTGTTAAAGGACGGAGCACAGCAAATTGTATAGTTACTGTACTTGGCTAATGACACAGCTAAGTATTATGTATTTGTTGACATCAAGGAGTCTTCGACAAACACAGACGATTGCGATCCTGGACGAGCTTGCATGCATGGGTGTCAAGGGGAGACTCATGAAATGGATTGAAGACTACTCACAGGGAGGAAAGCCAAGGTCTGCTTTAACGGAGTAGTCACAAGAACAATGAGTATGGAACTCGGGACCCCCCAAGGAGGAGTCTTAAGCCCCACTATTTAACATACTTATGAACGCCATTGCAACTATTGAATTTCCGGAAGGAACGCAACAAGTGGATGTGCAGATGATGTCCTGATACAAGTTCCCACCTTTGGAAAAATAAACAGTCCATTGAACTCCTTGGAAGGAAATGTGTTGAGCTCGGTTTCACTCTCTCCACAAACAAGACAAAAGCACACTTTCATCACAAGAGGGAGAAAATGAAGAACTACAAATTAATGGTGTAACACTTGAATGTGTTGACCACTCTCGGTACCTTGGCGTCACTGTCGGCTCTAACAAGGGGAAGCATGAGGAGCTCAACCAACTCATAGGAACATGCAAAAGTCGACTCAGGGTACTGAAAGCTATGACCTGGAATGGGCATGGAGCCTCTATTGCCGTGCTTAAAATGATGTACACAGCCTATGTGCGCTCCGTCATAGACTATGCCGCACCAGTTCTGTGCACCTACTCCCAAAGTGATATGAAAAAACTTAAAAGCATTCAAAATGAAGTCATGACATTCATTCTTGGAGTCTCAAGAACTGCCAAAACAAATAGTTACTTTAAGTACTTTCATTGTAGGAGGATGGGCTGATATTTGATATATAATAATACTTCATGGTGTCGGGGGACACGCAGCCAGCTTATACATACAATACATCTTGTGCTTATATCGAGGTTCCCCAGGGTCGAACTACTGGAACCCTTCCTCCAGGATGCAACCCCCACAAGAAGCTAACTCCTGGGTACCTATTGACTGCTAAGTGGACAGGGCCAATAGGTGACAGGAAACGCGCCCAACCATTTTCATCCCGTCCGGGGTTCGAACGCGCAGTTATCGATTGTGAGTCGAGAACGAACCCAAGTGGACTACCGAGACCATTTATAAAATATAAGACGTGAACGGTCTGGTTGAACACGTTATACAAAATTATATATGTAAAAATACCTTTTATTCTCTTCCCCAAGACTATGGGTCCCTACACTTCACCGGAGGTGGTACCCTTATATATACAAATATTATATCGATGAAAAAGAGTATGTTGTATTCACTTAGTTGTATTCACTTAGTTGTTGTGTGTTGTGTGTTTTTTACTGTGGAAAGGCGAACAATTGTGATATTAGTAGACAAATAAGTGGGAGGGGTGGGGATAATGGAGTGTGAGGGATGATAATTATGGATGAGGATCAGCTGTAGTGATGATGAATGGATAGACCATTTGCTTTGCGGGGAGTGAGGTTGTGAAGATGTTGGAGAGGTGCAGGTTAAGGATAAGTTTTAGAAGTGTTGGACGAGATGGAGACGGACGGGAATAAAGGGATTGGGGTGAGTGTTGGTGGATGGGGACAAGGGATGGAATGATGGTATAGATGGGAGGGTTTTTAAGAAGGGTGGTTCAGAGTTAGGAATGGATTGGGTTACGTTAGGAGGGTAGTGTTGATGGGTTAGTAGCGGGTAGTCTAGGAGTATGTTGGAGTATGGGTAAATGGAAGGTAATGGTGCGGGGTTGTGGGAGGCTGGCCTTGAGTAGGTTGGGTTAAGGGTGAGGGTTGGGTAGCGTTGAGTGCTTACCTAATAGTGTCCACGGGGCGTAAGGTCTAGCTCTATATGCCCCGCCTACTAGCCCTGTGTTGTATCTGCTGCATTATAACTTAACTACTTTGGTATTCAAATTCTTTGTCGAATCTGACCTTATAGGTGTGGATGGAGGTGGCTTACACAACTACTTCTTTCAGTGCATTCTTCTTGATGCCTACCACCCGTACAGGGTACGGCTATTTCCTTACATTTCTTCGGCTCATTTGCGTTTCTAGCTTTCACCTGTGTCCTGTTGTTCTACGTTCTGTCAATTTGAAGAGGCATTCTTTTCAGCCTTATCTGTTCCATTCATTATTATCTTTTCCATTCATTATTATCTATTCCATTCATTTTCTTGTATGTTGAGATCATATTCCCTCCCTTCTATCCTCTAGAGGTTGTGAGATTTAGTTTCGCTAGCCTATTCTTGTAGCTTAGCCGTCTCAGCTCTAACCAATCTTTTTGCAAACCTTTGTACTGTTTAAAGTTTGGTTTTATGCTTCACAAGATGCAGATTCCATGCTAGTGATGATGCATATTCCAATATTGGTTTAACAAATGTTGTATAGATTTCCTTGAAGGAGTCCTGATTTAGGTTTATAAACGATGTTATCCTGTTTATGTGTGCAGCTGGTGTTAGTGATGGAACTATCTCCACTCCCAAATCTTTCTTTCCGAGTCCTGTAGTTTCCTTTCCGTTATGATGCAGATGCCGATCTGATCTCTCTCCCTTTCCCATCTTCATTACCCTACACTTTTTGTGACTGAATTCCAGCAACCAGCTGTTCTGACGACTCCTAGAGTTTGTCAAGGTCCTCCTGTAACTTCCTGCAGTCCTCTGTTTTTTATATTTATCGGCTTTGTGCATCATCTGTAAACATTGACATGCACCAGCTCACTCCCTCGACGGGTAGGTCTTTCCACACAAACTAGGAACAGCAGCAGTCCCACGATCCCAGGACAGATCCTTGTGGGACCTCACTTGTTACATTCCTCCAGCTTGAAACGCCCTCTTTGACTGTGACTCTGGTTGCTTTCCTTCATGTACTCCCTTAATTACCCAGTTCAGCATCTTCCCAGTTATCCTAGACTGCCTCTCCATCATATACACCAGTCTCTAATGGGGAACAGTGCCAAATGGTTTTGACAGTCTATAGGAACATACTGTCTACGCAGACTACGTTTTCCCCGTCTTATTTTAGTAACGACTGTCATAGAACTCGATGATTCGGATGGGGTGGGCGGGGGGTTGACGTTGGGGTGGCAGAGGGAGGGTAGTGGTGCGGGGTTGTGGAAGGCTGGCCTTGAGTGGGTTGATGTAAGGGTGGTGCAGTTGGATAGCATTTACTGAGGTGGGCAGACTTGGGGGGGAAATGGGGGTCTTTGGGATTGAGGGAGGGCTGGAGGGGGGCGGCGTGGAGGGGGAGAGGGTGCGCGCGCCCTCACCGGTAAGAGCAGGGCGGAGGACGAGCCTTCAGCCTTCAGTACACGCGCGAGTGTCATAGAAGAAGTACGTCTCTGCAGCCGCTCCTCTCCCGTGAATGAACTCTTGAACACTACACCCATAATCCTAACCACTGAAATCTGTTTTGATGAGATTTTGTAATCAGTAAAGTAGGTCGCTGTTGAGGAAGGCAAATATTAGCTGCAATATACAAGAGGAAACTGTTAGTGGTGAATAAGGTGCTTTCGTGGCCGGCTCCACACCAGCAAGTCACGCCAACATCCGCAAGGTACGTTCACTCTCCAAGTTAATAACACATATTGTATAATATTGAATGTTTATATTAGAGTTAGAGCGATGATATCCGTGAGGGTGATAAGTGTGGGGAGTTTCCACTACCTGTGAGCATAGAGCGGCCGCCTCCACACACCGGCCGGCCCTTTACCAAGGTCACCTCACTAATACTGTTAGGCCTATTGGAAAGCCCCTATTATATTTAATCACACGTTTAATTTGAGCCTATAAATGTATTGAAGGACCGTGATTAGAAAGTGGATACTCGAGTGGCAGTTAAGACGTAGTTTATGGCAAATTGGTCTTTTTTAAGCATACCTATATATAGTGTACATGAGCGGCATGGTCATCACATGAGCCCGGGACGAAGGTTCCAGAAGCACATAATGGGCTCGGGGCTCGAGGCTCGGGGCTCGAGGCTCGGGGCTCGAGGCTCGAGGCTCGGGGCTCGAGGCTCGGGGCTCGAGGCTCGGGGCTCGGGGCTCGGGCAGTGAAGCCAAAGTTGACTTGGTGAAGGAAGTTATAGTGAGGTGGCGGTGTGTGGCGGCGGCTCCTGTCGTGTTGACACATCACACACCGCCGGCCGCCACACCCTTCCCCACACTCTAATGATGATCCTTTATTATGGAACACATTATTAGAAACAAATGGGCAGTTTCTTTTCACCCTGATGACCCTGTTCACCTAGCAGAATGTGTGTGTGTGTGTGTGTGTGTGTGTGTGTGTGTGTGTGTGTGTGTGTGTGTGTGTGTGTGTTTTGGAAAATATATAGAGTAGACATAATAGAGGAAAATAGATTGGTTAAACGACGGGGTCCAAGACCTAATAGCTCGATTGTGCAGACACAAATAGTAAATACACTGATACACACATTGTCCAAAAGTTGAGGCCAGATGCTTGGGGCTAGCCTCGCCAAACTTTGCAGAGAAAATGGTCAGAGGTACAGGACGAACGTAGGATGCTCATCGTTGGCATAATTTAAATACTTTTTAAAAAATATCATCCTAACTCTTACTTCCCCATGCAATTTAAATGAAGTCTGAAATGAAATCGCGGGTGTGGTTTCCATAGAGTTTACACTTTTTATGATTTACTCAAAATTAACCGAATTCATTGTTAAAAATAGTGAGTAGGGAAGATGGTTATAATGTTGAAGATAATATATACAGTGGAGAAAGATGTAAGAGTGGGGGGGGGGATGATGAGAGGAGAGAGAGGACAAGAGGTGAAGAGGATGGGAGAGGGACGTAGAGGTGCAGATAGACCTGGGTAATGTCTGATCCTCCCCCCCCCCTCCCCTCAGTATAGATATAAATGGAAATGTTTGTGTTTGAGGATGGAGGCAAGACGGAGAAGAGGGGGAGAGAAATAGGGATATGGGGTGGGGGAAATTGGGGCAATTTAGGGGTGAGAGGGGAAACATGGGGGGGGGGGTATGGAAAGAGACGGACTATCCGGGCATCACAGACTATCCTCCAATAATATATATACTATGAGAGAATGTTTTCTCTAAGACTGGAGGCCAGACACTTGACGTTAGCCTCTTTCAACCTTGCAGGGGAAATAGTCTGTGGTACAGGGCGAACACAGGCTGGTCGGGGTAGGTCTTAGATAAATGCCTTATGAAATATAATTTAGAGACCACCGGGCGATTTTCTTGAAGTTGAGTGAAATGTTTGGTGCAGTTTCCTCCTAGTTTTTAGTGATCGTTATAGTATATTTTCTTAGATCCATACAATTGTTTCAGTGCTTCTTACTAATACATTTTCTGAGGAGGAGGAGGAGGGGGAGGGGGGGGGAGAGACGAAAGGGGGGTGTCAAGGGGAAAATGGGCTGAATACTGATGAGGGAAGAGAGACCCGAGTGCAGCCGGGTACCCATTCTTTATATAAATGTAAATATCTGAGGTTGGAGTGGAGAGGGAAACAGTAGAGATGGGGGAAATATAGGAGGGAATGGGGAGGAAGAGGGTGGCGAGGGAGAGATGAAGGGGGGGGGTCAAGGGGGACATGAGGTTCAGAGGAGAGGCGAAAGGGTGGAAAGGAGAGAAGTTTCAGCCGAGTTATATAAATGGAAATGTCTGTGTTTGAGGTTGGAAGGTAAAGGGAGGGGAAAGGGCAGGGAGATGAGGGGCAAAGGAAGGGGGAAAGGGGAGGGGACGGTAAAAGGGAGAAGACGAGGAGAGGGGGGGGGGACGGGAAGATGGGGGTGTTCACTCGTCCTGACCGGTAGCCGGCCTTGTCCCCCAGCTAGTCTGCAGTGGCGGGCTCAGACGGTATTCACTCGAGATGCTGCGTCATGTCCCTCTGTGCTCCTTGAAGTACTTGTTGCGAGTCTATAATGATATCTGGGTGTCGTCCTTGGGCCCTGGTGACTGGCTCGAGGCAGATATTCTTCCCAGTAGGATACCTGGTCCTCGAGGGTCTTCCCCAAAGGATTTTCGTACCATTGTCCTGACCAGTATTTGCAAATGTTTTGAGTGTTTGATTAACATGCATCTGGTCTCGCGCGGTTCCTGGAATATCATGCAGGAATATCATGTTTTTGCAAGGGTTGCACCACGACGGATGTTTTTGTGGATTTGATCTACATTCAAATTAAATAAATATGCTGCTAAAAACATTCGTGCTGCTTTTGAGAATTCCTCCATTGTGGTAGTTACTTATTGATATGGAGAAAGTTCATGCATCACCTGAAGATACAATATTTTAACCCATCTGCATTTCTGTGGCCTTCACGGTAATCTCCTGCTTTTCGTGCAAGGCTTCCTCTCGTCGCTCATTTCAAGTGAAGGTTGGTGCAGCTGTCTTGACCTCTTCTCAACAAGTATGACGGTGTCCCCCAAGGTGGTGTTCTCAACACGACTCTATTTCAGGTTGCCCTGAATGGCCTCCCTCCCGTTTCCCTGGCATTTTCTCAGCCCTTTATGTTGATCTTTATCATCTTGATGACGGCTCCATCTTCCCTACAATGTCGGCTCCAACTCACGATGGATAGCTTCGTCTTGGGCCACCAATCATGGCTTGAAGTTCTGCACATCCAACACTTGTGCTGTGACTTACTAAGAGGCATGTCGTCTCTCGTCCACATTGTCACATGGTAATTCCCTTCTGTTAGTCTTAGAGTTGATCTTTGATACCTGTTTGTCTTGGTCACCACATGTAGCTCATCTGAGAGTTCACTGCTCTAAAGCCCTTACTTTACTTCTGGTCTTGCCCCATACTTCCTGGGGAGGCTAATAGCCACACATTCCTCCTCTATTTGCACTTCTCTCTTGCTCTCATTAAACTCGATTATGGCCGTCTTGCCTATTCCTTGTCCATAATCTCGATCCTTCGTGGTGTTGATGCTCTGCACCATGGTGGGTTGAGCCTCGGCTCTGGCACCTTCAGTTCATCCCTCGCCCAGAGCTTCCATGTAGCAGCCGGCGTCCTGTCTTGACAGGGTCGTCATGATCGTTACTTCACTACATCGTGGGGTCCCTTCAGCATCCCTGCTCGTGCTCTTCTTTGGCCAGTGCTCCTCCAGAGATCCCTGCTCCCTCTTGTTGCCTTCCTTTTCC
>WNGS01009202.1:7884609-7910234 GCA_020271785.1 Procambarus virginalis
TAGGCTAAGAGCACTGCTTAAGTGTCTTATCCTAACCTATCAGAGAACACCAAAGATAAAACGGGACATTACTTCCATTTCGTGAGCCGCTATCGTTTTCAAGTAAGACAGTTTGGCCTTAGTAAAGCATGTCAAAATGCGGCGTGCTATTACGAGAACGGGTTGATTTCTTATCTATCCCATACCATCCTCTCTTCATCCTTTGCCTCCGTTTTTAATTAGATCTTTATCTACCCTTTAACTGTAAACCTAGTAGCAGGTCAAGCCATCATCTTGACACTCCAGCTTAGCCTCGTCACTGGGTGCCCTCCTCACACGCGTCCTCACTAGAGTAGTCGCCTTCACTAGTGCCTCTCTGCGTCGCCTCATGCGCACCTTGATCTTCAGTACATGGAGCCTCAACGTTTTCGCTGTAATGTGTGTGTGGTTGCCCCAATATTACTGACGACTTAAGGTAACCCCGCAGGCCCGTTCTCTTTATTTGCCACTGCGTTTTGCCTCTCCAGGATCGTATGAATCCAAAGCAACCTACCTAACCCATTTGAGCCCGATTGTTATAAAAACTTTAATATTGCGGTGCTTGAATTTTTACGTAATACGCTTGCATTTTTTAGCTGACTGGTTCGATTCCGTTAAAAATGCGACGTAATAATATCTGGACGGTTAAACCCTCCCTCCCCTCCCCCCTCTAAGTAATTTCATGTCAGAGGGGGCTGGTGGGGATGGCACTATACATAATGACAGGGTGGGATAATATTGTGTCCGTGTTGAGCCGCAACACAACCTGTCCTCTAGAACACTACATCGCATTTCGACGTATAAATCCCCAACGGCCAAAAAATGATGTACTATAAATATTGCAGTTATGGCAAAAATTGTTGGGAATGTCAAGTTTTCTGTTCGTGGGTCCTGTTAGGTTGTGGTAGTTTAGTACAGTTGTTGTTGTGACAAGTGGAGAGGACAGGTTGCACCCATAATGTGACCGACCGACGAGATTACAGGACCAGATTACCTTGTCCTCTTGACAGGGTAATCCCGTCCCTCCGGTCATATACATTACATCAGTAAGGATTATATATTACCGAGCCTTTTATTCACTTCCCCTCCGTCAGAGAAGCTATGTTGTACTTTAAGAACTTTGTCAGCCCCACTAACCCTTAAATTACGACTCAAGTCAATTTAAAATTTGGGTCTACAGGATCACCAATGCGAACTGATATTCACAAGGGCGGCCCCAAGCCAGGAAGCCTGTGTAGCGCAAGCTGTGTCGCAAGATAACTGAAAGACACAAATCACTCGATAAGAACAAGACACGAAGCAATGATAGCAAAGGTATCCTATTCACCGAGAATTCCAATAAGAGAAATGACTCGAGGGGATATTAGGAAAGCAAGACGCTAACATTTCGAAAATCGGAGCAATGGCCAAGGCGAGGCGTGACCAAGTGGGACAACACACCAGCGGACAAAGGGGACCAGGATGATGTTCCACTAACTTACTGTCCGTCAGGCGGGGACGACTGATTGACAACCTGGCCAAAGGCATGTCCTACCACATATTAGGGTTATCTCGATGATTCAGGGCTTAGTCGTCCCCGCGCCAGGTCCTCGACAGGCCTCCTTGACCAACTCCAGGAAGACAGCCTGAGCAGCTGACTAACATCCCAGGTACCTCTATTGCAGTAGGTGAACAGGAGCATCAGGTGTAAAAAAAAAAAAACTCTGCCATGGTTTCTGCCGCCCTGAGGATCGAACCGGAGCTTAGGACTACGAGTCCCGAGCGATGTTCACTCAGCTGTCAGGACCCTGTGGGGTGCCTTGTGCTAGGGGTGGAGGAAGGTCAAGGAGAAGGTCACTTCTAAGAGCCACAGCAGTTATGTGTGAATGCCCCCCAACGACCCTGCCAGGACAGGTCACAACGATTGCAGCATAGAATGACTAGAGAAATCCGATTTAAAAATCATCTTTCCGAAGAAGAAATGGTGAGCAAAGCATGCAATGACTATCATATATTCAGGGGCGTCTGCAAGTTTACTCTAAAGAACTAATATGAGCTGGTAAACAACCACACACATAGCGAACTGTCACATCATCTGCCAGAGATAATTACAGCCTGGTATGGATTTCGACTACCATGTGAGGCAAAGGTTATAAAAAAATCCAGAGCCTGAGGCCACTGCGAGAACCACCACAGTGACAAAAGAACGGTAATGTACAGAAACCAGTGGACGAGAGAATACAAAATAGCATTCAATTCTGCAGTGAAGATGCTAGTCTCCGTAGAGGTGGGGTGGGGTGCAGGTAGCACATACAAGTCCAATTGGGGAAAACAAAGGAATAGCCAACACAGGTCGGCAGACTTGACTCAGCAGTGAGGAAAGAGGTCTGAAGGTAAAGAGGTACTGAGGAAAGAGGTCTGAGGAAAGAGGTCTGAGCGGAAAAATTATCAAGGAAATGGCTTTTCAAGACAGTAGGTGTGAGACCGTTCACAGGGGGTCAGGGTCCTGCAAAATTTCACAAGTGGAAGCAAGGCAGAAACAGCACTAGGAGACGTTGCCTAGAGAAAACTTGCAAACGCGCCGTCCCTAGCAGCACATTCTTTGCACTCCCACTCCATTAACGTCTTCACAGATGGGTCCAAGTCTGCAGACGGTGTAGATTACTGTAGTTTTTCCTGACCACACCATTATGTATCGCCTGCCTCCAGAGACTAGTATCAGGGCAGAACTTTATATTATTTTGTGTGCTCTTCGTCAAATGATTTATCGCTGTCAATCTTCCTTTGTTGTTGTCATTGATTTTTGCAGTGCCCTCATGGCTCTAGAGTCCTTTAATCCAGTTCATCCTGTGGTAGTTGAAATTCAACATAGTCTGTTTCTTATCTCCAGCAGATTTAAGACAGTGGAGTTTTGCTGGGTTCCCAGTCATATTGGTGTGTCCTTAAATGAGTGTGTGGATGCTGCCTCTAAGGAGGCTATCCACACTTGTCCCATCTCTCTTAAAGGTGTTCCTTATTCCAACTTCTACTTGGTTGTTCATTCCTCAATCCTTGCCTGTTGGCAGGGTCATTGGTCTTCTGTTACTGGTAACAAGCTGCGTGCTGTTAAGGGTAGCGTGTCCCCCATGGCCTTCCTCCTACCACCATGACTGGCAGTGGGAAATGGCTCTGGCAATGTTACATATTGACCATACACGTTTAACTCTCAGGCACTTAATGGAGCACTGCCCTGCTTCTTATTGTCCAAACTGCATTGTCTCCTCTTACGGTCATGCATATCCTTGTTGAATGTTCAGACTTCCAGGACGTGCATGTGTCTTACTTCCCGACTGTCTCTTGCGGTCACTTGGCCCTCCATAGAATTCTTGGTGAATCAGTTACCTTTGATATCGTTCGCCTAATGAGTTTTTGTTCTCGTTTTGGCATCCTTAGTGATATTTAACGCCTTTTGAATATCCCACACATTTGATGGTGCTACATAGCTTTCCCAGCTTGGTGCCTTCTTCTGATAATTACTTACTTGTAAAAAAGCATCTCCTGTTCTCAGTCCTACATTCTGGCTTGTTGAGCTTGAAATTGTTACTCCTTGTTTGTTACATCCGATCTTTTGAAGAAATTGTCTGGATGAATATCCTCCAAATTGTCCAGTACAGTATTTTAAAAGTTTCGATGAGATCAGCCGTGTCATGCCTGGTTTGCGGACATGTTTCCCCTCAACTGTTCCTGATACGAGAGTTGACTTAGTTCTGGAATGATTGTTGCTGTTCGATGTTCAACTGTCTCGAGAGCAGCTATGTCCTTTTGAAGAGGAGGTTTCCATGCTTGGATACAATAATCTAATTGGAGCCACACCAGAGATTTATGCAGTTTGATAATTACCTTCTTTTCCTTAAAGACTAAGGTTTTGATTTTAGACCTTGATTATTCCTAGGCTTTGATTAACTTTTTACTGAGGTTCTTCCCCACAAGCTCTTCTTTTTCACAACACCTTATTAGACTGTAATGTACAGTATATGGTGGTTTTTATGTTTATTTAATAGAGTTAGGTTACAGCAGCGGGATGACGTGTCGTGATAGGTTAAGACAAGGATGCTTTTACCTGGCGGAGTCGAGTAGGATGGAGCTTGAGGCCATGGGTGAAGAGCTTGATCTAGGGTGAGAAAAGAGAAATGCGGGCGGGAGTGGCTGTGAGAACGGAGTGAGGCCTGCAACGTCTGGTGTGAGAGTTGGAACTACTGACAATGCTGTATTCCCGACCGTGTTTTATCTGTCCTAACCTTGTGTTGGACACAATTTGATGTTCTCTTGGCAGGTTGATCATCATTTAGTCTAATGGGAAGATTTGCTGGTAGTTAGTTTTGATTGTTATAAGTGACTCTTGGAAATGTTGGAGAATATGTATTAATGTAAATGCAGGTAAATGCACTTAACCTGCATTAATTAATGCATTTGCATTAATATAATGCATGTAAATGTGTTTACAGTTACTGTATCATTAATGATTAATGAATAGATTGCAGGGAATTACTGATAAATTTAGGTAGTTAAAATAAAGTTTCTTAAAAGTGGAATAGTTGGGGGATAATTTAAGTAGCTGGTACATATGATTACATACATACGAAACAATGTGGTTTGCTACAAGACGCCGCCTTCCACTCTGTTCCTCACTATACCTCTGCAGAAGCAGAATTTGAACTGTGCTCAGGCTGTACTCTTATCAGCCTGCAGCCTGAAAATGACACCGACGCTAATAGACCCCAGATTCTATTATTTTGTTTTAGAAGACTCTCTCTAAGTGAGAGTTGGCAAGCTTGTATCCACCATTACTGTTGACACTCCCTGGATATCTGGAATAATAACCAAAAGATTGCAGGTAAATTTGTTCCAGACATATTACCTATCCTTCACCTTAGTATTGTCACTCCTACTGTTGTGCACCTCCTTGTAGAATGTCCTTATTTTCAGGATGATTAATGTATGTTTTGCTTTCCTAATGTCCCTCGAGATCATTCGTCTCTCGATTCAAGCCTTGGTAGATCTGATACCATCGATATTGCTCGCCTTATATCCTTTTGTTCTGTAATAACTACAGTATCTCAGTGATATTTACCGCCTTTTGAATATCCAGCAACACAGACGGTACTACATAATCTTCCCAGCTTTGGCTCCTTTTAATTGCTTGCTTTTATATGACACTGTTGAAAGTACAGTACTGCCAGAGTTTTGGTATCCACCACCACCACACTTTTTCCAACTGTCTACCACTGTTTGCAATTGAGAATTTTCTAATAATTGTGTGTGTGTTCGTTTCTTTGCATTTGTGTTACTCATGTGGCCCCCAACAACGAGGTGATTTGATGAAATATCTGTACCCTGAACTTGACCATCGAGTGCTGTCGGCGGTTAGGTTAAGGGCCTTAAAACTTCCAACCTTTTTGTACAGTCAGTGTGGTATAGTGGTATAGTACTGGATATGCTAAGGTGCATGGAGCCCTGTCTGTCTGGGTTTGAATCCCTAAGGTTCAATATATATATATATATATATATATATATATATATATATATATATATATATATATATATATATATATATATATATATAATATATATATATATATATATATATATATATATATATATATATATATATATATATATATATATATATATATATATATATATATATATATATATATATATATATATATAATATATATATATATAATATATTTATGTCAGTGAGTCAGTGAGTCCAACTGACTGACTGACTGGCTAACTCACTGACTGACTGGCTAACTCACTGACTGACTGACTGGCTAACTCACTGACTGACTGACTGACCAACCAACTAACTCACTGACTGACTGGCCGACCGACTAACTCACTGACTGTCAGTCAGTCAGTGAGTTAGCCAGTCAGTCAGTGAGTTAGCCAGTCAGTCAGTGAGTTAGCCAGTCAGTCAGTCAGTGAGTTAGCCAGTCAGTCAGTGAGTTAGCCAGTCAGTCAGTGAGTGAGTCAGTCACTGAGTCAGTCAGCCACTGAGTGAGTCGGTCAGTCAGTCAGTGAGTGAGTCAGCCAGTCAGTCAGCCAGTCAGTCACTGAGTGAGTCAGCCAGTCAGTCACTGAGTCAGTCAGTGAGTTAGCCAGTCAGTCAGTCAGTGAGTTAGTGAGTTAGCCAGTCAGTCAGTCAGTGAGTTAGTCAGTGAGTTAGCCAGTCAGTCAGTCAGTGAGTTAGCCAGTCAGTCAGTGAGTGAGTCAGTCACTGAGTCAGTCAGCCACTGAGTGAGTCGGTCAGTCAGTCAGTGAGTGAGTCAGCCAGTCAGTCAGTCAGTCAGTGAGTCAGCCAGTCAGCCACAGAGTGAGTCGGTCAGTCAGTCAGTGAGTGAGTCAGCCAGTCAGTCACTGAGTGAGTCAGCCAGTCACTGAGTCAGTCAGTGAGTTAGCCAGTCAGTCAGTCAGTGAGTCAGTGAGTTAGCCAGTCAGTCAGTCAGTGAGTTAGCCAGTCAGTCAGTCAGTGAGTCAACCAGTCAGTCAGTGAGTTAGCTAGTCAGTCAGTGAGTCAGCCAGTCAGTCAGTGAGTTAGCCAGTCAGTCAGTGAGTTAGCCAGTCAGTCAGTGAGTGAGTTAGCCAGTCAGTCAGTGAGTGAGTCAGCCAGTCAGTGAGTGAGTGAGTTAGCCAGTCAGTGAGTGAGTTAGCCAGTCAGTCAGTCAGGGAGTTAGCCAGTTAGCCAGTCAGTCAGTGAGTCAACCAGTCAGTCAGTGAGTGAGTTAGCCAGTCAGTCAGTGAGTGAGTCAGCCAGTCAGTCAGTGAGTGAGTTAGCCAGTCAGTGAGTGAGTTAGCCAGTCAGTCAGTCAGGGAGTTAGCCAGTTAGCCAGTCAGTCAGTGAGTCAACCAGTCAGTCAGTGAGTGAGTTAGCCAGTCAGTCAGTGAGTGAGTCAGCCAGTCAGTCAGTGAGTGAGTTAGCCAGTCAGTGAGTGAGTTAGCCAGTCAGTCAGTGAGTGAGTTAGCCAGTGAGTTAGCCAGTCAGTCAGTGAGTCAGCCAGTGAGTGAGTGAGTCAGCCAGTGAGTGAGTGGGTCAGTCGGTCGGTGGGATATAGGCGTATCTCGCGCCTAAGCCTATGCTGGCCATGTAGCTAGACATGACTGACGCCTTATACATAATGAGTTCTGGTTATCTATAATTGGTAATTTTCTGAAGACTTACGGTATTGCCTCTTATAATTACTGCAAGACTTTTTTTTTTACTCGCTAAATTTTAATAAGATTTATATTTATTCCAGTAGCTTTTAAAAGAAATTTACGCCGGTAATATAGATTATCATTTAAATATGTTTTAGGCATCGTACTTTATTATACATATTATCTTGACCAGCTTGTTACCATATGGTTACCCTTACATAACCTTCCCGCTTTGGTGCCTTCTTTTGATAATTACTTACATACGGTTACCCTGTAATGATTTCCGCGGCCCGGTCCTCGACCTGGCCTCCTCGTTGCTGGACTTATCATACCAGGCTGTTGGACGCGGCTGCTCGCGGCCTAACGTGAGTCACAGCCTGGTTGATCAGGTGTCCTTTTGAGGTGTTTATCCAGTTCTCTCTTATACACTGTGAGGTGTCTGCCAGTTATGCACCTTATGTGTATCTTATCTTGATGTTATATTGAGATGATTTCGGGGCTTTAGTGTCCCCGCGGCCCGGTCCTCGACCAGGCCTCCACCCCCAGGAAGCAGCCCGTGACAGCTGACTAACACCCAGGTACCTATTTTACTGCTAGGTAACAGGGACATAAGGTGAAAGAAACTCTGCCCATTGTTTCTCGCCGGCGCCTGGGATCGAACCCGCGACCACAGGATCACCAGTTCAGCGTGCTGTCCGCTCGGCCGACCGGCTCCCACAGTCAACTTTCTGTGTAGTGGAAGCGTGTTGAACAGTCTCAACCTGTGTACTGACTTAATACGAAAGGATAACAAGATATAAATTGCCTTCACATATATGTCAGTCATAGTGTACAGCCCGTCTTTCTCTTTTGATAGTACTGATAAGAAGGATGAGGACCATAGTACATATACCGACTTATAACGTAATAATAAAGTAGTGTAAAGTTTGTCCCTATTGGATTGGGACAAACCGGAAAACGATTTTCTACTTACGTTGCAAAGATAACATAAACTAACCTAACCTTCCTAGGCTTAATTGATGATATGAGGCCTAATATAGAACATGGGTGCTATAATAGGCCTAGGGATACTTAAGTTTTTTTAATCACTTTTTTTGGACTTTCAAGTACAAAATTTTACTAATTGCTTAGTACGTTGATATTTGTACTATGTGCACATAGTTACAAAATATATCTAAACAGGAGGATGGGTTGGAGTTTTGATGGGGGGGGGGGGGGTTATTGCTATATTTGGTATCCCGTCCTGTTGAAATGAGAGTGTTTATAGTAACTGTTTGATGGAAGGTACCAATATGTAGTGATGGACCGCCAGTACGCCGCTTTTTGTACTATTAATTTTATAGAGTCTAGATCAAATAGCATTAAAACCAAACTTAAATATTCCTAGGTCTAGTTTAGCACATACATGTACTGTATTAGGACTAATATAACGCGTATTAGGGCCTATGCTTGCTAGGAGAAGTGAGGTCTTATATTTATGTTGCTGTTTAAATAGTTCCGGATTCTCCAGGTACAATAATACAAGTCAACTTTCTGGCGGTCCATCACTACATACTGGTGCTTTACACCAAATAGTTACTCATTTTTTTTTTTTTTAAATTTTGCCCCAAGGGGCGAGTTTATTGGGCACCGCCACTCAAACTGTGAATGGACATAATGCCATAGCAGCATGTACAACACTCCCCAATAGGAAGAAAACCCGCTGGGTTGTCCATCCTGTCACTTGTGCCCAGACACAGTTGGGACTTGCTTAACTGTCTCAAGTGAACAGCTCCTTAAACAAGAAGATTAACATTCGTTAACCCTTAAAATTGTACTGTATCAATATTTGACAAATAGTGGTTTTCCTAACCCAATGGTGGGTATTCTTCTACACACATTTCTAAAGACTCTGATGTTCACACACACTCAGGTAGTGGTCAAGGCGGTGCCCATCACACTCACCGCAGATTCCACAACTCCGCTGCTCAACTGTTGTTTCCATTTTGAATCTCCATGAATATTTGTATCCAAGACGAATTCTTGCTATTTCTGATTCTCTCCCGCGGCCACCACCTCTTCGTCCATAATGATTGAGATTGCCAGCTGCAACCACATTGTGCCATCGTACAGATTCACTGGTTTGTTCTCCTGCTTTCCACAGTAACCTTGTCACGGTGATATTGCCTGATGATGCCTCTAATTTATAGAGGAGTCTTGGGTATGAAGTATTCAATCCTTCAGCAGCCAGCACATCTGTTCGTTCATCTCCAGATTCCAACATGGGAAGGGATCCACAGAAATTTGATGATTCTTCCCTGGTTGGTTATTACTGTCAACGCTCTCTTCTCAATTCACTGTGAGGTGTCTGGGAATCCACTACTTCACCTGTTTAACAAATCATTCCTAAGTGGAGTGTTGCCCACACAATGGAAACACGCAATAATTGTTCCCATACCGAAGCCCAATGACCCTGGCAATTACAGACCTATCAGTGTCATGTCATACACATGCAAGATGTTTGAAAGGATCATTCTAAACCGACTGTTGCACAAAATATGCAGGCTAGGGGAAGGGGGTGGGGGTCAATGGATTTGTTAAAGGACGGAGCACAGCAAATTGTATAGTTACTTGGCTAATGACACAGCTAAGTATTATGTATTTGTTGACATCAAAGGAGTCTTCGACAAACACAGAGGATTGCGATCCTGGACGAGCTTGCATGCATGGGTGTCAAGGGGAGACTCATGAAATGGGTTGAAGACTACCTCACAGGGAAGAAAGCCAAGGTTTGCTTCAACGAAGTAGTCACAAGAACAATGAGTATGGAACTTGGGACCCCCCAAGGAGGAGTCTTAAGCCCCACTATTTAACATACTTATGAACGCCATTGCAACTATTGAATTTCCGGAAGGAACGCAACAAGTGGGATGTGCAGATGATGTCCTGATACAAGCTACCACCTTGGGAAAAATTAAACAGTCCATTGAACTCCTTGGAAGGAAATGTGTTGAGCTCGGTTTCACTCTGTCCACAAACAAGACAAAAGCACACACTCATCACAAGCGGGGAGAAAATGAAGAACTACAAATTAATGGTATAACACTTGAATGGGTTGACCACTATCGGTACCTTGGCGTCACTGTCGGCTCTAACAAGTGGAAGCATGAGGAGCTCAACCAACTCATAGGAACATGCAAAAGTCGACTCAGGGCACTGAAAGCTATGTTGACCAGACCACACACTAGAAGGTGAAGGGACGACGACATTTCGGTCCGTCCTGAACCATTCTCAAACATTCTCAATCGACTTGAGAATGGTCCAGGACGGACCGAAACGTCGTCGTCCCTTCACCTTCTAGTGTGTGGTCTGGTCAACATACTTTAGCCACGTTTTGTGACTCATCGCCTGCACTGAAAGCTATGATCTGGAATGGGTATGGAGCTTCTATTGCTGTGCATAAAATGCTATACACAACCTATGTGCGCTCGGTCATAGACTATGCAGCACCAGTTTTGTGCACTTATTCCCAAAGTGATATGAAAAAACTTGAAAGCATTCAAAATGAAGTCATGACATTCATTCTTGGAGTCTCAAGAACTGCCAAAACAAATAGTTACTTTAAGTACTTTCATTGTAGGAGGATGGGCTGATATTTGATATATAATAATACTTCATGGTGTCGGGGGACACGCAGCCAGCTTATACATAGAATACATCTTATGCTTATACCGAGGTTGCCCAGGGTCGAACTACTGGAACCCTTCCTCCAGGATGCAACCCCCACAAGAAGCTAACTCCTGGGTACCTATTGACTGCTAGGTGGACAGGGCCAATAGGTGATAGGAAACGCGCCCAACCATTTTCATCCCGTCCGGGGTTCGAACGCGCAGTTATCGATTGTGAGTCGAGAACGGACCCAAGTGGACTACCGAGACCATTTATAAAATATAAGACGTGAACGGTCTGGTTGAACACGTTATACAAAATTATATATGTAAAAATACCTTTTATTCTCTTCCCCAAGACTATGGGCCCCTACAATTCACCAGAGGTGGTACCCTTATATATACAAATATTATATCGATGAAAAAGATTGTTGTATTCACTTAGTTGTATTCACTTAGTTGTTGTGTGTTGTGTGTTTTTTACTGTGGAAAGGCGAACAATTGTGATATTAGTAGACAAATAAGTGGGAGGGGTGGGAAGGGAGGAGGTGGGGATAATGGAGTGTGAGGGATGATAATTATGGATGAGGATCAGCTGTAGTGATGATGAATGGATAGACCATTTGCTTTGCGGGGAGTGAGGTTGTGAAGATGTTGGAGAGGTGCAGGTTAAGGATAAGTTTTAGAAGTGTTGGACGAGATGGAGACGGACGGGTATAAAGGGATTGGGGTGAGTGTTGGTGGATGGGGACAAGGGATGGAATGATGGTATAGATGGGAGGGTTTTAAGAAGGGTGGTTCAGAGTTAGGAATGGATTGGGTTACGTTAGGATGGGTAGTGTTGATGGGTTAGTAGCGGGTAGTCTAGGAGTATGTTGGAGTATGGGTAAATGGAAGGTAATGGTGCGAGGTTGTGGGAGGCTGGCCTTGAGTAGGTTGGGTTAAGGGTGAGGGTTGGGTAGCGTTGAGTGCTTACCTAATAGTGTCCACGGGCGTAAGGTCTAGCTCTATATGCCCCGCCTACTAGCCCTGTTGTTGTATCTGCTGCATTATGCGGCAGATACTTGGAGCGGCTCTGCGGGCCGCTCCAAGCAACAGCCTGGTGGATCAAACTCTCACAAGTCGAGCCTGGCCTCGGGCCGGGCTTGGGGAGTAGAAGAACTCCCAGAACCCCATCAACCAGGTATCAACCAGGTATTATAACTTAACTACTTTGGTATTCAAATTCTTTGTCGAATCTGACCTTATAGGTGTGGATGGAGGTGGCTTACACAACTACTTCTTTCAGTGCATTCTTCTTGATGCCTACCACCCGTACAGGGTACGGCTATGCCTTACATTTCTTCGGCTCATTTGCGTTTCTAGCTTTCACCTGTGTCCTGTTGTTCTACGTTCTGTCAATTTGAAGAGGCATTCTTTCAGCCTTATCTGTTCCATTCATTATTATCTTTTCCATCATTATTATCTATTCCATTCATTTTCTTGTATGTTGAGATCATATTCCCTCTGTTCCCTTCTATCCTCTAGAGGTTGTGAGATTTAGTTTCGCTAGCCTATTCTTGTAGCTTAGCCGTCTCAGCTCTAACCATCTTTTTGCAAACCTTTGTACTGTTTAAAGTTGGTTTTATGCTTCACAAGATGCAGATTCCATGCTAGTGATGATGCATATTCCAATATTGGTTTAACAAATGTTGTATAGATTTCCTTGAAGGAGTCCTGATTAGGTTATAAACGATGTTATCCTGTTTGTGTGTGCAGCTGGTTGTTAGTGATGGAACTATCTCCACTCCCAAATCTTTCTTAACGAGTCCTGTAGTTTCCTTTCCGTTATGATGCAGATGCCGATCTGATCTCTCTACCCTTTCCCATCTTCATTACCCTACACTTTTTGTGACTGAATTCCAGCAACCAGCTGTTCTGACGACTCCTAGAGTTTGTCAAGGTCCTCCTGTAACTCCTCCGCAATCCTCTGTTTTTTTATATTTATCGGCTTTGTGCATCATCTGTAAACATTGACATGCACCCCTCACTCCCTCGACGGGTTAGGTCTTTCCACACAAACTAGGACAGCAGCAGTCCCACGATCCCAGGACAGATCCTTGTGGGACCTCACTTGTTACATTCCTCCAGCTTGAAACGCCCTCTTTGACTGTGACTCTGGTGCTTTCCTTCATGTACTCCCTTAATTACAGTTCAGGCATCTCCCCAGTATCTAGACTGCCTCCCATCATATACACCAGTCTCTAATGGGAACAGTGCCAAATGGTTTGACAGTCTATAGGAACATACTGTCTACGCAGACTACGTTTTCCCGTCTTATTTTAGTAACGACTGTCATAGAACTCGATGATTCGGATGGGGTGGGCGGGGGTTGACGTTGGGGTGGCAGAGGGAGGGTAGTNTTTCCAGATAATGATAATGTTTAGGCTGAGTAACAAAATGAAAGGGGAATTCATTGAAGCAAAGAGAATCCATAGAGGTGTTAGAAAGTATGGGGAGAAGTTAATGTTCGACCCTGCTGCTATGTCGGTGCCTCTTCACCAATGTATCTGACACTATTCACAATAAACGTGGAAGGATTTGAGGTAGATCAAAGCTTTCGTAGCTGAAGAATTGAGACATTCTTCAATTCATGAAATTAAATTTCCCATTACAGTACACTAACGATATGTACTTTTTTTCATACTGCAGCATAGAAATAATGTCTTAATTTACTGGACATTTCTTTACTGGTTTACTTGGCATTAATAAGTGGAATATCCAAGTAAGATTGCTGGTCCTTAAATGTTGAGTGTGGTGATGTCCAGATATCCAAAATTGTTAATGGGCAAGTTTTACCATAAAGAGGATGAATCAAACATTTTTCTGGGGGAAGCCCCTTCAGCTCCCTGGAGCTATTCAGGCTGTTAAGTATATCATTAGACTTTAGCATCTGTTAGTGTGAATGGAGTTCTAGACCTACCACAAGCCAGAACCTGGCACCCTCAGAGAGACACGAAGAGCAATTGCCTATAGAAATGCACACGGGATTTGGGGCGTTCTAAATCTGCCATCAACTGGGACAGGCACCCAGAAAGGTAAGTGCCCCAAAACAAACCCCAATTCTGGTTAAAACGACTAAAATACACAAACGAGTGGACAGAACTCCCCAAATGAAAACGAGTAAACAAGCATGACGTCACACGAGCCACGTCACATATCTGCGCCCCTCCCCCTCCCCCCCTGGGAGAGGGAAAGGGGGCCCCAGACCCACCACACCGGCGATCCACCATGCAGTTATCCCAACCACTTGGGCTGAACAGTAGAGCGACGGTCTCGCGTCATGCAGGTTGGCATTCAATCCCCGACCATCCAAATGGTTGGGCACCATTCCTTTCCCCTGTTCCATCCCAAATCCTTGTCCTGGCCCCTTCCAAGTGCTATATACTGTATTCATAATGGCTTGGCACTTTCCCCTGATAATTCCCTCCCTCCCCCCACCATGCAGTTCTTCAGCTGATGTGATTGTGGCATGGTCGTGTGGCTCCAGCTCCAGACACTCTGTGTTCTGCTGTACCTTGGGTTCAATACTGCTCTTACGGTGGAGTGCGAGCTGGGAGTAATATTCACAGATACTCTGGCTGCATGTGCATAGGATTCCCTTCCCTGAGTGCCCTGTAAGTACTGCCCTTGGGGCTTGGGGTTATCTTCCACAAGTCATCTTAGGGTCTACCTCTGTTGGTCTTTTGTTGCTTGGCGATTGACCGCCCCGAGAGTGTTGGGGGTCCTTGTTTGCCGTGGGGTAAGTGGTAGTTTTTGCACTGGTAGGGGCGCAGTGTTTTCACAGTGTAGCAGGTAGTTTTCACCTATAACAGCAGCCGGCTCTGTTTCTCCTGGGTAAAAACCTCTTGCGAGGTTTTTCTTTTTCTTTTTTTGCTTGGTGGGGGGTCTGCCTTTGTGTCTTTCTCCAGTTATATTAGGGTTGACCCTTCTGTTTTCGATGGTACCCCCTGCTTCGCCCCCATGAGTGGACATGTCCCAGGAGTTCAGCTTTAGCAGTTTGTTTGGTAGCATTGGGTGTCAGTTAGCAGTACCCTGCCTGAACATACCCTTAGCAATAACAGTCTAGGGGGGGAGGGGTGATGCCTTGGGAAACCCCTCGGGAGCACACGGGGTCCAATGAATGCGACCCCTGGGATCCCCTCTCGCCTTGTGCGAGTTTGAGGGTTGCTCTGTCCCCTTGTCTCAGGGCAACACTCATAGTTTTGCCTCTGTCATGCTGCCTGTTGGGTTAGTGAAACCTTTGACCCGGAGTCCTGCGAGCATCGTTGCTTGTTTGCTACTCGATTCACCCAATCTACTGATGACATTATTCAGGGTACAGGCGGCTCAGGCATTGCAGGCTAGGTTTAGGTTGCTTCAACATGCTAGGTTGGTTACTTTCCTGGATGCCCCGAGGCTGCCCCGCTTTGCTTATAGGGACCCGTACTTGGGGGTGTTGGTAGCGTCGGCCTTGGTTCAGTCTGCACCACCTCATTCTTCCCCTGTTGTGGTTCATTCTGGCCCCCCCCCCCTCCCTTTCCCCTGCTTCCGGCTCCTAAGCGTCTGAGGGCTTTGGGTCGGGACAGGGTTTATAGGTTTTTGAGACTCGGGCGGTTTCTGAGGTTGCCTCTTCTGGGGTGGTGACAGAGGCATTCGAGTTGGTTGCTCCAGCTGTGGCACTGGGGTCTGACCAGTGAGCCCCACTATCTTCCTGCTTTTCCGGCCGCCCCGGCTTTTTCTTGTGAGGTCAGGTTTTGGAGGATGACTGGCCCCCGGGCCTGATGTGGAGGTTTCCGGGGTTGGGAGGAGCTGCCTTGGGGGCCTTTGGTCCCGTTGGACCCAGCCTGGGTTTTCCAACCCTCAGATTGGGGCTTGCTGTTACAAGGAGTGGGGTTTTCCTCTTCCCCCTCTGCGTACGAGTTGGATTTGGGCTCCTCCCCCAGTTCGGTTCTGTATCCCTGCGGGTCCTTCGGTTCCGTCTTTCCAGAGGTTTTCGGCTTCCCGCGTCTTGCCTACTGAGGTTCGGGAGGCCATTGCAGCTTACCTCCTGCACGACCCGGAATATGCCTCTATAATGGATCCGTCTTCCTTCAGGTTTGGATCTTCGTCTCCTTACTGGGTTCATTAGTAGGTTTCGGAATTGTCCTGGCTTGCGGACTGCCCATTGTTGTCGTTGGATGCTTGGGGCGCTTCCTGTCATACCCGCACTCTTGAGTGGCTTTGACTGTAGTCCAGATTTTCCTGGGGGCGATTTTGAACACCTTAATGAGTGTCTTTTTCACTCCTGCCCTTCTGCGGGATGTGGGCGCGATTCAGCTTCATGTGCAGGTTTCCTTCCCTGTCGACTGAGCTTGTAGCTGAGGACTTGTGCACTCGTGGCATGCTGGCTTCGGTCTTGCGTTTCTTTTCCCTCCTGGAACTGTCTTTGGATTGGCTTGCAAAGCTTGTAGAGGCACTTGGGGCTGTTCCTGGGTCTGGTGCCTTAGTCTCGGCTGCTCGTGCATCGTCTGCACTTTTGAAGCGGTTCGTGCCGATCCTGCAGGATGCACTGTCGCGACTTTTTCGCTGCGTGTCTCGCATGTTGACAAGTTGTGCTTGCTTCCTCCTTGGAATCCGCTTGGGCTCTCTCACTTAGGTTGTCTTTGCTTTTTTGTCCCTTGCTGTTTGCAAACTCTGTGGTCGAGCAGTATATTCAGGCGGCAGCTTCCAGCTGTCGTCCGATATCCGACTTGTTGGTTCTCCGAGGGTCCCGGGTGGGTTTTTCCCGGAGGGTTCATGCCAAGGCTCAGGGTTCCGCATGTCGGGGTACGCCACAGGTGCCAGTTTTGGAGCCAGCGCTGCCTTCGGAACCGTCTGTGTCTGGTCTGCACTGTGTTCACTTCGTGCACAGGTCAGGTTTTCGTAAGGGGCGTCAGCCCTTTTGCGGTTCGCCCCATTGACGGGACGATGGGGGAGGCTTGCTCTGTTCACTCACGCCGGGTCTCACAATTCGTGGGCTTTTCAGGGCATTTCTCGCGGCCTGTGGTGGCATTGAGTGGCTCCTCCTCCTTCGGGGGGTTCAGGGCTTCTGGGGCAGGCCTCTTCCCTGTGCTCTGTTGGGTTGTCTCAGAGTGGGTGTGCTTGGGTGTGGTCGAAATGACGATGTCTCGGGTGGGTCTCCCGCCTGTTTCCAGTTCCAAAACAGGACTGTACGGACCTGCGGTTCATTCTGAACTTGTCCCATCTGAACCCCTGGGTTTCTTGCCCTCTTTTTGGATTACCACTCTGTCCCAAGTCCGGCCTTTGTTTGAGCCAGGCGCTTGGATGGTGACCCTGGACCTCAAGGATGCTTATTGGCATGTCCCTGTTCATCCGGGTTTCAGGGACTGGCTCAGTTTTGTTGTGGGGCGTCAGAGTTACCACTTACATTGTCTCCCTTTTGGGTTGAACCTGGCACCTCTCGTGTTCGCACGCATTATCAGGATCGTGGTGGCCCGTCTGCATCTTTTAGGTGTTCGGGTGTTAGCTTACCTCCATGACTGGTTGGTCTGGGCTCCCAGTCAGTTCACGTATCTGCTCGTCAAGGGTTTGGTGCCTTCCCAGCTAGCCGGGTTCGGGTTCCTGGTAAACTGGCGGAAGTCCCATCTGGTCCCCTCCCAGGTTCGGAGGGAAGGCCCTGGCTGGGTCTTGTGCGGGACTCTCGAACCGCTTCCTTGTCTCTCCCTTGAAAGTCTCTTCTTCAGCTGCGGCCTAGCATGTGCTTGTTTCTGGGGGGCTCCCTGGTCACCCAGTTGTTGCTTGAGGGTTTGTGCGGGAGCCTGAACTTTGCGATAATGGTCTACCTGCTGGGTCGGGTTTGGCTTTGTCGGCGGTTTTGACTCCTTTGGGGACGTCCCATCCGCCTCTCCCGCAATCGCTGGGTTCGTCCTCTCAGGGCCTTGTGTCGTCGGCTTCCTCTTCGGGTTTTGCAGGGTTCAGGGCCTTGGCGCCTACCGAGCCCTCACTCGATGTGTTCACGGATGCATTGTCTCTCGGCTGGGGCTTTGTGACCAGTGCTCACCAGGCCGGCCCTGGGCGGTGGGGTCCGTCCTTCCGTCGGGCCCGCAGCAGTATAATTTTCGTTTCGAATGGTTTGGGTCGCCCACGGATAGACGACCCGGTTCCATTTGGACTGCTCCCCGGTGGTTCATTGCCTGAGCCTAAGGGTTCAATATGGTCTTTGGCTCTTTGGGGCTGATCGCTTCTCATGACTCGTCTGCTGAGTTCTCTGGGTTTGGCTCTCCTGGCAGTTCACGTCCGAGGGTGTCCAACGTCGTGGCAGACGGCCTGCCCCAGTTTATTCCCCTGTCCATGGAATGGACAGTCAATGCTGACTCATTCAGTTGGCTCTGCCAGACGTTTGGGGACCCGGAGGTGAACCTCTTCACGTCAGCGTGGTCAAATCGTCATCCGGTATATGTGGCACCACGAGGCTGTCGGGATCGATGCCTTCCGGCACAACTGGTCGGGTGGGGGTTCCTATACCTCTTTCCCCTGGTTCAGCTGTTGCTCCAGGTCCTTGCTCGCTTGGAGATTTGCCAAAGGAGAGTAGTCCTCTTGGACCCATAGTGGCCGACCCAGCCTTGGTTTCAGGCGCTGCTTGTTCGGTGTCCGAACCCGGAGGGTTTCTGTAGCTCCACCTCTTTCGACATATCAGTCCGGTCCGTTACGAGACTGGTTCGGTCTTCTACTCGAGTCTTCCCGTTTTTTTTTTTTTATTCGAGTCTATCACCATCTGTATGGTGATCAGGTGGCCTCTTTGATGGTGTCCCACCTGCGGGCTTCGTCTCGGCGGCAGTATGAAGTTTCCTGACAGTCCATCTGTTTCTTTCCATCTCTTCGTCGCTGTACTTCGCTTTCTGTTAAGGTTGTTTTGTTCTTTCTCTTGTGACTGTTTCAGGACCGTCATCTTATGGCGAATACTATCTCTTCGTATCGTGGGGCATTGGCAGAGTCACTGCAGCTTGCTTTCGGTATTGATGTTACTTCGGCACCATTTTGCAAGCTGTCTCGAGCATTGTTTCACCACCGGCCAGCTCAAGCGCCACCTGAGCCAGCCTGGTCTTTGGACAGAGTGCTCTCGTATCTGTCTTCGCCTTGATTTGTTGTGGCTCCTACAGTTCAGGATTGTTTTTCCAAAGCTCTTTTCTTGTTGGCATTGGCCTCTAGGGGTCATGTTGGGGAGCTTCATGCTTTCCTCCGGCACATGGGTTCCTGCTCTTTTTCGTCATGATGATAGGCTTATTCGTTTGCAGCCGTCTCTTCCTTTTCTGGCGAAGAATGAGACTGCTGCTTTCCGGAGGGGTCCTTGGGTTCTTGATGCTTGGTTGGTCAGGCCGGGGGTGCATCATGTGTTGTGTCCGGTTGCGGTCCTCTGCCGTTATTTGTGCGCCACAGCCTCTGTGGTTGGGGACGCGCTTTAGGTTGATCCGGTTTCCCTTCTTCCTTGTTCTCGGGTTCAGGTGTCTCAGATCGTCCACAGGGTTGTTCGGTCTAGCCAGTATGCGGTCTATACCCATGCCCATGACGTTCGTAAGTTTGCGGCGCTTGCTGCCGTCTTCGGTAACATGTCCTGGACTGACATTCGGGTACGGAGTTTTTGGTGGTCAAACAGGGTCCTGCTGCATGCTACCTCATGAATATTCCTGGCTCTAGACAGGCCGGTGCAGCTTTAGGTCGGTGGTTGCAGCCTGTTGTCTAGACTTCGAGTTGAGATGTGAGCACCGACCGCCTCCCGGGTAAGTCCCTCTGGTTTTCGTCTTTGGTAAATTAACTCTGAGGAGCCAAAGTGGCTCCCCCCCCCCCTTGAAAACGCTGTTGAATGTAGTGAAACGCCATTTTCTGGGTGAGACCCAGAGGCTCCCTAGCAACCCTCTTCCCCCCCCCCCCTCCGGTCGGCATTTTTTTCACAGGTCTTTTACATCCAGCCTCAGAAATGCAGGGTGGATCGCCAGTGTGGTGGATCTGGGGCTCCCCCTTCCCCCCACCCAGGGGGCAGGGGGGAGCTGCGCAGACGTGCGGCTCGTGTGATGTCATGCTTATTTGCTCGTTTTCATTTGGGAAGTTCTGTCTACTTGTCTGTCTATTTTAGTCGTTTTAACCGGAATAGGGGTTTGTTTTGGGGTGCTTACCTTTCTGAGTGCCTGTCCTGGTCGATGGCAGATATAGAATGCTCCAAATCCCATGTGCATTTCTATAGGCCATTGCTCCTCGTGCCTCTCTGAGGGGAAGGCCAGGTTCTGGCTCGTGGTCCCCAGTAGGTCTAGTACTCCATTCACACTGACTGATGCCAAAGTCTAATGATATATATATATATATATATCAGCCTGGATAGCTCCAGAGAGCCTCTGGGTCTCACCCAGAAAATGGCATTTCATTACATTCAACGCTGTTTTTTTGTTTAAATTTGTTGAATATTTATATCATTGATTTTGTTTATTTCATAAGTTAAGAATTTGCATGTATTGTAGGTCAGTTTTTTATAATATATATTCATAATGTTTTTAAATTAAGAAAATCAAATGCATTGCTTATAAATCAGAGTATATTTATACATTATTAAATCAGTAATATACAGTACAATAGCGAACATATTTTTGACAATAACGTGATCAAAATTGCCTCCATCTAAAATATGATCAGTCTCTCCCAGATTAAAGATATCAAACAAAGGAGGGTATTTTGCTTGTGCCTCCTTGGCTGCAACATATTTGAAGTTCTTCTTCAAGAGCCAAACTCGTGCAAACTCGTGCAACCTCGTGTCGTCCCTCTCTCTCTTATAATACATTTTTATTAAATTTATTTTTAAATATTATTGAATAAATTGTTTTGTATTTCTCACCTGTAGATTTTTTGCACTAAATATGCCATACTCTGTATTACCATCAAGGTTTAGTTTAAATTACTGTATTGTTATTATTTGTAGTTAAAGGTCTGCCTCAGTGAGTGGTTCCTTGATATTGCGTCCACGAGTGCCGTCTGAAAACTCTTTCAACATGTGGTCAATGTCTGTCTGATGTGGTTCTTGGAACACTGTCACCACTTCTTCCCTTCTTGATTTGGCTTTCACAAGTGTCGCAGCATGACTGATGTCATGGTGAACTTAGAGGTCTATATTCGTACTGCCTTAACTGCGAAGATGACCTCCATTTTTGCTGTCCTTGTTGACCTGGAAAAGGCATATGACACCACCTGGAGATACCACATTCTGTCCCAACTCTGTTCTTTTGGCCTTTGTTGTAATCTCCCTCTTTTGCTACAAAGCTTCCTCTCTAGTTGTTCCTTTAGAGTGAGGCTTGGTGCCATACTCTTTGCTTGTTTTCGGCAATACGAAGGTGTACCTCAAGGTAGTGTTTTGAGCACTATTTTCGTGGGTGCCCTCAATGGTCTTCTTTCCTCCCTCCCTTCTGTCAATTTCTCTGCTCTCTCCATTGATGGTCTTATCCTTTGCTGTCACGGTGATGACTTGTCTTCCCTCCAATGACGGTTTCAACTTGCAATTCATGACTTGGCGTCCAGGGAAAATCATCATGGCTTCAAGCTCTACAACTATAACTTGTGCTATGACTTTTACTCGGAAGCAGGTTGTTCTTTGTCCCCCTTTGCCACTTTATGGTAATCCCCCTTTTATACAAAGATTCTGCTAAGTTTTTGGGGTTAATCTTTGACACTCGTTTGTCTTGGTCGCCCCATATCTCTTACCACCAAGTTGAATGCTCCAAAGCCCTTAACTTACTTAAGGTCTTGTCCCACACTTCCTAGGGAGTACATTCCTCTCTTGTGTTGTCTAAACTTGATTAAGGATGTCCTTCTTACTTGTCTGCCTCTCCATCTACTCTTTGCTGTCTTTATTCTCTGCACCATACTGGGTTACGCCTCAGCTCTGGTGCTTTTCGTTCAACTCCTACCTTAAGCCTGTATGTTGAAACTGGCGTTCTGTCTACAGGATTGCCGTGATAGCTACTGTCTTTGCTACCTAGTGTGGTCCCTGCAACACCCTCACTCTAGTTTATGCCGTTCTTTGACCATTACCCCTCCTGTGGTCTCTGTTCCCTTTCACCTTCTACCTCTTTCTGTATGGTTGTCTCGCTTGCAAGTTTCTCTTTCCGTTCGTGGTACCAATATTTATCCTCGCATCGTCCCATCCTCCCCCCCCCTATGGACGGTTCCCCTTCCTAAGTTTTGTAAAACCCTGACCCACGTGACAAAAGCTTTTACCTCTCCTACAGTTCTGAAGCGCCTTTTCCTTGCACACTTCTTTGCACTCCCACTCCATTAACGTCTTCACAGATGGGTCCAAGTCTGCAGACGGTGTAGATTACTGTAGTTTTTCCTGACCACACCATTATGTATCGCCTGCCTCCAGAGACTAGTATCTTCAGGGCAGAACTTTATATTATTTTGTGTGCTCTTCGTCAAATGATTTATCGCTGTCAATCTTCCTTTCTTGTTGTCATTGATTTTTGCAGTGCCCTCATGGCTCTAGAGTCCTTTAATCCAGTTCATCCTGTGGTAGTTGAAATTCAACATAGTCTGTTTCTTATCTCCAGCAGATTTAAGACAGTGAAGTTTTGCTGGGTTCCCAGTCATATTGGTGTGTCCTTAAATGAGTGTGTGGATGCTGCCTCTAAGGAGGCTATCCACACTTGTCCCATCTCTCTTAAAGGTGTTCCTTATTCCAACTTCTACTTGGTTGTTCATTCCTTAATCCTTGCCTGTTGGCAGGGTCATTGGTCTTCTGTTACTGGTAACAAGCTGCGTGCTGTTAAGGGTAGCGTGTCCCCCCATGGCCTTCCTCCTACCACCATGACTGGCAGTGGGAAATGGCTCTGGCAATGTTACATATTGACCATACACGTTTAACTCTCAGGCACTTAATGGAGCACTGCCCTGCTTCTTATTGTCCAAACTGCATTGTCCCCTCTTACGGTCATGCATATCCTTGTTGAATGTTCAGACTTCCAGGACGTGCATGTGTCTTACTTCCCGACTGTCTCTTGCGGTCACTTGGCCCTCCATAGAATTCTTGGTGAATCAGTTACCTTTGATATCGTTCGCCTAATGAGTTTTTGTTCTCGTTTTGGCATCCTTAGTGATATTTAACGCCTTTTGAATATCCCACACATTTGATGGTGCTACATAGCCTTCCCAGCTTGGTGCCTTCTTCTGATAATTACTTACTTGTGAAAAAGCATCTCCTGTTCTCAGTCCTACATTCTGGCTTGTTGAGCTTGAAATTGTTACTCCTTGTTTGTTACATCCGATCTTTTGAAGAAATTGTCTGGATGAATATCCTCCAAATTGTCCAGTACAGTATTTTAAAAGTTTCGATGAGATCTGCCGTGTCATGCCTGGTTTGCGGACATGTTTCCCCTCAACTGTTCCTGATACGAGAGTTGACTTAGTTCTGGAATGATTGTTGCTGTTCGATGTTCAACTGTCTCGAGAGCAGCTATGTCCTTTTGAAGAGGAGGTTTCCATGCTTGGATACAATAATCTAATTGGAGCCACACCAGAGATTTATGCAGTTTGATAATTACCTTCTTTTCCTTAAAGACTAAGGTTTTGATTTTAGACCTTGATTATTCCTAGGCTTTGATTAACTTTTTACTGAGGTTCTTCCCCACAAGCTCTTCTTTTTCACAACACCTTATTAGACTGTAATGTACAGTATATGGTGGTTTTTATGTTTATTTAATATAGTTAGGTTACAGCAGCGGGATGACGTGTCGTGATAGGTTAAGACAAGGATGCTTTTACCTGGCGGAGTCGAGTAGGATGGAGCTTGAGGCCATGGGTGAAGAGCTTGATCTAGGGTGAGAACAGAGAAATGCGGGCGGGAGTGGCTGTGAGAACGGAGTGAGGCCTGCAGCGTCTGGTGTGAGAGTTGGAACTACTGACAATGCTGTATTCCCGACCGTGTTTTATCTGTCCTAACCTTGTGTTGGACACAATTTGATGTTCTCTTGGCAGGTTGATCATCATTTAGTCTAATGGGAAGATTTGCTGGTAGTTAGTTTTGATTGTTATAAGTGACTCTTGGAAATGTTGGAGAATATGTATTAATGTAAATGCAGGTAAATGCACTTAACCTGCATTAATTAATGCATTTGCATTAATATAATGCATGTAAATGTGTTTACAGATACTGTATCATTAATGATTAATGAATAGATTGCAGGGAATTACTGATAAATTTAGGTAGTTAAAATAGAGTTTCTTAAAAGTGGAATAGTTGGGGATAATTTAAGTAGCTGGTACATATGATTACATACATACGAAACAATGTGGTTTGCTACAAGATGCCGCCTTCCACTCTGTTCCTCACTATACCTCTGCAGAAGCAGAATTTGAACTGTGCTCAGGCTGTACTCTTATCAGCCTGCAGCCTGAAAATGACACTGACGCTAATAGACCCCAGATTCTATTATTTTGTTTTAGAAGACTCTCTCTAAGTGAGAGTTGGCAAGTTTGTATCCACCATTACTGTTGACACTCTCCCTGGATATCTGGAATAATAACCAAAAGATTGCAGGTAAATTTGTTCCAGACATATTACCTATCCTTCACCTTAGTATTGTCACTCCTACTGTTGTGCACCTCCTTGTAGAATGTCCTTATTTTCGGGATGATTAATGTATGTTTTGCTTTCCTAATGTCCCTCGAGATCATTCGTCTCTCGATTCAAGCCTAGGTAGATCTGATACCATCGATATTGCTCGCCTTATATCCTTTTGTTCTGTAATAACTACAGTATCTCGGTGATATTTACCGCCTTTTGAATGTCCAGCGACACAGACGGTACTACATAATCTTCCCAGCTTTGGCGCCTTCTTTTAATTGCTTGCTTTTATATGACACTGTTGAAAGTACAGTACTGCCAGAGTTTTGGTATCCACCACCACCTCACTTTTTCCAACTGTCTACCACTGTTTGCAATTGAGAATTTTCTAATAATTGTGTGTGTGTTCGTTTCTTTGCATTTGTGTTACTCATGTGGCCCCCAACAACGAGGTGATTTGATGAAATATCTGTACCCTGAACTTGACCATCGAGTGCTGTCGGCGGTTAGGTTAAGGGCCTTAAAACTTCCAACCTTTTTGTACAGTCAGTGTGGTATAGTGGTATAGTACTGGATATGCTAAGGTGCATGGAGCCCTGTCTGTCTGGGTTTGAATCCCTAAGGTTCAATATATATATATATATATATATATATATATATATATATATATATATATATATATATACTATATATATATATATATATATATATATATATATATATATATACTATATATATATATATATATATATATATTTATGTCAGTGAGTCAGTGAGTCCAACTGACTGACTGACTGGCTAACTCACTGACTGACTGGCTAACTCACTGACTGGCTAACTAACTCACTGACTGACTGACTGGCTAACTCACTGACTGACCGACCGACTAACTCACTGACTGTCAGTCAGTCAGTGGGTCAACCAGTCGGCCGGTGGGTCAGTCAGTGAGTCAGTCAATGAGTGAGCGAGTCGGTCAGTGGGAGTTAGTCGGTCGGTCATTCAGTCAGTCAATAGTCAGTCAGTCAGCCAACGAGTCAGTCAGTCAGTTAGTGAGCAAGTTGATTGGTCAGTGGGCCAGTCAGTCAGTCAATGAGTCAGTCAGTCAGTCAGTGGGGTCAGTCAATCGTTGGTCAGTCAGTGAGTGGTCGTCAGTCATGGGTGAGTCAGTCAGTCACTGAGTGAGTCAGTCACTGAGTCAGTCA
>WNGS01009202.1:7922571-7992571 GCA_020271785.1 Procambarus virginalis
CTAAGCTGGTATGGCGAGTCCTGACAATATGGTTTGTTATGATGAACACAAATGTAGAAACTAATGTATATGTGTGAGTGTATATAGTATATTAACACCAAAAGAAGTATGTTGGGAGGAGCTATTTGGTGAGGGAGGTGGTGTCATCTGCTGGCTGGTGTGTTACTTGTCATGTAGTTTATGGTGGCCACTATGCTGTTTGGACACCATACCAGCTTAGTTGTACAGATATGATGAACAAAACATGTAGATACTTATATATAAGGTATGTATATAGTGTAATAACAGCACAAACAATATGGTGGGAGAAGGAATGTTGGTGAGTAAGGTAGCCTCGTCTGCAGGCTGGTGTGGTGGTGGCCACTATGCTGTTTGGATGCACCGTACCAGCCTTCATTATGGTAAACAAAACATGCAGATACTTATACTGTATATAAGTATATAAGGGCCTGACAGCTGAGTGGACAGCGCTCGGGATTTGTAATCCTAGGGTCTGTGGGATCGATCCTCGGCGATGGCAAAAACAAATGGGCAGAGTTTCTTTCACCCTGATGCCCCTGTTCACCTAGCAGTAAATAGGTACCTGGGAGTTACAATTGCTATGGGCTGCTTCCTGTGTGTGTGTGTGTGGGGGGGGGGGGGTTGAGAAAAAATCAGTTGATTGATTGACAGTTGAGAGATGGGTTGAAAGAGCCAGAGTTCAACTCCTGCAAGCACAACTATATAACGTGTGTATAGTGTAATAACTGGAAATTATTTATTTTTTATGAATACAGTATAATAATTGAATCACCTGTATGCACATCATACTTTTGAGTATACAGTGTAGCGATGGTTCACACATTTTATTATATAAATATATCACACTACACATTATTGAATAATATTACTGCCCTCCCCCCCCCAAAAAAAAAGATTAAAAATCAGACATTGTAATAATTAGGTAATAATATCTTTGTCAACTCCCACCTGACAGCTTGGGTAGAAGAGACCGACCCGGATGCCTACTCTGTCAGCGCCTGAATCTTGCCAGATTGCCTCGCCCTATTACAGCCAAAATATGTCCCCTTCGATTTTATTATTTTTCCCGTAATCAGGGAACAAATTTTAACACTCTTGGAAACAAAATTTGTTTTGAATTTAGTTTTTCTCACTCACAGCGATGTTGTCGGCTATTATTAGCAACACCACCCAGGGGTTACTGCGCATACTATGATAACTAATACATACAAAGGAGACAATGGGCTATAGACAGACAGATAGCAGACAAAAGGAAGGTATTTTTAGGACTTTAAAATAAACTTCACAGGGGGCTGTGAAGTAGCATTTGCATCATGGAGCAAGAATATTGAAATTTGCCTTAAATATAGTACTTGAAGGCAACTGATGCATTCAGATTTATTAATCTATCTTGATAGTATAAATTATAAATAAAATACATTCTCATTTCTTTTGTGTATCTTTATAAATGAATGTTACAGTCTAGTGGCAGTATATTAAAATAATATACATAACTTATTGTTCTTCAGGCTAAATTACATAAAGAACACATTAAGATAATTTTAATATGATGCAATACGTTGGGTTTGTTTTGATATAATGATAAGGGGGGGGAGGTCATCTTATGTCATTCTCGATTATTGTATTACTTGGTAAACATCCTCGTGTGTTCTCTGTACAGTACTCTTCTAATATTATATAGATAATAAAATAGATTATTTACATTTAGTCAAAGTAATAATACTCCACTGTATATATAATTTTTTTTACTAATATATCATTATGACAAAATGAAGGTAATGATTTGGTATTATTAAACCCCATGAAGATAAAGCCAGTTATCTCTCAAGTGCTGTACTGGGATTAAAGATTACTACAGTTGCCATCACTCTTATGGGGAGTTTGCTGTCTTATTTATCTTTAAATAATAATATTTCTGTTCCTAGACTCCTTATACTAGTATTCATTAGATGTTCTATACACTTACAAGTCACTATAGAGGCACTGTACTCCAAATATTTGTAAGGTTGCATTAATAATGAATGGCAGTTATGTAAACTGGACAGGGCTTACGATGCTATATTTGTCCTACGGAGATTGGTGTGAGAGTTGGGAACTGTGTAACTTCAGTGTAGGTCCTTGCACCAGGTTTTCTGATCATCTAGTTTTGATTATAATGTGATTCTATCAGTATGACTTAAGACTATGAGAGAGTGAGTAATACAAAATAACACATTAAAGGCTTGTGTTTTTAGAAAATACTGGAGGGCCAGGTCCCAAATCTACACAGTAAAATAACAACGTACTGGAGTGAACGATATGGAAGAAAATGCAAGATTGAACCAGTGAAGAGCAGAGGTGCCATAGGCACAATCAGAGAGCACTGTATAAACATCAGAGGTCCACGGTTGTTCAACGTCCTCCCAGCGACTATAAGAAATATTGCCGGAACAACCGTGGGCATCTTCAAGAGAAAACTGGACTGTTTTCTAAGAGAAGTTTCGGATCAGCCGGGCTGTGGTGGGTATGTGGGCCTGCGGGCCGCTCCAAGCAACAGCCTGGTGGACCAAGCTCACAAGTTGAGCCTGGCCTCGGGCCGGGCTTGGGGAGTAGAAGAACTCCCAGAACCCCATCAAGCAGATCAAGCAGATGAGCAACAGTTCATGTATATGTTCTTTAATTTGATGACATTAATTTTTAAACTCTCAAATCGTCAAAGTTCTTGACAAATATTTGTGTATTATTATTATTATTATTTATTCAGGTTTATTCAGAAAAACATTTATTCAAAACATTTATTCAGGTAAAAGTACATGCATAGAGATGAGTTACAAGCATAATGTTGGATTTATTGATAGAGCTAGTACATACAGTACCTAAAGCCACTAATATGCACAGCATTTCGGGCAATTATTATATTATTATTATTATTATTATTATTATTAAAAAGTGTCATCCTCACTTCCATGGTAATATACATTTCATTCACCTGGGCTCTATGAGACTCAAACCACTGACTCCATGGTTCATTACCTGCTTGATAGTATTCATGCAGGGAGTTGTTCTTCTCCCCAAGCCCGGCCAGAGGCCAGGTTTGACTTGTGAGAGCTTGGTCCACCAGGCTGTTGCTTGGAGCAGCCCACAGACCGACATATCCACCATAGCCCGGTTGGTCCGGCACTCCTTGAGGAAAATGATCTAGTTTTTTTCTTGACGATGTCCACGGTTGTTCCGGCAATATTTCTTACGCTCGCTGCGAGAATGTTGAACAAACGCGGACTTCTAATGTTTATATAGTGTTCTCTGATTGTGCCTATGGCACCCCTGCTATTCACTGGCTCTATTCTGCATTTTCTTGCATATTGTTCACTCCAGTATGTTGTTATTTTACTGTGTAGATTTGGGACCTGGCCCTCCAGTATCTTCCACTGTATATTAGATATCTCTCCATTAGTCCATAGTCCATGGTTCGAGTCTCATAGAGCCCAGGTGAATGAAATTATTATTATTATTACTGAAGGTAAAGAAAAGACTCGATACATGTGTAAGTACTGTATATTAGTAACCAAATTTTCAGATAACTGGCATCCTTTGTCAAGCNAAAGTGTTACAGAGGCAAGTAAAAAATACATGAAAGTTCAAAATCCCTTCGAAGTTCGGCAGCTGTTGGCTTTTATTCCAAGTTTGGTTCAATTTAATAACAAAACATTTACTTGATAATAATGATGGAATCATGAGTACTGCAAAATGAATACGGTTTTTAGCATTCATTCAGTACTAATATAAAAGTAAAGTGCATACGGTGAGATATAATAGTCATGTAACGAGTATAAACAACCGGGGAACTTTGGAGCAGAAGGTAAACAAATGTGTGGAGAGAAGCATCGTCTGCCACACACCTGCTGCCGCTACACACACACACACCTGCCACACCTGCTGCCACTACACACCCACACACGCCTGCCACACACCTGTTACCTCCAGTAGTAAGTAGAGTTGTAACCACGCAGCAAGTATTTCCAGACATGTGTCGGGTGTGGAAGTGTTTGACGCAGGTGACCCCAGTGTGCTTGGTCACGTTGGCCGCCTCCTGCGCCCTCCCCCCTCACCTAAACAGCTGTTTTAAGGTGTTTGGATAAATACCTGTATTAGCAGCTGTTGGGGAAAGGTGGAGCTGGTGGATGTTTGCAATACTGGTAATTATTGCGGTGTTGGGCGAGTGGTTTGAGGGTGATGCACTCCTGGAGAGGTTAAAGACCTGGGCACACAGGTCACTATACCCAAGATGGTCGGTTCTTCAACATATCTTAAACAAACCCAAAGTAACTTTTTGTGTGGCTCTTGCGTAACCGTTCACCTTGCGGATGTTGCCTGTGTCCGGCCACGGTTACATTCCCTGTGAAGCGTGCCTCGGCACGGGGTGCATAGGGATTTGTGCATATGTTTTGTGGCATATGCCCACTTGCTGTCATTATCACTGAAGCTGCATTCAGTGTCTGCTGAAGAGCAGTTGCCTGAACCTCGTGTTCCTGCTTGGTTTTCACTGTCAGGGCCTGGAAAGCCCCCCCCCCCCTTCCCTACAGGTCTTTGATGTGGTTTATATATGGGCAGGGTTTGAAATAAACAACTTTGCAAGGTTGAAGATACGTACTTTTATATGGATAAGGTTCATGTTACTATAGTGCTCATCAATTTCTTTGAGCAAGTTGCCCAAATACATCTAAATATATGTTCATAACTAATTTTGATCATGTGGATTTGTGTACATTTAGTTACTAGGTATGTATTCAGTACCTATTACCACTTCTTGATTTAAATGTAACTTTATTGTGTTTTCTGGGAGGTTGCCCTCAGGAGCTGCTCAAGCTAAGCACTGGTTCAGCCATGCCTTAGGGAGACCCACTTTTGCCTACTGGGAACCAGGAAGAGAATCTGGCTATTTCAATCCAAAACCGAGAAGAAAATCACTAGAAAGCACAAATGCAACAAGCAATTGCTTGAAGAAAATTGGATTCTGTCGGTAACAAGAGGATCCCATAGTGTAATTCACTTTGTTCTCGACTCAGAGATCCCATTTTCAATTCCTGCACAGGACCTGTTGGCCCAATTTATCACAAGTCGGGTCAATTTTTTCACGAGCCCCAGGTCGGGTTCGGGGAGTAGAAGAACTCCAGAGACCCTCTCCAGGTAAGACTCGGGTAAGATAGATATAGTTGGGTACATTTCCCTTACCTGATGCCTCTGTTCATCTAGCAGTAAATAGGTCTGGTGTTTATACAGTAGTTCAACTAAGATGCTTCTCTCGTGCCTCCTAGCATGCCTTCCAACCTACTGGGCAGTCTGGGTTGTTAGTTTAACTCGTGAGTTTTCGCTCAGGCATGTACAGTACTTTTGTTTGGGTTGGTATGACTTACCCAGGTGGCATTGCTGTTTGCAGTTACTCAGCATGCAATTTGTTGTTTTTGAATGCTAATGCTTGTTTCTTTTGTATCGGTCATTCACCACATCTGTCTCTGCACAGCTCTGCTCCCTTCTTTGTACAGTCTGCACCATTGGGCTGTACTCTGAGAATAACCTTCTTGGGGTTCAGTCTCAATGCAGTTCACATTTGGAATTTTCAAACTTTGCAAACTATGTCAAATTCTTATGCCCATCCTTAAGAGTGATCAGTGGATGAAGCCTCTCTTCTCCTGGCTTTACAAAATGTTTGGCTATATGCAGGTGGACCTGGTTTGCTTCTATGCAGAACTGGCACCTTCCAGTGAATGGAGGATTTGTTTAAGATATGTTGAAGAACCGACCATCTTGGGTATAGTGACCTGTGTGCCCAGGTCCAGATCACAAAGATTTTGTGGTGGATGCATTTCACCTGGACTAGTCATTGGTCTTACCTGTATTTCATACCACTAGTCCAGTTGCTTTCAGTGCTATCTACATTGTAGATGTTTTGTTCCAGCCCTTTCTAATTGCTCTCATGGGGCCAATTCAGCCATAGTTCCAAGCCCTTCGGGCTCTTTGTCCCAACCTTCTTTCCTTCCCGGGGCTACAACTATTCCAGAAGATCAACATCATAACCAATGCATTAATCTGCATTGATGATGTGTAATAAGGTAGCCAGACTGAATCTCACAACATTTGCTCAATATCTTTGAAACTGAAGCACTTTATGGGGAAACAATTGTGCTCGATTTTGAATTTTAAAGGTACTGTATTTGCATACTTATGTATGCACATATATTCATTTTCATATATTGCAAGTATTCATAATTAACCATGCCTTAGGGATTGTTAAGTATTCATAATTAACTTCTGTACATATTGCCTTCTGTACAGAGAAAAACTTGCACAGTTGTATTTATTATAATAATAATAATAATTTGTGTCTGGGGGACAGACAACCAGTATATACAGTGCATGTTAGGCTTATATCAAGGTCCAATCCGGGGTCAAATTACTGATTCTTCCAGGAAGCAGACCCACTTCAAGGTCCCTATTTACTGCTAGGTGAACAGAGCATTAAGTGATGGGTAAAGCGCCCAACCATTTCTATCCCACCCAGGATTCGAACCTGGAATTCTCAATTGTGAGTTGAGAACGAACCTGACTGTACTACCAGAACCCATAGCCAAGGTGTAGTATAATTTTTGTATCCTTTTATTCAAAGGTGCACTTGATGATTACTTAAGCTTGCTTACCCATTTCTTTTTTAATTTTCATATAGTTGTTACATTAATTTTAATAATACAGTACTTATGAATTTTAAGCTTATTTTCAGAGGTAACTACATAGTTTACTGTATTGTTCTTCTTAATTTTGATGCCATTAAATGATTTGAGAAAACATTAAATATTTCTGAATATTACACCTATTTTTTCAGGATGATGAGGTGACGGTTCTAGTACATAATTGGTGTCTCTTTTTCGCCTCCCATGGAATGGTGTGTTCTTCTGAAAACCCTTCATAAAAAATATCCTTAATAGTGTAGCCATTATGCTACGAAGTGCTACATATCACATTTTTCCTGTGATCAAGCAGGTAAATATATATGTGGAAACTTTTACTTAGGTTATTAAACTAAAATATAAAAGTAGTTTTTGGTCTTAGTTATGCCCTAACAGGTCTGAAAGCCTGAGGAACGAAAAGTCAACACCCATTAACGTAAAGAGTACAGGGTGTCTGAAAATGACAAGGTTGAATGATTTTAAATGTCGGAAACTAAATATACACCAAACCCAAGAGTTTGTGTTTCATAGTCCAGGGGAAGACAGTAAGGCACAGAAAGACAAACTTGCCACAACACTGGGAGAGTCAACCCAAAGCAGTTACAGTAACACAAAGGAAGTGAGTCACCATAAAAACAGCAGTTCTAAAGAAATGGCCTGAGGACATGGGCAATGTGATAAATCGCCACAAGACCAAGGACCGTTACTTGGAGAACTGCAGAGAGCCGATTGCCCTGAGGGCCAACTGCCAAAAATGACAGAAAACCAGAGCTCTAGGCAACTCTTGTACGAATACCATGTAGGAAAATACCAGGGGTGGAAAATGATGGGAGCCAGTGCTTGTAAGGCAAAAAATGACAATCAGCCAAGTAAACTCGGATCACCCTAAACAAAGAGCATTGGATCCATGCCCCTGCTAAGACACAATTATTCAAGTGGAGAATGAGAAACAAAAACCCATCCAATAGCTAGACAATAAAGACTATTACCTATGCACCTAGTGCCTGGAAATGAAAGGATAAAAAAACTAACAAGCACAGCATGTACCAGACACTGACAGGGAGCCCACACCTCGTTGTTAACAGCACCGAAATGACAAAGAGCAACTGCAGGATGCCCTTTCTTTTTCCTTGAAACACTTTGCTTGGCATCACAAGTGACCAACAACTAGCTGGACTGCCTGTTCTCTTCTCACTTGTTGCCACTAAGTGGCAGTATGTTGTTCAGCCCATTGACTTACATGATGTGTCTTCTAGTTTCAGTCAATATTGTGCAGCACTGTTTAGGAGAAATATGCCTGGTGCAATGTGGATGAGTTTTTGTTTTGTTTTTTATTATGTGACTGTGTATCTCATGTTAAAGGATACCAAGATCTAACATGCTGGAGCAGCTGAATGTTAGAGCTCAGAAAGGTCATCGTCATATTAGTGTTCCTGTGGTATTTGGAGAATGCCTTAGAGTTTCAAATGGAAACTTTCAACATGATGATGGGTCTAAGGTCCTTGTCATTGTGTCATGCCCCTCCCTGGTGGCAGAGTTTGTTACCATTTTAACATTCTGTCTGGGGAAGGGGTGACAATACCATGAGTGATATCTCAAAATTAAATAAGTGTATATTTGCAGACTTTTTTTTAAACATGTGCCCCTATCCCAGGAAATATTCCCATTAGCTTTAATTGGAAAAATTATATGCTTTACTCAATTGTATTTTTGTTAAACTATATTTATATGTTGCAAGACAGTTCTAGATAATCAATTTTAATCTGGTATGTGCATGTCTTTGAACCGTACTATTTATTATGTAAATTATCTTCATAATTAATAGTACAGTAATTCATTTGCAATTTCTGCAGCTTTCGTCATACAGCATTTGTAATGTGAGAAATTTGTCAGTCTTTAATCCAAAAGTCAAACTGATATGAAGAATTATAAAGGGTTTTACTTAATTTTGTATAATTAACCATATTTATATTTATTTTAAGCCTTCTGATTGTGACCAATTCTATAATTAGGTTTATATAGTTCATATCAACTAGTGAGGTATGACAATCCAGCCCTCACATTAATCTTCCCTATCATTACTCTGATTGGTCTCCTTCCCTTCCCTCTCTTTCCCTCCTCCCCCCATATCTCAGGATATGAACACCACCCTGTTCATATCCAGAGATATGTTAGCCTGAGGATATATTTCTGGATCATCTTCTTGTGCTTGAAACATAAGAGGATGTTTGTTTCAAACATAAAACATATGTATGTTTGAAACATACTCTGGACAGTAGAACCTCCAAACAGCAGCTTCTTCGAAATAATGGACCAAATCCACCTTCTGGATTGCTATTCAGAATTTTTAATTTATTGGGGAAAAAATCCATTTCTGGAATGGTTGGAGCCACTGTGAAATCAGTTGTTGAATAAAGTAATTTCCAGCAGCTCATGCTTTATTTTACAGGTTTTACTATTCTTGTACATACAGTATTTAATTTTGTTGTGGTCAAAGGCGGTGCCAAAAATGCTTTTCTGAAAAATGTTTGAGACCATATATCTTTTAATTGTAAATTGATACAGGTTCCTATGATTTTTAATGGAAAATAGTAAGCAAAAGAAAGAGCTTTTGGCATAGGAGAGTAGAGGGACCCAATTCATTGACACCATTAGAGGGACATTGCACTTCCTCTAAAAAGGAAGGTTTACCGTGGAGTGGGGGGTAAATAGATGACTGTGATGCCTCTTTTTCAGTCAAATTCACCCATAGAGATTCCATTCACCTGAGCTATACGAGTCTATAGCCCTTTATTCACCCGTAGAGCATTTGAAAAAAATATGGTCTGAATGGTATATATTGCTCGGTGTGCATTGTAAAATATTTTTGTGGAATAAATTACTAAATGATTTCCTCGAGGCATTAACAGAGTTAATGCGAAGCAAACTAAATTCTACGGTTGGATTTTGATTTTTAGTTTGACATGAATCATTGCTATAAACTGTCGATATCTACACCAAACAATTTCAGTTATTGGGAAGTCTGGATTATTGGCAAAAATCTACTTGGGTCCAGATGATATGATTCAGATTTTGGAGGGCCCATTGTAGTTTAGTTGCCCATTGTACATGTTTATTTTCTATGAAGCTTTAATTTTTCTCTTATGAAAATTGATGATGATGTATTACATTTAACAGGTAACAAAATGTGGGTTGGTGATAAGAAGAAGCCTATGTTCTAAACCTGCAGTTGTGGATGTGTGCACGTGTTCTTCATGGGACATTGAACGTCGGTTATTGCCAGCAGCTTCATCAAGTAGTAAGTCATTAGTTTTTCTTTAAAGGGACATTCTCCTGGGAAAAATTTGACTACCAAATACTTTCTTTTATATGTAAAAACAGTTGTATACAGTCTAGTCAGATGAAGCTTTAATTAAATGTTAATTATTTACTAATGATTAAATGATTAAAATCATTTAATGATTAAATGATCATTATTAACTTTGAATAATGGAGTTATAGTGCTTGCCAAAGTTAGCTGTTTTTGAAGAGTGAAGTGGTATAATTACATAAATAAATAAATGAAAATACATTTGCACTGTATTGGTGGTCCACTATTTTGTAATTGGCCTCGGAAATAAACGCCTTCCCACCCTCCTCCTACCTCCAGCCCACGGGCCCACCCCTCCAACAGAGTAAACAGGATCAAATCATGTGAGTGTGGGTCATTGAGAACTTGAGGCCACCGGGTATGAGGAGTGTATCTCTCACACACCCAAACCCATACAAACCTACACCCTGTGCACCCCCACACCCCAATGAACCTTCCAATCTACCCCCCCCCCCCATACAATACTATTCAAAGGGACACTCAGCGAGTTAGTACAATGATTTTATGCATGAAGCAGGTACACAGGGACCTGGGAGAATGTTCATATGGATGAAAGTTCATAAGGCAGATGTTCGTAAAGCAGGAACTTCCTGTATAATTTACAAGTACAAGTAACAAGTAACCTTGGAACAGTAAATATTTGACATCAGATCCACAACAAGAGGCAAGTCACTAAATTTTCTTGTACAAATGATTGTAGATTTTCAATAATTTCAACAGAGTTTGTACAGAAAGTAGAATTAAAAATACTATGATGAGGAAATAGAGAATAGAAATAAATTTGTAAAAATATCTTTTATATACCAAGGTCCCTTTGGATGGTTCTTGAGCCAGAGCTAATATTGTCCTCACAAGTCATAATTACTTGTCACTCTCATTGACCTATTTAGGGAAAGGAGAACATGGCTAGTCTAATTCAAGCCACCATTGGGGTACCAACTCGCTCTAATACAAACAAGGCGGTAATACTGTACTCTCAACACTCCCCTGCAAGCAATAATTAGGCACACAAGCAACTTGAATGATCACTACTAACCACCAGTTTAGAATCAAGGTATCCCAACCTCCTCCGGGTGACAACATCCATCACCCACAACTGTGTCAACAAAGTTGGCAACCTTCACTTTGTACCCAGTGCTCGCCCATCACTAACCTGGGTTCTATGGTGATCGATAAGATAATTTGTCTGAATTGTGTTTGCTGGAGACTGTTGTCACAGCATTGTGAGCCTCTGACTATTTCGGTCCAATTTGCCTGTTTCAGTATTGTCTAGCATTGTTTGGCTCCTCTCAAGTTGTACCATCTCTTGGTTGTGCAGTGACTGAGCCTGGTCACTGGGCTTTATTACAGATGCTTAGGACATTTACAAATTGCATTTTTGTGTGTGTGTGTTTATGATATTTTGTAGTTTTACCCTTTTAGGATTTGCTTGAGGGTGTAATGATTTCTTCTTGACTGGGGCTGTTGGTTTTAGCAATGTGGCAACTCCTCCTGGTCATGCAACTGATTCCGAGTTGTGCAAATTCCATGGACATAGCTCTTCTGGGTGCTGGAGTTCAGTCCTAATAAGTGTAAAGTAATGAATCTGGGAAAGGAAGAAAGAAGACCAGAAGGTGTCTGCATCATCAATGAAAGGCAATTACAGGAATCTGAGAGAAAGAGAGAGATTTGGGAGTGGACATAATTCCATCTCTAACACCAGAGCCACACAGGCAGGGTGACATCGACAGCATATGGGACGCTGGCAAACATTAAAACATCATTTACAAATGTAAATTAGGACACATTCAAAGCAATCTACACAACATTTGTTAGTTCAGTATTGGAATATGCAGCACCTGCTTGGAATCCATGCCTTGCAAAACAAAATTAAAATTTAAAAAGTGCAGATGCTTGCTACTAGATTAGTGTCAGAACTTGGAAAGTAAAGTTATGAGGATAAACTGAAGGGGCTGGATCTCACAACTTTGTAAGACAGGAGAAATAGAAGAAATATGATAACAATATACAAGATACTAAGGGAAATAGACAAGTTGGACAAGGACATCGTCTTTAAGTTGAGAGAAAGTAAGATAAGAGGACACAATTGGAAGTTGGAACCACAAATCAGTCAGAAATGTAAGAAAGTCAGAAATGTAAGGAAATACTCAAACCCTGTACGGGTGGTCAACAAGTTGAATGCACTAAGTAGTTGTGGAAGCCACCCCCACTCGTAACTTTATGGAAAGGTTCAACAAAGATATCGAGTGTTTGAATAGTGAAGCTTTAATGCAATGGGTACAACAACGGGTACTAGTAGGTGGGGCATGAAAAGCTAGACCACACTTTCCCGTAGTCACTGATAGGTAAGTACTCGGGGCCCCCCCCCTCCCTTCCTCCCAAAGCTCAATCTTTCTTCCTCTCACAGTCTTTAAGTTAAGTGCAGGTTTTAAGTGCAGGTTGCCTTCACCCTTGCCTGCAACCTGCAGGTTAAGTGCAGGTTTATCACCATCACAAGTGACCAGTGTCAGATGTAGATGTTGATCTGATGCCTGTTTCTCACGTTTCTATTACTATTCAGCTGTGGGCTTGTGTAATTAAGTGCTGGTGCCTTTAGTGCCTGGTGTTAACTGGTGAGGGTTTTTCATTGGTGGGAAGGCATTTTGTAACTCAATCCTCAATGCTGTGATTGTGAATCATGTCCTGAGGGTCAAAAACTGCCTGTTGATTTCACACTTTGTATGCTTGAACCTTGTTTGATCTTTGCAGCATCTAGCTTTCCAGCCAACTCCACTTGTGGTGGTTGGCTTCCATAGACTGCGCCACATGTTGCGGCCCCTAAAGTGGTCATGCAGACTCAAAAGGGGACTACTTTGGCTGAAACATCCTTTTCTTGGGAAAAAACATTATTTTCTTCCCAGGCAGAGTTGAAGGTGTTGTTGTAAGAGCTCCTGGAATTTATCCAAGAGAAGAAGAATTCAGCAAATTCAATTTCAATAACAAATGGATTAATTAACTGGAAACAAATAAACCAAGCCCTCAGAGAAATATACTGGAAAAGACAGCTAGATGCAAACTTAAACCAGTGCCTGGAGAAAATAGGCACACTAGCACTAGAAATATGTGCAGATCCATACCACTAAGGAGAAAGAGAAAAAGATGCAGACTGGAATGAGAATGGCATTCCCTCTATTGGCAACAAAAACATATTACAGATCAAATCAAATGCCCAACTCTATTCCAGGAGCGAGAAAGAAGGCTATGTAGAGAAATAAAAACATATGTGCCAAGGTTGCAAGAATCATATAAAATTCAGAAGAGGCAGAGAGAGAGCAAAAGGCCATTAGTGAAATAGAGAGAAATCCAAATTACTTTTTCTCCTATGCAAAATCTAGAACAAAAACTACATCCAGCCTTGGGCCCTTGTGCAAGAGTGATGGAACCTTCACAGATGATAGCAAAGAAATGAGTCAAATACTAAGGCTTAAATACAATTCTGTTTTCTGTGAACCCCTAAACACAGTGCAGATCAAAGATCCAAATCAATTCTTTATGAATGTGACACCATCATTGAACTACATAACAGATGTCATCCTAACCCCACTGGACTTTGAAGTGGCCATAGACAGCATACCCACTACACCAGGCCCAGACTCCTGGAATTCTATATTCATCTAGAATTGCAAAAACCCACTACCACAAGCTCTAAACATCTTTTGGAGATGGAGCCTAGATACTGGCATTATCCCTGACATACCTAAAACAGCAGAGATTGGACCACTTCACACATAAAGTAGCAAAGCTGATGCAAAAAATTATATACAGCTCTAACATCGTACATCAAAACAATTTTGAAAGAGTGCTCATAAGAAAGATCATAAAACATATGGAATCAGTCTTTACATAACCCTGGGCAACATGGGCTCAGAACAGGATGCTCCTACCTCTCATAATTAGTAGACCACTATGACATGGCCTTAGGTAGTGGTGGTGGTGAGCCGGCAGAACTAATAAGAGAACTGCTTCATAGCCGGGTGATTCGTCTTGTTTTTTATGGTTCGTTTACTTTGCTCTGTCTTATTTCATTCCCCTTTCTGGTGGCATTTTCTTGGTTATGGTGATATATTACCCTGCCCATTGCACTTCTTTAGAGGGGGGGCCAACGTTTGGCCTGTGGCCCTGTAGGTGTGGATTGAATTGGTGGAGCTTGCTTGGTAGCAGTACCAAGGACCTACCAGAAAGAGGTATTTCATTACATTCAACATTGGCTTTTTGCCATATTCTTTCTATTATCATTCAGATTGAATTTAAATTGTCATTTTCTGTGGGAAGCCCCAATGGCTCCCTGGAGCTTATTGCGCTAATGAATGTTATATTAGACCGGGATATTAGCTATGAAGTTCAGACCTACCAGGGACCATGAGCCAGAACCAGGCCCCTTCAGAGAGGTTTCAGGGAGCAATGGCCCTGGAAAACCCCCTTGTGGTTGAGGTTTTCCTTATCTGCCATCGACCGGGGTTAGGCACCCAGAAAGGTAGGCATAACAAAACAAACTCCACATGATAAGAAACTAAAACAAAAGACTGAACAGAGAGGTTAAAACTCCCTACAATCCCAAGGAAACAAGCAACGAGCAAACATCTCACTTTACTGCGGTGCCGCTTGTCCGCGCCGCCCACCCCTCCCCAAGAGGGGAGGGCCCTGGACCTCATCGTGCTGGCTGCCTAGCACCAGTTCATTAGCTAATATCATCCGGGACAGGCGCTTCTCTGGCCTCAGTTTCCTAGGCGGTGTTTGCCTTCGTGGCGCTCATTGCTGTGTTTTTGTGTTGTGCAGTGGCCAGGTGTTCATCAGTACCGGGGCTGCATGCGCTTATGGGCATGCAGCCCTAAGCGCCTTCCCAAAGCGCCCTGTGAGTACTGCCCCTGCGTGACAGGGTTATCTTCCCTGGGGCGTTCGGGAACCATTTCCCATAGAGGCTCTTACTGCTCGGCATTTGCCTCGCCCTTGGGGCCAGCTGGGGCTTGGGGCCCTTGTTTGGCCCTGGGAAGGGACTTGTATTGTGCTGGATAGGGCGTCAAGGTGTTGCGCGACCTGCTACCTATGCGGCGACTGGTTCCTGTTGTCTCTGGAGACGGTGTACTGTACTTTTGCGGGGTTTTTCTTTTGTTTTTATTTTCATTTGCCTGGTTGGAGTCTACCTAGTGTGGCTATAGTTCCACTGGTAGTGTTTGGTGGCCTTCTGCTAGGCCCCCATGACTGTGCACGTTACAGGGGTTTTCAGTGTTGCATCTACTCCTTGTTAGCTTCGGTGTTAACCGGTTAGCAACATCTTGCCCGGGCTTTCTGTAGCTGTCAGCCTACGGGCCCTGGAAAACCCTGTTGGGGCTCGGTGGACCATTGGATGTGTCTTCCGGGTTCCATCCCGTCTTGTACAGGTTCGTTGGTTGCTGTGCCTGGTTGCCAGGTTGCTGTGTCAGGTTGCTGTCTCAGGGTGACAGTCGCCACTTTTACCTCCATCATGCTGCCTGTTAGGTCACTGACACCTTGACCCTTAGTCTTGCAAGTTGTATTCTCTGCTTGTTCTCCAGTACTCTCCTGATGTCATTACTGTTCAGAGTACAGGCGGCATCCACGTTGCAAGCTCGGTTTAGGTTGGTTTCCCACTCGGATGCCCCGGGGCTGCCCCGTTTTAGTTTGGTGCTGTTCGCCCCTTTCCCTCCCTGTTTCCGGCTCCTGACCATCTGCGGGATCAGAGTGGGGCTTAGTTGGAGCCGAGACTCGGGCGGCTTTGGGGGCTGCCCCGTTTGGGTTTAGGACGGAGGTTTTCGAGTCGTTCCTCCTGCCAAGGGTTCTGGGTCTTACCAGTGGCCCTTTCTTTGCTGCCTTTCCCCTGGACTCTTCCTTTTCTTTAATGGCAGAGAGCGTGGAGGATGGCTCGGCCCTGGGGCCTCTGTTGTGGGTTCCAAGGGCTGTGGGGGATGCCCGCTAGCAGTTCTGGGTCTTCTGCCCCTGCCTGGGTCTTCTGCTTCTGGACGGGGTTTTTCGTTCCTCTAGTCTGCTTACTTCCAACATTTGCTGGCGTGTTTTCGGATCTAATGCGTCGGTCACGGCTCTTTGTTTCTGGTGGCCATTTTCTTTCTGCAGGTTTTCCTGCTTGGCCACCAGTACGGCGCTGAGGTTTGTTTATATGTGCCTGGGTGTGGAAGCTCGCATTTTGGGTGAGCTTCTTCACTTTTTATAGGGGTTTTATCCTCCTGTTGCCATTTCTTTGCTTTTCTGGGGTGTTCTGCCCCTCTTCTGTTCCTTTGGGAATGCTTGGGTGTTGGTTTTTACACCGTTTTTCTGTGTTTGGGTCTGAGCCCAGGTGCTTGGGCTCAGTGTCCCTGTCTGTTTATGCTTGCTCCTACACCTTGTCCCTCGGTTTCAGTCAGTTTTGGACATTTTCCTGGGGGTGCTGTCTGGGTGCTGTGCTTTGCCCTTTCTGTCTTACTGTCGCCTCGTATCGTGCGACGTTGGCGGAGCCGCTCCGGCTTGCGTTCGGACTGGACGTCGCATCCGATCCGTTCCGCACGCTTACTCGTTCATTGTTTCACCTCTGGCCTGCTCATGCGCCACCTGAGCCATCCTGGTCCTTGATCAGGGTGCTCTCTTATCTTTCCTTTCCTCAGTTTGTGGTAGCCCCTTCGGTTCAAGATTGTTTTTCAAAGGCCATATTTTGTTGGCATTGGCCTCTGCGGGTCGGGTCGGGGAGGTTGGTGCAGGAAATCCCTGCACCGGCTATCCTCCGGTGCAGGGGTTTCTGCTCTTTTGGTCCTGGTGGTAGGTTTGTATGTTTGCAGCCTTTCTCCGTCCTCTGGCAATGGCCGAGTCGGCTGCTTTCAAGAGGGGTCCTTGGGTTATTGATGCTTGGTTGGTTCAGCTGGGGGTGCGTCATGTGCTGTGTCTGGTTGCGGCTCTTCGCCGTTACCTGAGTGCCGTGGCTGGGGATGTGCTTTGGGTTGATCCGGTTCCCCTCATTCCCTGTTTTCAGGGCATGGGTCTCCCAGGTCGTCCGCAGGGTTCTTAAGTCTACCAGCCTCCGGTCTATCCATGCGCCCATGCCGTTCGGATGTTTGCAGCTTTCGCTGCCGTGTTTGGTGACGTCTTGGGCTCATTTCGAGCGCAGGGATTTGGGGGTTGCACAAATTCCTGGCCGCCCGTTAATTTGTGAGCGTGTCTGCTCCTGTGCGTTCTTGTTGCTTTGGGTTGCAGGTTGCTGCCTGTTGTCTCAACTTCACGTTGCGGATTTTGTGGCGGCCGCCTTCCGGGTCAGCCCTTTCTTTCCCTTCTCTTTAAGTATGTAGCTCCAGGGAGCCAAAGGGGCTCCCCACAGAAAACCTGTGTTGAATGTAATGAAACGCCATTTCTGGTGAACCCGGAGGCTCTCTGGCAACCCTCCCTCCCACCGGTCGGCAGTTTTTCACGTTGGTAGAAGCTTAACCTCCGAAATAGTGCTAGGCAGCCGGCGCTGTGAGGTCCGGGGCCCTCCTCTTGGGAGGGGTGGGCTGCGCAGACGAGCGGCGCGACAGTAAAATGTGATATTTGCTTGTTTCCTGGGATTGTAGGGAGTTTTCTACCTCTCTGTTTGGTTATTGTTTTAGTTTCTTACCATGTGGGGTTTGTTTTGTTATGCCTACCTTTCTGGGTGCCTGAAAGGAATCTATCGGGACCTAACCAACCACAGATTAGAGAACTACTTAGATTCTGTGACAAATTTCACTCAGTCAGCAGATATCGGAGCCAACGAGAAATGAAAATATTTTAGATTTGGTCTTTACGAACAACGAAGACATTATCAGAGACATTACGATATCAGATACCACATATTCAGATCACAAGCTCATTGAAGTGCAAACGACCATCAATACTCAGAATAGACCTAAAACGTTGATAAAGCGAGAGGGGCTATTCAGTAAATTCAATTTTAATAATAAAAGGATAGACTGGGAGATAATAAACAGGGAACTTACAAACATTCCATGGGAAACTGTTTTAAGTAATACAAGTCCTACAGAAGGAATAGAAAAACTGACTTCGGAAGCGTATCAAGTCTGTCTGAAACATGTTCCCTTGAGGAAAGCCAGAAAGAGATCTAACGTAGAAAGAGAACGCAGACGACAGTATAAACGCAGGAAAAAAATAACAGAACTGCTTATGCAGACACGAATTTCCCGTCAAAGAAGGAATAATTTAAATAGGGAGATTGAAGAAATCGAGCGGAAATTGAAACACTCATATGAAACTGAAGAAAGGCAGTTAGAACAGAAAGCAATTCAGGAAATAAAGAAAAATCCAAAATATTTCTTCTCATATGCGAAATCAAAAGCAAAAACCACTGCCAGTATTGGACCTATTCGTACAAGTGAAGGTTCATACACGGAGGATGACAAAGAAATTAGTGAAATCCTAAAAAAGCAGTATGAGGACATGTTTAGCACTCCAATAAACAACATGAAAGTGGAAGATCCAGATAATTTCTTTATGCGGGATATTCAAACCCCTGTAAATATAACTGATATCAACACGAGCGCACTAAATTTTGAAAGAGAAATTGAAAACATGCCCATGCACTCGGCCCCAGGTCCTGACTCATGGAATTCAATATTTATAAAGAAATGCAAAGTGCCGGTAGCACAGGCACTCAGTATAGTGTGGAGGAAGAGCTTGGACACGGGGGAGATACCAGATGCACTTAAAGTAGCAGACATAGCCCCTCTACACAAGGGAGGGAGCAAAGCATTGGCAAAGAATTATAGACCAGTTGCACTAACATCGCACATCATAAAAGTATTTGAGAGAGTGATTAGGAGTCAGGTCACCAATTTCATGGAGACCAATGACCTTCACAACCCAGGCCAACATGGATTTCGAGCGGGAAGATCGTGCCTCTCACAGCTACTTGAGCACTACGACAAAGTCACTGAGGCATTAGAAGAAAAACAGAATGCTGATGTGATATACACGGACTTCGCAAAGGCTTTCGATAAATGTGACCATGGCGTGATAGCACACAAAATGAAGTCAATGGGAATAACCGGTAAAGTAGGACGCTGGATACTCAGTTTTCTGTCAAACAGGACTCAGCGAGTAACGGTCAACCATATAAAATCTAGTCCAAGTGCAGTTAAAAGCTCTGTACCTCAGGGTACAGTCCTTGCACCGCTGCTTTTCCTTATTCTCATATCAGATATAGACAAAAATACAAGTCACAGCTTCGTATCATCCTTTGCAGATGACACAAAAATCAGTATGAAAATTACCTCGGCTGAAGACATTGAAAAACTTCAAGCTGATATTAATAAAGTTTTCGACTGGGCATCAGAAAATAACATGATGTTTAACAGTGATAAATTCCAGGTACTCAGGTACGGTAAAAATGAGGACCTTAAACATAATACAGAGTACAAAACACAATCAAATGTACCCATAGTAGGAAAACAGCATGTAAAGGATTTGGGAATAATATGTCTGACGACCTAACGTTTAGGAGCATAACCAAGCAAATATTGCGACAGCCAGAAAAATGATAGGATGGATTACGAGAACTTTCAAATCCAGGGATCCCATCACAATGGTTGTACTCTTCAAGTCACTTGTGTTGTCCCGTCTTGAGTACTGCTCAGTACTCACTTCCCCCTTCAGAGCAGGAGAGATTGCTGAAATAGAGGGAATACAGAGAACATATACGGCACGCATAGACGAGGTAAAGCACCTAAATTATTGGGATCGTCTCAAAGCTCTCCAAATGTACTCACTAGAAAGAAGACGAGAGAGATATCAAATAATATACACCTGGAAGATACTGGAGGGCCAAGTACCAAATCTGCACAGTAAAATAACGACGTACTGGAGTGAACGATATGGAAGAAAATGCAGAATAGAACCAGTGAAGAGCAGAGGTGCCATAGGCACAATCAGAGAACACTGTATAAACATCAGAGGTCCGCGGTTGTTCAACGTCCTCCCAGCAAGCATAAGAAATATTGCCGGAACAACCGTGGACATCTTCAAGAGGAAACTAGATTTATTCCTCCAAGGAGTGCCGGACCAACCGGGCTGTGGTGGGTATGTGGGCCTGCGGGCCGCTCCAAGCAACAGCCTAGTGGACCAAACTCTCACAAGTCAAGCCTGGCCTCGGGCCGGGCTTGGGAGTAGAAGAACTCCCAGAACCCCATCAAGCAGATCAAGCAGATAGGCAACACTTCATGTATATGTTCTTTAATTTGATGACATTAATTTTTAAACTCTCAAATCATCAAAGTTCTTGACAACTATTTGTGTATTATTATTATTTATTCAGGTTTATTGAGAAAAACGTTTAGTTCAAAAACGTTATTCCGGTAAAAGTCAGACATACATAGAAGATGAGTTACAAGCATAATGTTGGATTTATTGATAGAGCTAGTACATACAATACCTAAAGCCACTAATATGCACAGCATTTCGGCAATTATTATTATTATTATTATTTTATTATTATTATTATTATTATTATTTATTATTATTATTATTAAAAAGTGTCATCCTCACTTCCATGGTAATATACATTTCATTCACCTGGGCTCTAGGAGACTCAAACCACTGACTCCATGGTTCATTACCTGCTTGATAGTATTCAAACAGGGAGTTCTTCTTCTCCCCAAGCCCGGCCCGAGGCCAGGCTTGACTTGTGAGAGCTTGGTCCACCAGGCTGTTGCTTGGAGCAGCCCACAGACCGACATATCCACCATAGCCCGGTTGGTCCGGCACTCCTTGGGGAAAATGATCTAGTTTTCTCTTGACGATGTCCACGGTTGTTCCGGCAATATTTCTTACGCTCGCTGCGAGAACGTTGAACAACCGCGGACTTTTAATGTTTATACAGTGTTCTCTGATTGTGCCTATGGCACCCTGCTATTCACTGGCTCTATTCTGCATTTTCTTGCATATTTTTCACTCCAGTATGTTATTTTACTGTGTAGATTTGGGACCTGGCCCTCCAGTATCTTCCACATGTATATCAGATATCTCTCCATCAGTCCATGGTCCATGGTTCGAGTCTCATAGAGCCCAGGTGAATGAATTATTATTATTATTACTGAAGGTAAAGAAAAGACTCGATACATGTGTAAGTACTGTATATTAGTAACCAAATTTTCAGATAACTGGCATCCTTTGTCAAGCTGCTGCAAACAAACAGAACAATGTTTAAAATTCCTTAATAAAGGATGCAGGTTTATTTTAAAATTTGCTTTAATAATAATTTATGCAAGTTTTGGGTGATTTCACCTTCATTTAAACATTGTGCTATTTTTTATAAGAAAGTTATAATAACATCATTGCCATAATCATTTATTATTATTTTATTATTATTTGTTATTATTGTTATTATTATTATTTATTATTATTATTATTATTGCTGCTGCTGCTCGGAGAAATCACATCAATTGACATGGTTTACCACACCAGAGTGTAGGAGGTAATTTGTGAAACACTGATTTCATATTGATAAGATGCCTCAGGACCCCTAGAGGATTAAGTTGAATCTCGGGTTACATTACTTTTCTGTGGGGAGCCCATTTGGAAGCAAGGGGTGGGGGGGGGGTAGGATGAACAACAGGGGAAAGACCAGAGAGCGCGGACTGAATCAAAGGCGAAGCGACTAACGCCCCCAGGTTCAGGTCCCTATAACCAAAGTGGGGCAGTCGCAGGGCATCTGGGTGGGAAACCAAACCTAGCGCGTTGCAGCAACCTAAACCTAGCATGCAATGCAGATGCTGCCTGTATCCTAAGGGTAATGTCATCAGAACAATACTGGCGAACAAGTAGAGAACACAACTTGCAAGACAAGACAAGAGCACACAGCAACCTTTGAACCCACACAAGACGAGCTAGAACTCGGAAGACGCATCCATTGGTCCACCGAGCCCCTACAGGGTTTTCTTTTCTGCCATCAACTGGGGTTAAGCACCCAGAAAGGTAGGCTTAAAAAACAGACCCCACATGGTAAAAAAATTGCAACCGAAAACCGAAGAGAGAGGCAGAACTCCCTCAAATCCCAAGGAAACAAGCAAATGTCACACCTCAATGCCACGGTGCTTGTCCGCACAGCCCTCCCCTACTGGGGGGGGGAGCCTTGGACCCCCCTCACACCGGCTACCTAGCAACTCCAGTTTGTTGGCTAATGTGATCCAGGGTGGTTCTCAACTCTGGCATCAGTTTCCTGGCAGTGTTTTTCTTTAGTGATGTTCTCTGCTGTTCGTGGTGTGGTGGCCAGGTGTACTTTAGTGTACCGGGGCTGCATGCGCATACGGCAGCCTTCCCTAAGTTCCCTGTGAGTACTACCCTTGGGTGTTATCTTCCCTGATGCCTTCTGGACTCCATTTCCGTTGGGGTTTTGCTGCTCAGCATTTACCCCGCCCTTGCGGCCAGCTGGGTTTCATGGCCCTTGTTTGGCCTTGGGTAGGGGAGTGGTATTTGATTATTCAGTAGAGAGTTGCTGGTTGGGGCATCAAGGTGTTGCTCAGCCAGCTTACCTATGCAGCGACCAGTTCCTATTTCCTCTGGGGATGTTATACTTTTGTGGGGGTTTCTTTTACTTTCTGGGGGAAGCTTCCTGCTGCTTCCCGGAGCTATCCAGGCTGATATGGATATACTGTATTAGACTTTGGCATCAATGTGAATGGAGTTCTAGGCCTACCAGGTAGCACGAGCCAGAACCTGGCCCCCTCAGAGAGGCATGAGGAGCAATAGCCTATAGAAACCCCCATGTAGTTGGAAGCATTCTGTGTCTGCCATCGACCGGGTCAAGCAGCCAGAAAGATAAACAATAAAGACAGACAAGTGTCTTGTCTTGTCTTATGACAAGTGTCTTAAACGCCCCAAAATACGCCCCTATTCTGGTTAAGAAATTGTTACTGAAAGCAGAACTAGTGGATATAGCTCCCAAATGAGCATGACATCACTCCATCACCGTGCTGCTTGTCTGCGCAGCAGGCCCCCTCCCCGTTGGATGGCGGTCCTGTCCTTCTGGAGGTTTTCCCCTTCCCTCTCCCGGGGAAGGGGGAGCCCTAGACCCCTCATGCAGGTTATCCACACCCCAGTTCTCTGGCTGATGTGATTGGCAAGGGTCGTGTGACTCTGGCTCCTGTTTTTCCTGTCCTCCAACTCTGTGCCTTGTGGTGAGTGGTGCTGTTTCCCTGGTGGTGTGCAAGCCAGGAGTAATTTCACAAGTACTCGGGCTGCATGCGCCTAGGGTCCCCTTCCCTAGGTGCCCTTGGTGTTCGGGGCCACCTTCCACATGTCGCCTTCGGATCTACCTCTGCTTAATATTTTGCTGCTCAGTGATAGACCGCCCTTAGTGTGCTGGGGTGTTTCATGCACCCTTTTCTGGGGGGAGCCCCGTCGGCTCCCCGGAGCCATCCAGGCTGAATGGATATGTATAACTTTCTGGCATCAGTCAAAGTGCTAGGAGTTCTTGCCTACCGGGGACCACGAGCCAGAACCTGGCCCCTCAGAGAGGCACGAGGAGCAATGGTCTATAGAAACCCCCTTGTGGTTAGGAGCATTCTATGTCTGCCATTGACCAGGATAGGCACCCAGAAAGATAGGCACCCCAAAACAAACCCCCTATTCTGGTAAAAATATTGCTACCGAAAGCCGAATGAGTGGACAGAACTCCCCAAACAAAATTATCTAACTAGCATGACGTCATCACGTCGTTAAGGTTAAATGGAGCCTAGAGATAACAAAATATGAATGAAGATTGCTATGAAAGCACCAACCCAGAGAAAAAGTTTTGTGTGGGAGAGTAGCATAAAACATTTGTATGTACTGTACTTTTGTGTATTTGTACTGTATTTTGTTTACTTTTAAGTTCTCATGGATTATTATTTTCATCCTACAGGGAGTTGGCAGCAGGGTAAGCAACTACAAAAGCCTTACAGACATTATCACAGTCCCTTCACTTTATCAAGGATGACCAGTGGTAACATTTTCCATCCTTCAGACACTACTTTGGGGTTGCTCCTTTGCCTTTATGGTCTCTTCCTGATACTTCATACAAGAATTGTCGTGTTCGGCTGTACTCTACCAAGCCTCCTTCTGTGCCTTCTTCAGCTGGTAAGTTAAAGTTTTAGTTGATGTAGGATAAAGAATTGTATATAATTTTGTTACTCTGTTCCTACCTGCAATAAAAGGTAGTTCTTATGCCCTTTTCACCACTTGATAGAATATTGTGCCAGCAGAGCTTGCTCCAGGTAGAGAAATCGTGTAGTAGACTGATCATCTGATAAGAAATCTTCAGAAATAACTGTAAGCTTGTAAATAAATAACCCAGCCTATACTTATGAAATAAGTGACAAGGGTTTACTAGATCCTTACCAAGCTTATAGTAGTGATTGAATATAACAATTCTCCAGAAATGGTTCAGAATTTCTCCACTTGTCATGTAAAGCTGCTACTCCAGAGCTCACTCAGCCAGTCATAATCAAACAGCTGGAAGATTACTGAACCAGCACTTCCTCATGACCATGGATGTGGCTCGCTTATAAGGGTAGTGGTAGTCTTATAGCAGTTCATGGCAAGCGTATCATGTCCCAACTCAGGAGTAATGGATACATGCTAATCTTAATGAGTAGTGCCTCAGATCAGCATGAAGGCTCTTGATTAAAGAGAGGCCAGTTCAATCACTGAAACAAGAGCCTCCTAATGGTATACTAAGTTTAAGGCTTTTGATCAATACCATATCTTGCAGCCAGTAGTATCTCCCAATTTAGATAACACTGTTGTGTAAAGTACATAATGTTACAGTTACAGCTTGCAGATGGGAACCAGCAAACCTAACCATGATGAGAAATTTATTTGTTTAGGTGAAAGTAAAACAAAGTGCTTAGAATCATGGTTTATTTTTATAATGCATTACAGGGAACAAGATTTGCTGTGAACTTGGGTAAGTAATGTGGAAGAACTATTCAGTAGATAGAGATGTGTGTGAATATACAAATAATGGAACTGGTTGAAAGATTCCTACCCCTCCATTATTGACCTTTAATTCATTTCATTCCTGGCAAAATTAAAGAGCGATTAATAATTAAGATATTTAATGAGAATCTATGATATTTACCTGGAGTTCCAAGAGTTCTTCTACATCCTAAGACTGGCCTGGGGCCAGATTTGTCTTGTGATTACTTGATCTAAAAGACTGTTCCTTGGAGTGGCCTGCAGGCCCACATATCTATTACTGCTGGTTGGTTTGGAACTTCCTCTAGGATCTTGTCTGTTTCAGGAACAAACCTGCTTTTGTTCTGATGTTTAAAGAACCAGATGTTTGGACACTTTGAAACAAATTTGTTAGTTGATGATTTATATGTTATGTACTTATTATCAAAATCATTATAAAAGCAATGTACATTATTAATTAAATGAACTTGCTATGTAGTTCATACATACACACAGTTGATGGCACCCCCTCCCTGTCCAGCTCGTTGTTGCCGTGGAGGGGCTTGGTGGGCGGCTGCCGGAGTGTGATGCTCTTTAGGGCAGTCCCCTATCCTTTTGTAGCCTTGTGCTCCTGCTGCTGTTCTCACAAATTTTGCAGGACGCCTTTTCCTTTTCTTTTTTTCGTTTTTCTTCCCCCTCTTCTCCTTTCTCGTTGTCATTTCCTGCTGACCTTGTGCCTGTTTTGATCATTCTTTTGGCCTTTTTTTGTTTTGACACCCGGGTGTTTGAGGAGGCATACTTTTGCACCCGTAGAACTGTAGTACCCAACGTCTCGAGTGAGGGAAATCTTTTATTGTCAATCTCCCTTTCATCACTGAACCTGATCTCGACGGACTGACGGTTCTTAAGGTGGCGTTTGTGGGGCGTATACTCACGACGCACCCCTAGGGGGGCCCCGGCATGATCGGCGATAGCTTCTTGTTGGGTGTCCTGCCTCAAACTGTGGCTCCATGGTGGGTATGGGGCCACATTCGTGAATGAAAATGTCTCTTTTCGTCTTTGTCATTGAATGTTTCTCTTGTACCCTCTTATTCTCGTAGTGTAGGCGACCAAGCCCCCCGAGTCGGACTGTATTGGAAGACTGGGCTCTGTAGCCCCCGCTGCGTTGGGCCCCGACCTTGCTCCTCCTTTGACCCTTCTGACTTCTCCCCTCGGCTTCCCTCCCTCCTCTGTGGTTGGGTCGAGCCACAAGCCCCCAGTGGTGACTACTTCGTCCCCTGACGTGGCTCAGTCTCTCGTTGTGACTACTGCGCCTTTTAACCCCTCTTTCTCTGGGGGGTTCTCAACGTCGTCCGCGCCACGGCCGCACTCGCTCAGTTCCTTCCTGTACTGATGCGTATCAGGCCTTGTTTGGTCCCGCTTCGTGGGCCAAATACTTTGATCTCCTCCCTCTTGATTCTATGCCTCCTGACACTTTCTCACTCCATAGGCATCTTGTTGATTCCATAGATGCCTCTGTTACCTTCAACCCCACTCGTCTCAGTACACGTGTTGTTGCTGCTCCTCCTCAGGATGCAGCTTCCCGCTTGGCTGCCTTATCCTGCCTTGGCAAGACCCCTGTTCGGGTCTCAAAGAACACTCGGTTGAATGCCCATGTTGGCACTATTCTCCTCCCGCCCCATGTTGCAACTGGTGTTCGGAATCTTCAGGACTGCCACGATGATATTCGGCATATCCTTGATGCCCAAGGCCATTCTGTCCTCCAGGTAGACACGTTTACTCGTTCCCCTCGTGGTCGTCACCGTCAGCCACATCGGGTTGTGAAGATTACCTTTGATGGTAGGACCCTTCCGCCCTCTGTCATTCTTGCTGGTGCCAGGTGCTCTGTCCAGGAGTATATTCCCTCTCCTTGGCTCTGTAATAAGTGCTGGAGGTTTGGGCATGGTGCCCTCCGCTGCTCTCGAACTGTCTCTCTCTGTCCTTTGTGTGGGGGCGAAGGTCACTCTAAGTCGGAGTGCACTTCTTCCTAGGCTCGCTGCCTCAATTGCGGTGAGGCCCACCCTACCTTCTCCCGTGCGTGTATACATTACAAGCTTAAGGCAGCCGTCCTCAACTTGAAGCACAGGGAGCGTTTATCTTTTCCTAAGGCGAGGCGCCAGGTTCGCCGGCTCCCACCTTATGCTAACGTCTCTTATGCTCACGTGTTGCGCTCTTCCTCTCCTCGTCCTTCCCACCTTCCTCAGACTCACAACCGTTTCCGGGCCTTGGACCCTGATACGCCCACTGCTCCCTCCTCTGTTCCTTTGAGTTCTGTCCCGAAGTGTCCCCCTCCTGGTCCTCTGTCTAGGGTTCCCCTTCTTTCTGCCTGGTCTGTCGCGTCTCCTGTGTCTTCCTCATTTCCCTCCGATCCTCCTTCCATCCTCCTCCTCATCCATCTATTGGCTCTCCACATTGATGGGCCGATGACACCTTTGACCCAGTGTGTTCCTTGCTAGTACTCCAGTTCACCCAGTCCACTGATACTGATAATCGGATGCAGTCAGCATTGGCGTTGCATGCAAGGTTTAGGTTGCTGCAACGTGATAGGCTGGTTGCATTTCTGGATGCCCTGAGGCTGCCCTGCTTTAGTTATAGGAACCCGGACTTCGGGGCGTTAGTCTCTTCGACTTTGGTTTCGTCCACACTCTCTCATCCTTTCCCTTCTGTTGTTTGTCCTGCTCCCCTTTCCCCCCTTTTCCCCCTGCTGCCGGCTCCCAAGCATTTGAGGGTTTTGGAGTCGGGTCAGGGTTGTTCAGATGGTGGTGAGACTCGAGCAGTTTCGGGGGGCTGCCCCATCCAGTTCGGCGACAGAGGCATTCGAGCCTGTTCCTCCAGCCAGGACTTCGGGGTCTGACCAGTGGACACTCCCCCTCCTTTTCCCAGCTTTTCCATTTGACTGCCTTTTCTGTGGGGAGCCCCTATGGCTCCCTGGAGCTTATCAGGGTAATGTATGTTATATTAGACCGGGACATTAGCTAAGGAGTTCAGACCTACCAGGGACCAGCGCCAGAATCTGGCCCCTTCAGAGAGGTTTCAGGGAGCAATGGCCCTGGAAAACCCCTTGTGATTGGGGTTTTCCTTATCAGCCATCGACCGGGGTCAGGCACCCAGAAATGTAGGCATAACAAAAACCCCACATGGTAAAAAACTAGAACAAAAAAACGAACAGAGGTAGAAACTCCCTACAATCCCAAGGAAACAAGCAAACAGGCAAACATCACACTTTACTGTCGCGCCGATCGTCCGCGCAGTCCTTCCCGCCCCAAGAGGGGGAGGGGGAGCCCCGGACCTACCGCGCCGGCTGCCTAGCTTCAGTTCGTAAGCTAATGTCAACTGGGATAGACGCTTCTCTGGCCTCAGTTTCCTAGGCGGTGTTTGCCTTGTGTGGCGTTCACTGCCGTGTGTTGTGTGGTGGCCAGGTGTTCCTCATCAGTGCAGGGGCTGCATGCGCTTAGGGGCTTCCTTCCCTAAGCACCCTGTGAGTACTGCCCCTGCGTGACAGGGTTATCTTCCCTGGGGCGTTCGGGAACCATTCCTGTAGAGGTTCTTGCTGCTCGGCATTTGCCTCGCCTTTGGGGCCAGCTGGGGCTTGGGGCCCTTGTTTGGCCTTGGGTAGGGACTGGTATTGTGCTGGTTAGGGCGTCAAGGTGTTGCACAGCCTGCCACCTAAGCGGCAACTGTTTCCTATTGCCTTTGGAGACGGTGTACTTTTGCAGGGGTTTTCTTTTGTTTTTATTTTCATTTGCCTGGTGGGGGTCTGCCTAGTGTGGCTATAGTTCCACTGGTAGTGTTTGGTGGCCCTCTGCTAGGCCCCCGTGATTGTACACATCGCAGGGGTTTTCAGTGTTGTCCTCTACCCCTTATTATTTTGGGTGTTTAACCGGTTAGCAACACCTTGCCCGGGCTTCCCGTAGTTCTTACCCCCACGGGTCCTGGAAACCCCTGTCGGGGCTCGGTGGACCATTGAATGTGTCTTCCGGGTTCCAACCCGTCTTGTACAGGATCGTTGGTTGCTGTGCCCTTGTCTCCAGGTGACAGTTGCCACTTTTACCTCCGTCATGTTGCCTGTTAGGTCACCGACACCTTGACCTGGAGTCTTGCGAGAGAGATTCTCTGCTTGTTCTCCAGTACTCTCCTGATGTTATTACTGTTCAGAGTACAGGCAGCATCCGTGTTGCCAGCTAGGTTAGGTTGCTGCAACATGCTAGGTTGGTTTCCCACTCGGATGCCCCGAGGCCGCCCCGTTTGGTTAGGTGCTGTTCGCCCCTTTCCCTCCCTGTTCCCGGCTCCGGGCCATCTGCGGGTTTCGGGTCGGGGCGGGGTTTAGTTGGGGCCAAGACTCAAGCGGTTTCGGGGGCTGCCCCGTTCGGGTTGGGGATGGAGGTTTTCGAGCCTGTTCCTCCTGCCAAGGCTTTCTGGGTCTTACCAGCGGCCCTTTCTTGCTGCCTTTCCCATGGACTCTTCCTTTTCTTTAAGGGCGGAGGGCTTGGAGGACTGCTCTGCCCCGGGGCCTCTGTTGCGGGTTCCCGGGGCTGTGGGGGATGCCTGCTAGCAGTTCTGGGGCGGCTTGTCCCTGCCTGGGTTTTCTGCTTCAGGGCGGAGTTTTTCACCCATCCAGTCTGCTTGCTTTCCACTTTTGCTGGCGTGTTTTTGTATCTTTTGCATCGGTCACAGCCCTCTGTTCTGGTGACCATTTTCTTCTGCCCGTTTCCCGGCGTGGCCACCAGGGCGGCGTTGCGGTTTGTTTACATGCACCTGGGTGTGCGAGCGAGCATTTTGAGTGAGTTTTTTCACCTTTTTCAGGTTTTTTTTTTATTCTTCTGTTGCCGTTTCTTTGCTTTTCTGGTGGTTTCTGCCCGTTTTCTGTTCCTCTGGGAATGTTTGAGTGTTGATTTTACACAGGGTTTTCCGTTTTGTCTGTTTTGGGTCTGGGCCCTTGGGTTTGGGCTCAGTGTCCCTGTCTGTTATGCTTGCTCCCACACCTTGTCCCTCGGTTTTCGGTCTGTTTTGACCGTTTCCCTAGGGGTTCTGTCTGGGGGCTGTGCTTTGCCTTTCCGTGGTGTATCTCCGCCGGCAAATATGGTGGTTTGGGCTCCCCCTGCTTCGATTTCGGGTTCCTTTGGTTCTTTGGTTCGTTCCGGAGGTTTCTTCTTCCTCTTGGGGCCCCCCTTTGTGGGTTCAGGGGGCTTTGTTTCCTCGTGTGTGACCCGGTTCTGCCTTATGGGTTCCGGGGTCTTCCTGGCTTGCAGACTGATCTTTTTGGGTCTTGGCACGTGTTGTGGTCGTGCTGGGACTTTGGGGTTTTGTTGTCGAGGTGGGCCTTTTGATGCAATTTTTGCCTTCTTCGCCTAGCCGGCATGGTGCTCTCTGCCAACTGGTCGGCGGCTTGTAATTTTCTTTTCATGTGCATGTGTGTGGGACACATGTACATGTGTACACTGTGTGAGTGTGCACATGTGTACACTGTGTGAGTGTGCACATGTGTAGTGCAAACGCATGTGTGTGTAATGCACCTTGTGTGTGCGTGTATTTATATATGTATGTGTGATATGTATAATTTGTATGTGTATATACATAATATATATGTGTATGTATACTTTTCTTTCGGAAGGGGCTCTGTTCCCTTCTCTGGTCATGGAGCTGTAGCTGGATGCGGTCGTAGTCTGCTGTCTGCTCTGTGTCGAAGCTGCAGCGTCTTGGTTGATTAGAACTGCCCACACCGAGTACTACATTCTTGACTGGAGATTGTACTGTCCGCTATTCATCAAATCGCTTGCATATATGGTGATTACACCTCAGCCCCTCCAACAAGGTGAGAACCTGAATTGGGGAAAGGATTGTAGCTTCTGTAATCCTTCTGGGGTTCATCCTTCTGGGGTTCCCGTCTGCTCTATGCAGACAAGGACCTGGCGACTCTGCGGTTCTTCTGGACTTCTTCAGTCTGCGCCCTGGATTCTATGCCCTCATCGGAGGACTGTTGTCTCCTGTCTGGCTTCTATTGGGCCGGGTGCCTGGATGGTGCCCTGGACCTCCAGGTCAACTCTTGGCACGTTCTCCAATTTTCTGGGACTGGCACAGTTGGTGGTGGGGCTTCAGGCTTGCCGCTTTTGTTGCCTTCCCTATTTTAGAATTAGCACTTGGTGTATTTACACATCTTTACCGGATCTTAGTGCCCTGTCTGAGTCTTGAGATTCAGTGTCTGGCCTACCTCGACGACTGGCTGGTGTGGGCTCCCAGTCAGTCCGCTTGTCTGCTTGCCAGGGTGTGGTTCTTTCCAGATCGCCGGGTTTGGTTTCCTGGTGATCTGGAGGCCGTTCCATCTGTTTCCATCCCGGGTTCGGACCTGGCGGGTCTTGTTTAGGGCTCTTGGCCGCTCCTTGTCTTTCCCTCCAGAAGTGTTGCAGCGGCTGTAGTCCCGCCTTCGGCTGTTCATGAGGGGGTCCCAGGTTGCTCGGCGGTTGCTCGAGCAGTTGTGCGGGAACTTCGACGTGCTGGTTTGCCCGCAGGGTCGGGTTTGGCTTCGGCTTTGTTTGGTTCCTTCGGAGACTCCCTTCCGTCTCTCTTGCAATCGTTGGGTTCGTTCCTCCGGGATCTTGTGTTGGTGCTGCGTCACCAGCTTCCTCTTTGGGTTTTAGGGTTCTGTGCCTTGGCACCTCCCCGAGCCTTCACTCGATGTGTTCACGGACGGGTCATCTCTCGGCGAGGGCTTTGTGACCAGTGCTTACCAGGTCGGCCGGGGATGGTGGGTTCTGTCCATCCGTCGGGGCTCACAGCACAGTTCGGGAGTTCGTGGCTGTCTGGTTTGCGCTTCGGAGGGTTCGGGTTACACAGTGCTCTACCTTCAGCTCCATTCGGACTGTTCTTGCGGTACTTTGCCAGAACCACAGGGTTTTCTTAGGTGTTTGACCTTTTGCGTTGGTCCCTTAAAATGGCTCATTTGCTGGATTCTCGAGGTTTGGCCAACCGTGAGGTTCATGTCTGGGTTGTGTCCTGCGTCCTGGTGGACAGCTGTCTCGGTTCATTCCTCTGTTCGCGGTTTGGCCAGTCATCGCCGACTCGTTTCGTTGGCTCTACCGGATGTATGGACTCCTGGCCATGGATTCTTCGAGTCGGCGTGGTCTAGGCATCGCCCATTCTATGTGGCGCCCTTACCCGCCTGCAAGGCGTTCACGGTGGATGCCTTTCGGCAGGACTGGTCGAGGTGGGGGTACCTGTTCCTCTTCTTCCGGTCCAGCTGTTGCTTCGGGTTCTGGCTTGGTTGGAGCCCATTCCCACGAGAGTAGTCCTTATGTTCCTTTGGTGTCCGTCCCAGCTTTTTTTTTCAGACGCTGCTTGATAGGTGTCCAAACCCGGGGCGTTTTCCCGCGCTCCACCTCTTTCGGCAGGTTGGTCCGATCCTGTACGTGACTGGTTCAGCCTTCTCCTCGGCTCTCGCATCTGGTATTTTGACGCTGGTATCACCATCTCTGTGGTGATCAGGTGGTCTTGTTGACGGTGTCTCACCTGCGAGCTTCATCTTGGCGACAGTATGACGTTCCTGGTTTTCTGTGCACCTTTTTCTTGCTCTTCGTAGGTTGTTTTCTCTTTCACATCGGGGTGTCTTGTCCTTTCTTGGGTTTTCTGGACTACAGTTATTTGATGGTTCTTACTGTCACTCGTTTTGTGCGGCGCTGGCGGACCGCTCCGGCTTGCGTTTGGGGTGGACGTCACATCTGCCCGTTACGTACGCTTTCTCATGTTTGTTTCACCTCCACCTGCTCGTGCATCGCCTGAGTCGTCCTGGTCCTTGATCAGGGTGCCCTCTTATCTTCTCCTCAGTTTGTGGTAGCCCCTTTAGTTCAGGTTTCTGCTCTTTGTACTGGTGGTAGGTTTGTAGGTTTGTTCCAGCCTTTCTCCGTCCTTCTGGCGATGGTCGAGACGGCTGCTTTTCGGAGGGGTCCTTGGGTTATTGATGCTTGATTGGTTCGGCCGGGGGTGCGTCCTGTGTTGTCCGTTGCGCTTTTTTACCGTTACCTGCGTACCGTGTCTGGGGATGCGCTTTGGTTGATCCGGTTCCCCTCGTTCCCTGTCTCAGGGCTTGGGTCTCCCAGGTCGTCCGCAGAGTTTTTAAGTCTTCCAGCTTGCTGTCTGTCCTTGCGCCCATGCTGTTCGGACGTTTGCAGCTTTCGCTGCTGTGTTGTGGACGTCCAGGCTCATTTCGGGCGCAGGATTGAGGGTCGCACAGGTTTTTTGGCCGCCCATTCTTTATGCGCATGTCTGCTCCTGTGCATTCTTGTTGCCTTGGGTCGCAGGTTGGAGCCTGTTGTCTCGGCTTTGCGTTGCAGAGTTTTGTGGCGCCGCCTCCCGGTCAGCCCTTTCTTTTCCTTCTTTTTGGGTATGAAGCTCCAGGGAGCCAAAGGGGCTCCCACAGAAAACCAGCGTTGAATGTAATGAAACGCCATTTTCTGGGTGAGCCCGAAGGCTCCCTGGCAACCCCTCCCTGGCAACCCTCAAGGTAACCCTCCCTCCCACCGGTCGGCATTTTTTCTTTTGTTTTTTTCGCTTGGTTGAAGCTTAGCTTCCGAACTGAAGCTAGGCAGCCGGCGCGGTAGGTCCGGGGCTCCACCCCTCCCCTCTCGGGGTGGGAGGGCTGCACGGACAATCGGCGCGGCAGTAAAGTGTATGTTTTGTTCTTGTTTGCTTGTTTCCTTGGGATTGTAGGGAGTTTCTACCTCTCTGTTCGGTTTTTTTGTTTTAGTTTTTACCATGTGGGGTTTGTTTTGTCATGCCTACCTTTCTGGGTGCCTGACCCGGTCGATGGCAGATAACGAAAACCCCAACCACAAGGGGGTTTTCCAGGGCCATTGCTCCCTGAAACCTCTCTGAAGGGGCTAGGTTCTGGCGCTGGTCCCTGGTAGGTCTGAACTCCTTACCTAATGTCCTGGTCTAATATAACATACATTAGCCCAATAAGCTCCAGGGAGCCTCCAGGGCTTACCCAGAAAATGTAGTTTTCATTACATTCAACGCTGGTTTTTTTAGGGGCAGAGGGTTTGGAGGATGGCTCTGCCCCAGGTCTTGACGTGGAGGATTCCAGGGCTGGGGAGGAGCTGACTTTGGGGGGTTTGGGTCCCATTTGACCCCGCTTGGCTGTTAGTCCTTTGGTGCAAGGATTGTTGTTGCAGGAGGAGGGTTTCTTATCCCTCCCTCCCTGTACAAATTTATGAGTTCTGCTCCTCCCCAAGTTTGGTTCCGGGGTTCCCTTGGGTTCTTCGGTTCCTTCCTTCTGGAGATTTTCAGTTTCTGCATCCCGCCTAAGGATGTTTGGGAGGCCATTGCGGCCTACCTCCTGCGTGACCCGGATTTTGCCTCGATAATGGAACCTTTCTCGTTTGAGTTCAGTTCTACTTTTCTTTATTGGGTGCATTACGATGTGCCGGAGTCATACTGGTTAGCAGACTGTCCTTTCTTTTCTTTGGGGGTGTGGCACTCGTTCTGCCGGACGCGTATGCTTGAATGGTGAGAAATTTCTATGGTAGTTCAGGTTTACCTGGGAGGCAAGATGTAGTACCTCAATGCATGGTTATTCGCTCCGTTCTTCCTAAGGATATTGGCCAGGTGCAGCTTCACCTGCAGGTTTCCTTCCTTTTCGGCGTCCCTGGTAGCTGAGGATTTGTGTGCCTGGGGGCATTTGGCTTCAGTTTTGTGTTTCTTTTCCCCTGTTCATGCTGTTTTAGGACTGGCTTGAGGATGTGGAAGCACTGGGTACCGGCCCTGTGCCTGGCGCTTGCCTCAGCGGCTCGGGTGTTGGCTGCCTTGTTGAATTTGTTTGCCCCGATTTGAAGGAGCGATGTCTCTCTTCTTTTCTTCTCGCCTCACGTGCCGGCAGGCTATGCTCGCTCATTATCTGGAATCTGCTTTGGCTGTGGCTCCTAGATTTTCATCACCTTTTTGTTCATTGCTGTTCACAGATTCTGAGGTTGTGCAGTACTGTATCTGCAGGCGGCGGCTTCTAGCTGTCGCCCTATGTCAGACTTGTTGGTTCACTGGGGTTCTGTGTGGGTTGTTCCTGAAGGGTTGTGCAGGGTTCGGGGTTCAGTCGGTCGTGGTGGGCCAGTGGTACCAGTTTCGGAGCCGGAGCTTCTTTCAGAACCTAAACGTCTGGTCGGCATGGTGATTGTACTGCGCGTCAGTTGGGTTCTCATAAGGGAGCGTCGCCCCTGTTGTGTTTATCCGTTGTTGGGGCAATGGGGGAGGAGAGCTCGCGCAGTGTTTGCTCTGTATGCCGGTCCCACAATTTGTGGGCATTTCAGTGTCGTTTCACTGGCTGCTCTGCTGGTGTATGTCATTGGGTGGCTCTCCTCCTTCGGGGGTGTTCAGGGTTCACGGAGGCAGGCCTCTTCTCCTGCGCTGTCCAGGTTCCCCATCTTGGAGTAGGTGCTGATTGATCACTGCTATGTTTCCAGTCCCAAAACAGGACTGTGCGAACTCTAGGTTCATTACCTGGCACTTGTTCCTATCGGAATCCCTGGGTCTTTTGCTACTCCTTTCATCATGACCACATTGTTCCCAGTCCAGTCTCGTCTTTTGGAGCCGGGCAGGATGGATGTCTCTGGTCAGTGAGCAAGGTCATTCGGACCTTGGGATGCGTATTCTGGTAGCACATCCCATTAGTTCAACTAGGGGCTTCACGGGCTGGCCCTTGGTTTGGTGTCGTGGGAGTGCATAGCTTCCTGCTTTCATTGCCTTCCCATTCGGACTTATGACATCTGGCACCCCACGTTTTCACACGCCATTACCAGGGATGCAATAGTGTACCCGCTTGCCTCTGCTAGTGGTTCGAGTTCTGGCCTACCTCGACGACGGGCTGGTACTGGGCTCCCAGCCCACTCGGTGTCTGCTGCAGGAGTTTGGTTCTTTCCAGCGCCGGGTTGGTTGCTTGGGTGACTGGAGGAGTCCATCTGGTTCCCTCCCAGTTCGACTGGCGGGTCTTGTGTGGGCTCTCGGCCCGTTCCTTGTCTTTCCCTCTGAGCGTTACTTGGTTGCGGTCCCACCCTCTGATGTTTCTGCGGGGCCCTGGGGTCACTCTTGGTTGCTCGAGCAACTGTGCAGAGTCTGAACTTCATTGCTGATTTACCCGCCGGGTCGGGTTGGCTTGGTGGCTGCTTGGTTCCTTCGGGGACATCACTTCCGCCACTCTTGCGATAATTGGGTTCGACTTCTGGGGGCCTTGCTCGGCTGCTGGGTCGCTGGCTTTTCTTCGGATTTTTCGGGGCTCAGTGACGTAGCGCCTACTCGAGCCCTCGCTCATATGTTCATGGATGAGTCATTTCACGCTGGCGCTTTGTGACCAGTGCTCACCGGTGGCCGGGTCGGTGGGGTCCGTCCTTCGTGAGGCTCCAGCACAGTCGGGAGTTTGCGGCGGTGTGGCTGTCCTTCGGAGGGTTGTATCTCTCGTGGCTCACATCCGGCTCCATTCGGACTACGCCCTGGTTCATTGCCTGAAGAGGGGGTTTGATGTGGTCCTTGACTTTTGGGCTGGTGGCTTTGGGTTACTTGTCTGCTGAGTTTCCGGGGTTGGCTCTCTGGCGTTCACTCCAGGGGGTTCCAACATGCTGGCGATGGCCTGTCCCAGTTCATTCCCTTCCAAGAATGGATGGTGCTGAACTCATTCAGTTGGCTCTGCCGGATGTACGGCGCCTGGAAGTGAACCTCTTCAGTCGGGTTGGTCACAGTGTCTCCTGGTATATGTGGCGCCTGTCTCCTCCCGCATATGTGACAGCCTTGACTACAGGCCATTGGGGTTGATGCTTTTGGCGGACTGGTGAGGTGGGGTTACCTATACCTTTCCCACCGGTTCAGCTGTTCTTTGGGTTTTGGCTCAGTTGGACACTTACCAGGGAAGAGTTGTTCTGTTGGTCCTGGTGGCCAGCTCAGCCTTGTTTTCTGGCGCTGCTTGCTGGTATCCGAACCCGGGAACCTTTTCACCTGGCTCTGCCTCTTTCAGCAGATCGCTCCGGTCTAGTAGGTGGCTGGTTCGATCTTCTCTTATAATCTTCATGCATGGTCTTTCTGACACCAGGTTTATCACCACTTGTGTGTTGATCAGGTGTCTTTGTTGATGGTGTCCCACCTGCGTGTTTCGTCTCGGCGGCAGTATGAAGTCTCTTGGCGGTTCTTTCGTCACTTTTGTCTTTTCATAGGTTGTCTTTGGTTTCAGATCGGGTTGTTTCGTCCTTTCTCTCTTGGCTGTTTCAGGACCATCATCTTATGCTGAATACTGTTGTCTTGTAATCATGCTGCACTGGCGGAGCTGCTCCTGCTCCACTCTGTTTCGCAAGCTGTCTCACGCGTTGTTTCACCCCTGGCCTGCTCGTGCGTCGTACTTTCCTGGTCATTGGACTAGGTGCTCTCTTTTTCTCTCTTCTTCTTGGTTTATGGTGGCCCCTTCAGTTTGGGATTGTTTTGATAAGGCTCTTTTCTTGTTGGCATTGGCCTATGGGGGTCGTTTTGGGGAGCTTCATGCTCTCGTCTGGCACAGGATTTTCTGCTCTTTTGGTCCTGGTGGTAGGTTTGTTCGTTTGCAGCTGTCTCCTTTTCTGACGAAGAACGAGATGGCGGATTTCCGGAGGGTTTCTTGGGTGGTTGATGCTTGGTTGGTTCAGCGGGGGTTCCTCATTTTGTGTTATGTCCGGTTGCAGCTCTTCGCCGTTATTTGTGCACAATGGCCTTCGTGATCGGGAATTTGTTTTGGGTTGATCTGTTTTCTCTTCGTCCCTGTTACAGGGCTCAGATCTCACAGGTTGTCTGCAGGGTTATTCGATCTAGTCAGCCTGTGGTCTATCCTCGTGCCCAGAGCCGGTGCAGGGGTATGGAGCTTCCCCCTTCCTTCCAGGTAGGGGGGAGCTGCCGAGACATGCGGTGCCACTTCGGGTGTGACGTCATGCTTGTTTTCAGATTGGGGAGTTCTGTTTAGCAGTTGCTTTCGGTAGCAATGTTTCACCAGTTGGGGTCTGTTTTGGGATGCGTACCTTTCTGGGTGCCTAACCCGGTCGATGACAGACATAGAATGCTTCCAACCACAGAATATTGAATGTTTCTATAAGCCATTGCTCCTCATGCCTCTCTGAGGGGTCCAGGTTCTGGCTCATGGTCCCCAGTAGGCATTAGAACTCCATTCAAAGGACTGTTGCCACGGTCTAATACATACATATCAATCCGGTAAGCTCCAGGGAGCCTCTGGGATTCGCTCAGAAAATGGCGTTTCATTACATTCGACGCTGGTTTTTTGTATTTCATGCACTCCTGGTTATAGGACATTCAGCCTGTAGCTTGGCAATGTAAATGTCAATTGGGTTAGAACAGATAAGTGAAAATAAAAAGTAGACAAATTATATCCAGAGAATGAGTTACAGTAAATCTAAAAGACCACAGTAATCAGGATGTTAAAAGTTACTCATTAGATATATATAAAAGATATTATGTATTGTACCTAAATTCCAATGAGTAAAGAACACACATTCCTTATTTCAAGAAACAAGAAATTAATATCAACTAAATAAGAATCTGAATAAGACGACATCTATTCGTAAATGAAAACATCAAAGATGCATATTATGGTCGTTAAGACTTGTCCAGGAGACTGAAATACCACAAGTGGTTAATTGTTAACCTTGGTTTACACCATGGAGTGTTTCAGTACATTATACATAAGCATCTGTAGAGGAGCCTTCCCTAATTTGGAGGTGCTGCTGCTAATATTATAACATACATAAACATTCCAACACAATTAAAATTTAAATTGTCTGAATAAGTACCTTTTCTTATGCTAAATAGCAATTTACATCAAAGCATTCCTTTGTTTTTACTTGTTTGGTATTATAAACTTAGCTTTAATATCATTTATATTTTGATTTCATGACAGCAATTTTTAAAAGTAAACAATAATAATTTTACATCTACACTTTTCGAATGTACTGTAACATAGCATGTTTACTGTAGTACAAAAAAAATTATATAAGATGTACTGTTCAATACTTGATTGTCATCATTTAATCCTTGTCCAGATGAGAGATTCAAGGAAACCAAGACATTGACTTCAAGAGAAGATGACAAGGCTGCTACAGAGGCTCAAGGAGTGTCAGATGACAATAACAAAGATATGTCCTTAGTGCAGAAGTTCAAGCTGATGTACCAGCAGTACTGGTATGTGTTGATCCCAGTGCATCTAGTGACTTCCGTCGTCTGGTATGGATCTTTCTTCATAGCTGCTAAGAGGTAACAAAATATAAATTCATACCCAATATTGTGTGCATGTTGAATTGTAACTCATATTCTTATTAATGTATAATGTAAGCTGTAAATAATCTCTAGATAGTTTTGGCATCTCATACTATTCAATATTAGCTCAGTAATTGTATGCCTAAGTATAGTTGTACACCCAGCTGTCAGTAGTCTGCTGCGACTACTGAACCTCTTTTGGCTCATCTAGGCTTCCAGTTTCAACCTATGCATTTTTGTTTTTTCCTGTATGGGGAAATGTTGCACATCTGCAATATAATGTTTGACCAGGTTGTTGATGCTTGGGAGATACTGTCTTTCTTATCAAGATCTCGAGCAACTCCTGGGTGATCGTAACTTGTATTGTCTATCCTCTGGGCTGATCTAGCTGAAGGTATTAAACCAGTTTCTTCAGTTGACTGCCTGTCACCATCTTGAGGATTGCTATGTTTGAGCTTCCTGGCCCTAGGGGCTTTTATCTAATGTTTCTTCTGGTTTTATGGGGTTGGTTTCTTGGTGGCTTCTGGGTATGGTCTATGATATTGACCCCATGCTCATATTAATGTATAGGAGGTAGCGTCAGTGTGGAGTATTGCAAATGACACTTCTCTTATGGTTATTAACTAATTGTCAGCACTTGGGCAGTACTTCAGTAGTACTTTGACTTAATCAAGGTGGCTATTTCCAAATTCTTTTATTGCTTCTTTGGACAAAGGTGATTGCATCTCTCCTGGTTTCTCGGGCCTTATTTCTCACATTGGTTCACTTTATCGGAATGCAAAATGTTCTGGCAGACTGTCTTTCTTGTTAATGCATGGGAGGGATAGAATGGATACTTTTGACCTGCCTCAAGTGGATCTCGTTGCATCTGGGTAGAACCTATCTTCATGTTTGTGACATCATTTTCCAAATAAGGTATCTTTGTGCTGGGCATCTTTCATACCACAAACAATTGTTGGAAATGATTTATTTTCTCTGGTCTGGGTGATGTTCGTTTTCTTGCTCTAAACAGCTACAGTCGTGTCAGATTGGCAGTCTTTCTGAACTCTTTGGCAACCATTTTCTAGTACTGTACTGTACACATGTTTAAATTAAAAAATATTCTTTGATATTAGTTTTAACTAATATTCACACACACACACACAAAAAAAACTGCTGCCCTTCATAAAATTTACTGCAGCTTTGCTCCAACACTGTTGCATTACCCTTGGCCTGCCAAGGTTTTAACTTGTCTGCAGAGCTGATACAATAATAGCTTAAAGTACACCATATGTTCAAAGTGTAAATAATATGCTAAAAGTTATATGTTTATATATAAACATATTTATATTCCATTCACCTGGGCTCTAGGAAATTCGAACCGTGAACCCCCGCGTGTGTGAGGCCGAAGCTGTATCGACCGAGCTATTAAGTAGTCTTAATAAGGAAAGTTTCCTACTGCCCAAGTGATTGGAATGTTTATTTCCACAGAAGTGTGGATGACAATTTATATGACGTGGGCATGGATCACTAATTCCTCCGAACTTCAGTAGCAGTCGGGGAAAGGCAAAAATTCTAGTTTGGCAGCAGGATGCTGCTTCTGGAAACTTTCCTTATTATGACTACTTAATAGCTTGGTAGACAGAACTCCGGCCTCACACACGTGGGATTTGCGGTTCGAGTTTTCTAGAGCTCAGCTGAATGGAATGTTTATTTCCATGGAAGTGTGGATGACAATTTATGTTTACATTATTTATAATATTAATTATATTTCAATGTTATTCCCCATACTTGGTATAAAAGTACATCTCTGGTAATAACCTGGTGCACAGGGAAGAAAGAGTGCTAAGGAAATAAGATATTCTAGTGGGTAGCAATTATTTCATACTATATAATGTATATTGTTTTGGAATATATGATTGATTATTGTATTGCTTCCTTTTAATGTAGTGCTAAAAATGAGGTAGATCCTGGTTAGAAATGAAAGCTTACTTATTTTCTTTTTTTGTTGTCCTGTGATATGATAGTTTGGTGTCTAAGCTGCTAAAACACACCTGGTTGCAACCCTAATTGTTTAAATAATGTACTGTTAAAAATTTCATTCAGCTATATTTTTAATGCAGCTAACTATGCAGACCTGGTAAAGTCGGGAATAACAAAGGCCAGATGGCACTAGGACTGTGCATGTTTTGGCTTCCTCATAATACAACTGCTGTTTTCTAAGGAGAAGCAAAAAGTGCTGTTCCTATTATGGTGCTTTTTATTCAGCAATTTTAATAATGTGTATGATGTTTACAGCGGTGTTGATATAGTTCCATTACTGGAGACGTTGGGAGCAGGAGAGAAGATCCTCTCACACTTGCAGAAGAGTGATGCTGGTTATTATGCTATTGCTTATGCCCTGTATAAAATTGCTACACCTGCAAGATATACTGTAACAATAGGTAGGCAATCATTTATTTATCTTTCAGTTTACAAATAATGTCCATGACTTGTTGTGTTTAGACAGCCACTTGGCATTGAAAGTGCTGCCTTCTTAGATCCTTGTGATCATTTATTTCCTTAAAGCAAAAGCCTTTGATTATTATTATTATTTAAATATGCTACATACTCATTGATCATAATGCAAAACTGGCATAGTAGATTAAGACAAATACTATAGTCTGGAATATGAGTTCTAAAATTTTTGCTGCACTTTTTTTTTCTTTGTTTAGGCGGGACGACACTCTCTATCAACTACTTAAAGAAGCGTGGCTACATAAGACCTGTTCCTTCATCTGAGAAGCTAAAGGAGATGTATGAAGGTAAAAAGGAGGAATTCATTGAAAGGAAAGAGGAAATGGTTGGGAGGTACCAGGAGAAGAAGGGGGAGATGGTCGACAAATATCAGGAGAGGAAAGAGGAAATGGTTGAGAAGTATCAGGAAAAGAAAAGTGAAATGGTACAAAGAGTATCGGTAAAGAGAGATGAATTGAAGGGAAAAGTGTCGGAGAAGAGAGACGAAATTAAAGGTAGGATAGAGGAACAAAAAGAGAAGCTTGGCAGTATACGAGATAGCATGAGGAAGAGAAGGTAAGACTGTAGAATAACTGACCTTGTGTTTTTAAGATATCTTAGAAACATTTAAATAAGTGATATTTAAGAAGTTCGTAAGAACTGTCATTCCTGGTATAAGAGTACCATACTTCATTACTTATAATTTATTCTGATATATTGCTCATGGATATCCATGCATCACATTTCGTTAAAAAAAAAAACACGCTTTTTAGCTAAGGGACGATCAAGTGGTATGAGATCTGGTGCTTGATTTTGGACAAAATGCTGACTTACATTGCAAATGATAATGCTGTACTGTTTTCTGCACAGTACTCATTAAGTGGGAAGTAGGAGCAAGCTTATGAGTAAAAAATATGGGTGCACATGTGATATGTCTCAAAACTTCTGTAGCTATTGGATGTGATTTTACTAGATAAATCAAGAAGTATAATTTATTAGCTCGGGTATATTTTTGCAAGTTATTTAGGAGTAGGGGGGCTTGGTCTGACTTAGTAAGGCTGTAATAGCATACGGGGCAATCTGTGTCTTGCGGCAACTGTAGTAAAATGTTTAGTATTTGAGTACTGTACTTATAAATGTTGTCATATATTGAAGCCTCTTGCACATTAATTTTAAATTGAATGAAAATCAGCTTAAATTCAAAATTATTTTCTTTGATGTTTTATTTATAAATACAAGTTGCATGAAATAGTTCTATTCAATGCTATTTTTGTTAATACAATTAAATTTAAAGAAATGTAAAGAGGAAAGTGAAAACAAAGCATTAGTTTTCATGTTATTCAGAGGAATGGAATAATCCAGTTTAATTGTTCCATTACAGTAATCTACATGGGATGAACTTGTTATTCAAATTTCCTACCTACAAAGTTTTCCCCTAAAATTTGGTTACCCACATACACACACACACACACACACTGATGTATTTGTGAGTTGCCCATATACACAAACACACACAACCATGTATTTGTGAGAGTTATCCACATACACACAACCATGTATTTGTATTTGTGTGAGCTGTGTTTTTGTATTGTGGGACTGACACACACATAAAAATTCAGTTAGTATTTCATAGCTACTCTATTTGGTGTGTTTGTCTTGGGGGGAGCCTCTGCAGCGCCCCAGAACTTACTAGGCTGATATGCTAATGTCAGACTTTGGCATCAGTCGTGTGTATGGAGTTCTATGGGCCTACCGGGGACCACGAGCCATAACTTGGCCCCCTTAGGAGAGGCGTGTAGAGCAATGGCCTATAGAAACCCCCGTGTGGTTGGAAGCATTCTATGTCTGCCATCGACTGGGTCAGGCACCCAGAAAGGTAAGCATCCTAAAACAAACTCCTATTCTGGTGAAAATATTGCTACCAAAAGCCAAATAAGTGGATAGAACTTCCCTAAAAGAAACGAGCAAACGAGCATGACGTCACATGTTGCCGCACTGCTGTCTATGCAGCAAAAACCTCCCCCCTCCCCAAGAGGGGGAAGGGGGACCCCCCAGACCCCTCACGCTGGCTATCCACCCTTCAGTTCTAAGGGTGATGCTAGAGGCTGAAGTCGTGTGCTCTGGCTCTGGTGGTTGTTTCAGCACTGTACCTTGTGTGTGTGGTGACTGTCTTCTAAGTGGTGCATGAGCCGGGAGTGATTCTCCAGTACTCAGGCTAGGGTTTCCTTCCCTAGGTGCCCTGTAAGTACTGTCCTTGGGGCTTGGGGCCACCTTCCACAAGTTCCTTGGGTTCTGTCTCTGCTAGGCCATTTACTTGCTTGGTTTTCGGCCACCCTTTGGGTGCTAGGGTGTTCCCTTGTTTGCTTTAGGATAGGGGGCAGTTCGCACTGGTAGGGGCGCAGGATACTGCGCAGCTTGTTTTCACCAATCATAACAGCCAGCTCTGTTCCGCCTGGGTACATTGTCCTCTTGCGGGGTTTTCTTTTTCTTTTTGTTTGTCTGCCTGGTGGGGGGGGGGGGGGTCTGCATTGCCCCGTGTACTGAGTACTCTTCCTTCTTCCGGTGGTTCCCCCTGCTAGGTCCCTGTGAGTGTACACGTACGTCCCGGGGGTTCAGTTCTTAGAAAGTTGTTTGGTAGATTTGGACGCCGGTTAGCCGTACCCTGCCTGGGCTTCCCTGAGCATGAGTTCAGTCTCAGGGCCCTGGGAATCCCCACGGGGCCGCTCGGGTTCGATGGATGTGACCCTAGAGTCCCCCCTCACTTTGTGCGAGTTCGAGGGTTGCTCTGTCCCCTTGTCTTAGGGTGACTCATTGTTTTGCCTCCGTCTGCTGCTTGTGGGGTCGGTGGCACCTTTGGCCCGGAGCCATGCGAGTTTTGTTGCTTGTTTGTGGCTCGATTACCTAGACTTCTGCTGACTATGCTGGTGCAGGCAGCATGGGCGTTGCATGTTGAGTTTCGGTGGTGGCAATGCGCTAGGTTGTTTGCTCCCCGGAAGCCCTGAGGCTGCCCCGGTTTTGGTTGGTGTGATGGAGCTTGGGGGTGTCGGTCGCTTCAGTTTTGTTCCTTCCGCGCCCCACTTGTCTTTTCCCTGTTGTGGTCTAGTCTGGTCCCCCACTTCCTCCCTGCATCCGGATCCTTACCATTTGTGGGTTCGGGGTCAGGGCGGGGCTTCGATGGTCTTGAGACTCGGGCGGTTTCGGAGATTTCCCCTTCCGGGGTAACAACGGAGGCATTTGAGCCTGTTCCTCCAGCCGTGTTGTATGGGTCTGCCAGTGGGCTCCCTTTCTTAGTACTTTTCCGGCTGCCCTGGCTTTTTCTTGTGAAATTGGGGCTTTGGGGGTACGGCTCGGCCCTGGGGCCTGCTGTGTGGGTTCCCGGGGCTAACTTGGGGGGCCTTGGGCCCCGTTGAGATGCCAGATTGGGTTCCTTGTAGCCCATATGAAGAGCTATGCTATGTATGTTTTGCTACTTCCTACACTTTTTGCCTGCTGTTCACAGCTGACATGTGTACTCTTGAAAAGGGAATCAATCGTTACCAACAATATTTTGTCTGGTTTTATGGTCACATTCGTGATTTTTATTTCTTCAGCTCGCGACTTCTAGCGAACCAAATCTGGCATTCCTACGGCTGCGCATGGGCCGTGGTAGTTTGTTCTGATGTGGGCTGTGTGCACGTGTGCTGGTGTTCTGTGTCTTTTTTGTGCTTCTTGTTGTGTGGTGCTTCGCCTCTTGCTCCTCTCATGTCTCCAGTGTGAGATTTTTCTCTACGCCTACCTCCCTTAGGAGGTGGACTACAAGTTTAAAGGCTGCTCTTGGCAGTTAAGCATGAGTCCAGTAGAAAAAGGAGAAGCGGAAGCAAACCGCCAGGCTTCCACCAGCAGGGGTGAAAACCTGTCCACAATAGGCCGCTGGTTCCTCCTAGTTAAACATGACGTTAAAACCAATAAAGGGTAACCGACGGGTTCTCACAATCAAATTTTATATTTGATGTGGCGCTATGAATTGGAATTCGAATTCCCAAGAGCACAGCCGTCATATCAAAGATCAAAACAACAATGTGAAAATAACAGAACATGGGTGTGGCACAGAATAGTTGAAGGTTGACATCAAAGACCGTTTAACGAAAACAACAATTTATTAATAACAAGAGACTAGACTACTACATTATCGAGTTTACATTTACGTTAATGTCCATCCAGTGGCACTATAACCAACAGCTAACTAGCAACCCTTGCTGTGTGGCTGCATACTGAACTAACCTCAACACAGGTGTGCCCACTGACGACGCAATATTGCAAATCAAAGAAAAATATCACAGACTAAGTTACGCCACAGAGAGTGATTTAATTACGTTAATGTCCATCCAGTGGCATTTGCAACACAGCTATTCAACAGCCCCTCGAGAAATGACAGCAGGCTCCATCCTGCTGACACTTCGGGCTGACAACATGAACTGAACAAATGAGTATCCACTGATGACACAAGCAAGCAATCAATAGTGACACGGCTTCAGGTGTCCAGCTACTCTAATCACAAGCTTAAGGTCCTCCCGCCCAACAGGAGCGACCCCCGTAACTAGGCGGGTAGTCTAACAGTGACTCCCCCCTATCACAACTAAAGTGAACAAAGTCAGGCAAGGTGGGATTCTGGGACACAGCTCCACTCATCCCTAAGTTACTTTACCCTCGTCACCAGACGATAACTAAAAGCAATTGCCTTAATCAATTACAACATTGATTATGTGAATAATGATGGAAATTGACTGATCACAGCAGTCAGCAACAAAGTACTACTTTAATCACAAACAAGTGTCGCACGCTAGACAACAACATGATAGTACTCTACGTTAACACAAGTCCTCTTGTCACAATAACTCAAACTCTTAAATTACATCACACTTGACTCCTTGCAAGTATTCAGTGAGTAATTCTTATTTAAGGTCAAACGGACCACTAATTACATCCCAATTGAGTTACGTTAACTAAGCCTACCCTAAGTGGGTGGCTTCTCAACAGTCTGTGTCATTAATTACTTTACTATGAGTGCTAATTACCCTAATTAACCTCGAGCAATTAATTAACTGTCACCAGGACCGATAATTAATCATACATAAATACGTCTCACTCCGCACTGCCTAAGCAGGTCTCATCAAACACGGTGAATTCACGGAAGAGGAGTTAATTACTAATTAACAATGAGTGCAACTTAATCCACTGTCACCAGACAGAATATGATTAATATAACGTATTATGCTAACCCCATGACCTCGCTTTACCGAGTCATCTGAGTCCTCAAGACTCCAGACGTTAATTACTCCACTAATTATCATGAGCCACTAATTGCCCTAACCCCGAAAGGTAATTAGTCTCGAGCAACTGACGTTAGCACTATCACTGACAGACTCTGACAGATCCTCTCCCACTACGTGAATTCATGATGAGAATGCTAATTACATAATTAGCTAGAGTGGTCAATTAGTTGTCACACGGACAATTAATTGCACCGGAAACGTACTCCAACAAGCTCAAGTTCAACACTGTTCTCCCATAACAGCCCTCACTCATTCAACAACAACAAATGTGCACCCCCTTATCCAGTTAATTACCCCTAATTAACTCACTGAATCCTTAAGTCCTCAACACAACTTAAAGAAACAAAGTAACCCAAATGTTACATAGGTCACACATATAATGGCATGCAAAACAACATAATTGCAACGCCCACATACGGTTGCGACTACTGCAACTCGTTAATTACTATGCCCACACAGTAATAACACACGGTTTTGCAACAACTCAAGGTATACCAATATTACTGCCCCTCTAATCTTGCAAACGTTGCAAAAGATTGACCGATCCCGTTGGCTTCAGCAAGACAATTTACGTTAATATAAGGCACCGTCGCTCTACGCGGACAGCTGGCACTAATTCTCCCATAATTAGGCAAATTAACTAATTGCTCGCTCTCATTAAGTGACTGAGAATTTCCCTGAATACTCAAAGGGTCCCTTTAAATCCTCAACACAGTTCCTAGGACAGTAATAACGTATACCTGATAACACTGCACAAACCTGCACATAATGATACCGTCAGCATGCCCCCCATGCTAATGACATCATTAGGTAATCAGTCAGCAATCACATCTACTGACTCACCACACAACACAATACAACCACATGCAAATCAACACAAGAAATGCCTTACATAAACAATGCAAATTAATCACCAGGACAATATACAGACCTCAGGATATCCATTAATAACCCTGCCCCACGGGCCTGCTTAATTAACCCTACCCTGGCATAATTACACCTGCGGTACCATGGCACTAACCAAGGCTGAACGATTATACAGAATCGACAGACTGGATCATTTATATGATGATTTTCTACACTGACTGGTCCCAAACTCAAGTCAGTCTACACACAACATTATCTCTACAGATATATAATTATTACCACATAATTTACTGTGGACACTATCCCTCTCCAGGTACTGCCCCTCAGTCACCTGGGCGTGCTACTGACAGGTGTCTCAGCTGCTTCCCTAGCCCGGCCGGGCTAGGAAACCACACAACTCTTCTACCCTGATTTCCACTAATACTGAGACACTGTTACACTGTTCAAGTACTCACGTTTCCTTCCACACATTTTTCTCATTTCCCAGGTCCTTACCACCTGGCTGTCAACACTTAGCTTGCTCCTCGTGCGTCGACAAGATGTGGCCCTAGGCTGTCCTGGGAAAGTGGCCAAGGGGGTGGCCAAAGGTGGTGGCCTAACGTGTGGCCACCGCATGGCCTTCAGGAGTGTAGCCACGGGTGGCGCGTGACGTCACAGCACCCCACCCCCCACCCGGGCTGCTCGCGCGCTGGGTGGGGTGGGTGGCTGGGCCGGGCCGGGCTGTGGTGGCCGGGCCGGGCTGTGGTGACGCACGGGTGGCCTGGGGGTGGCCACGTGGCGCCTGGAGGCGGCCTGAGTGGCCGCGGGGCATGCACACATGTGGATGGGAAATCACCACTACCCCCCCAACAAACTAGAGCATGACTCGCTCTTACACTGGGGTGACAAGGGTGACACTGGCCGGCGTCACCTACCACATGGACGACGTCGGGCGGAATTCAAAGTTCAACAGGGGCCTGTAATATCACCTTAATTACACTGGTAGGCCCTGCCCATTATTCCACCCAATTGTCCATGAACATACAGGATAATCCGAGCCCTCTGCTACCCCATGGGGCTTTGCCAGTTGCCCCATGGGTGATCACTGTCTTTGAGGCTATTTCCTCTCCTGTATTTACCAGTCCCAGTTTCACGCGAATTTGGGCTTGACACACCCGGGGTGGCTGGAGTGCCATGCAAGATGAGTAATCCGGATAACCCCGGATTAACGGGGGGGGGGGAGGTGGCAGCTTGCCACCTCCACCCAAAATCACTTCCTTCCCCGGTTGCTGCCCAATTCAAAACTAAACTCTTGGCGGGCTAGGGAGACTCATATCCCCATATCTCCCCCCCCCTACCTTGCTGACCAATCAGCAGGAAGCCAGCACGGCTCCGTGGTGCCGCTTCCAGTAACAATCATTGGCGCCAAAACTCGGCCTACGGGTAGGAGTGCCTAAGCCAATCACAGGCGTCCCTCGCCTGGTGGCGTGGCGTGACGTCACAGGGAGGGGCAGGCCTAACAATGTCTCACCGTCTCCCTTGGTGGGGGGGAGGCAGCGTACCCCCACTGTCCCCCCCCTCCAATCTCTAACGGTCACTGAGGCATACTACCTTCTCACACCATCACTCTCAAATCTCTCCCTGTTTCACAGAACAGGAAAATTTCTGTAATTCTCTCTACAGAGCAATCACAGACCTCTAATTAGTTTTAACTGACAGCATTTAACATAAGCTTTCATATGACACCCAACAAGTATATGTAAATTTGAAAGCTTCAGTTTCTAGAGTCCCTAGAGCGACTAGCCTATTCTAGAAACTAGGAAAACTAGCTGAGGAGATTCTACATCTCCTCACATCCAGTCCATGCCCCCGTAGCTCCTGGGGGTGTTCTGGATTGCCGCTATGGGGAGGACGCTGGGTTTTCCCTGTGTATGGGTGTGGGACGCCTCCTTCGCCTCTACCCTACTCTTCTCCTGCATGTGTGGCTTTGCCATCTTCCACTGGCAGTGCTCCCGGCATCATCTTGGCTATGTTGTGTCGTGACATGTTCGTGCCTACGTTCTGCAGGTGAGTTTATGGGGTCTGGCATCTCTTTGGGTCAGGTGCTGGTTCGTGGTTTTTGGATACGAATATACGGACTTCGGAACACAGCAAGCCTATTGGGACATATGGGCAGCTTCTATTCTACCCATCCAGTCCCACTCTTATGTATGTCCAGCCCATGCTTGAGTCCAGCAAGGGGCCCTACCTCCACCAGGTTACGAGGTACAGTGGTGGGGTGTATGTTATGGGTAAATGTTCCTGTATTGGGATGTTATGAGGTGACATTTTGCTGCAGTTTTCTTACTGTGGATGAGTGTTGGGGATTGGTTGTAGCGTTTTGTTTGACCCTTCCGTGTTTCTTCCTGGGGCCTTCCTTGTTCGTCTGGGTTATGGTTGCAAGGGGGGTCACGGCCCCGTGTTTCGTGGTCTTATCGGGATCACTCATTCCTTGCCCGTCTTGCAGTGCCTGGCTTAGCCCTTCCATATATGTTGGATTCTCTGTACTTACCTAGTTGTACTTCCCTAGTGGTGTTTGTGGGAGTTGAGCTCTTGCTTTTTGGTTCCATTTCTCACCTGTCAATCGCTAGTGTGTGGGTTCCTGAGCCTGCTGGGCTATATCATATCTATGCTTGCAGCTGTGTGTGGTATCATCCTCCACCACACCGCTGCCTCATGCATTCCCTTTGTCTCCTACTCTGACACTGCAATACATCTTTTCAACGTATCTGTGGCTCATTTGGGCTCTCATTCCACCTGTGTACCCTAGTGCGTGTGCCCCTGGGGTCCCATAGTTGGTCTTTCTCTGCCCTATCACATCCTTTGCAGATCTTGAATGTGGTGATCATAATCCCTTAGCTCATACTCTTTGGTTCGGGTACTGGTCTGGTAGCATACCTTTGCACCCTTTTTCCATTTTGTCTTGTGTTGAGACGTGACGAACAACTGTGTGTTGTTGGCGTCGCTTGGTGGGACATGACCAGCGGCTGTGTACTCACCTATTTGTGCTTGCGGGGGTTGAGCTTTGGCTCTTTGGTCCCGCCTCTCAACTGTCAATCAACTGGTGTACAGATTCCTGAGCCTACTGGGCTCTATCATATCTACATTTGAAACTGTGTATGGAGTCAGCCTCCACCACATCACTGCCTAATGCATTCCATCCGTTAACTACTCTGACACTGAAAAAGTTCCTTCTAACGTCTCTGTGGCTCATGTGGGTACTCAGTTTCCACCTGTGTCCCCTTGTTCGCGTCCCACCAGTGTTAAATAGTTTATCCTTGTTTACCCGGTCGATTCCTCTGAGGATTTTGTAGGTTGTGATCATGTCTCCCCTTACTCTTCTGTCTTCTAGTGTCGTAAGGTGCATTTCCCGCAGCCTTTCCTCGTAACTCATGCCTCTTAGTTCTGGGACTAATCTAGTGGCATACCTTTGGACTTTTTCCAGCTTCGTCTTGTGCTTGACAAGGTACGGGCTCCATGATGGGGCCGCATACTCCATACATCGCATGTGTGTGTTGTTGGTCGTGTCCCTTTCATTCTCGTTTGCTCCTTGCCTTCTTCGTTCCTCATCTTCCTTCTACGCTCTTATCCTTGGCCATTGGTACAGGGCTGTTGGGCTGTTCTTCTGGTCTTTTCTTGTGTTTTCCGTTTTCTTTTTTTATCCTACACATTGTTGTGTGTTTTCTTTGTGCCTTTTGGCTCTCCTATTGCTAGGTTTTGGTTCCTGTTTTCCTGACTTACCCTGCCTGTTGGCATTTTCATGGTCTCGCGGTGTCCCTTCTCTAGCATCTCACGTTGAACCCATCGTCTCCGATCTCCTGGCGGGCTCGCTGGCATTGGGATGTTTTTCTGTACAGCAGATGTTCCATCTCCTCCTTTGCCGGCTTGGGTTACCAGCTCTGCTGGCTCTGCAGATGCACCCGAGATCATCCTGTGGCTCCGCCTCTTCCTAGGCTCGATTGGTCCATGGCGGGGCTGGTTCGGTTCTGCCTCAAGTCTTTCACCTTCTGTTGGTGATCAGGTGGCTTCGTTGATGGTGTCCCACCTGCGTGCTTCTTCTTGGCAGCAGTGTGGGGTTTTTTGGCGGTCCTTACTTTTCCGTCTGTCCCTTCTTAGGTAGCTGCATTTGTTGGCATAGTCTTGTCCTTCTCTTGTGGGGGTTCGGGGCCGTCGTCTTGCCCGATACTGTCGCCTTGTGTCGTGTAGCACTGGCGGAGCCGCTTCAGCTTGCTTTCGGTATTGATGTTACGTCTGTGCCATTTCGCAAGCTGTCTCGTGCGTTGTTCTCCTCCGGCCTGCTTATGCACCCCCCTGGGTCGTCCTGGTCATTGGGCAGGCTGCTCTCTTTTTCCATCTTCTCCACTGTGGCCCCCTTCGATTCAAGTTTGTTTCTCGGAGGTTCTCTTTCTATTGGCATTGGCCTCTGGGGGTTGGGTCAGAGTGCATCATGCTCTCCTCCAGCGCAGGGGTTTTCTGCTCCTTCGGTCGTGGCGATAGGTTTGTTCGTCTGCAGCTGTCTCCTTTTTTTCTGGCAAAGATTGAGACTGCTGCTTTCCAGAGGGGTCTTTCAGTTGTTGATGCTTGGTTGGTCAGGCTGGGAGTTCATTGTGATTTGTGTCCGATTTTGTGCCCTCCACCGTTCTTTGCGCACCACAGCTTCTATATCCGGGAAAACACTTTGGGTTCATCCGGTTTCCCTTCTTCCCTGTTCGCGAGTGCGGGTCTTCCTGGTCATCCGCTGGGTTCTTACGGCTAGCCAGCCTGCAGTCTATCCCCGTACCCATGACGTTCGCAAGTTCGCTGTTCATGCCGCCGTCCTTAGCGACGTGTCCTGGGCTGACATAGGTTGGGCGGTTTGCAGCTAGTTGTCTCGACTTCGAGTTGAGGAGTGAGCAGCGACCACCTCCCTGGTACGTCCCTCTACATTCCTCTGTGGGTAGTTAGCTCCAGGGAGTCACAGGGGTTCCCTCCAGAAAACCAGCGTTGAATGTAATGAAACGCCATTTTCTGGGTGAGACCAGGAGGCTCCCCGGCATCCCTCTCTCCGGTCGGCATTTTTTTTTGCGTGTTTTGACATCCAGCCTTGAACTTAAGGGTGGATAGCCAGCGTGAGGGGTCCTGGGGCTTCCCCTTCCCCCTCCTGGGGAGGGGGGAGCTGCGCAGACGTTACACGTTGCCGCGCTACTGTCATGCTCGTTTGCTCGTTTCTTTTAGGGGAGTTCTGTCAACTTGTTCGGTGTTTGGTAGCAGTATTTTCACCAGAATAGGGGGGTGTTTCGGGATGCTTACCTTTCTGGGTGCCTGACCCGGTCGATGGCAGACATAGAATGCTTCTAACCACATGGTTTCTATAGGCCATTGCTCCCCTTGCTTCTTTGAAGGGGCCAGGGGCTTGTGGTCCCCGGTAGGCCCACAGAACTCCATACACATGACTGATACCAAACTCTGACATTAGCATATCAGCTTAGTAAGCTCTGGGGAGCCTCCGGGTCTCACCCAGAAAATGGCGTTTCATTACATTCAACGCTGGTTTTTTTGCTCAATGTGCAAGAGGTTATATTATTTTTGTGGAATGAACTTGTTTGCCTTAGAAATGTTTGAGTATTGCAGTTGTGTATATATTTGTAGGCCCTCAAGTGAACAAATGGCTGTTTTTACTTTGAAGTTTTTGGTAAAAAAAATATTTTAATTAAAAGTGAAAAAAAACTTTTTTTTTAATATCTTCAAGTGTATGATAGAAATACAGATTTATGTTACTAACATCAATCGGTATGATAATACAGTGTAATCTTGCTCAAATGAACTAATTGCGACCAGGTCTGTCCCAGTTCTCAAAGCATTTTTTAAATTTGTCAGTATATTTTTTCTGACCCACTGATTGACCAAATATACAGGAAAAATATATAAATGCATTTATATAGGAAGGCAAAGCTGGAAGAAGAGTCAAATGTCAGAGAAAAAAACTATATTTAACATGGGTAAGGTAAGGTAATATGAGTAGAAAAGCACTAAGCCATTACAACTATGCAGCACTAGGAAGGGATGATGATAAGGACTTAGGATGAAAGAAAGAAATGTGTCCAACTACTTGGATGGATTGAACATCGACCTGCAGGAAGTGAGAGCATCACTGTACTGTCCAATCCAAGTGGTAAGTGTGTAAGAGATACAATGTAAGTTGACTTAGAGTTTAGAATAGTGTTGCTGAATGTAACACAAAACTCCCATAATGTGCTGCTTCGTGAATCACTTTTAAGCAACCTCATCTGAATCCTTGTGCTTTGATTTCTTCAGCATTTTTCACTCTGAACTCTTTCCGCCAGTTTTCTCTTACTAGTCATAAATTCCATGTAATCTAAATGAAAGTTATATGGGTGGATAGAGAAGAAAATTGTTGTAAACAAATGGAAATGGTGAAATAATTAATAATACCCAACCCCACACTTCTGAATAAAAGGAAGGTGACGACATTTCTGTTCATCCTAGACCTTATCAAGTCCCTGGTATTTTGTTTAATATACCTGAGATGTGTGATAAAAGTTGAGAATATGGTCATTCTGAAAAAAAAGTCTGGTTCAATGAAAGCCTTGGTTTGGAAAAATAAGATAGGAATAGGTGCAACAAGATGTCTGCATAAAAGACTGGTGGTTGTGAGATGGTGTGATATAATAATGAAACTATAGAGCTAGTGTAGTAGAAAATTGGTATTCTGAGAAGCATGTGTGGTGATAGGAGAATAAACAGATAACAAACTATCATGGTTGTGAAAAAGTCAGTAAATTGCAAGATTGAGGAGAGAATACCAAGATGGTCTGAACATGTTAAATGAATGGATGATGGTAGACTGGTGAGGTGTGTGTGTGTGTGTGTGTGTGTGTGTGTGTGTGTGTGTGGTGTGTGTGTGTGTGTGTGTGTGTGTGTGTGTGTGTGTGTTTTGTTTGTTTGTGTTTGTTTGTTTGTTTGTTTGTGTGTGTTTGTTTGTTTGTTTGTTAAAGTGAATTTTATGTTAGGGTAGAAGAATAACACGCACATGTGGGCCGACATGATAAGTGCGTGTTGAAGCACGGAGCAAGTGTGGATAACAAACAGGATATGGTAAGGGACAAGGATAAGTGGAAGCAATTTTGTAAGAAAAGAGTAAATGTATTTGTATGTCGTATATGTAATGCTGAAATGTAGTACTGTGGTGCTTGTTTATTCATGATTCTGTTTATTGTGTTGTGATTGATGTAAGGAAAGACTAGTGATATTTTTAAGGTTTTGTTATGTAATATAGTATTTATTACAGCTCCCAGTTTTCCTGTATTACTCACATTTTTTTCTCCGAGATGGGTAATTAAATATGGGTAGAGCTTTGTTGCCATTGAATCAGGGCAGTTAAGGGCGGACACCATATTTGTTTCTCGGAATAAGGGTTCAGTTTACTGCAGTCCACCAGAATGTTTGCACTGTAATATCAATACTGTTAATGTTTCTAATGCATATCAGTACGATATCAATACTGTATTGCTGAAATTCAACAGTATAATATCCTGTGCAGTTTATTATTATCATTGACAGAGGCTTCTCTATATTATTTACTTTGTCAAATAGAATACTTGTGTATACTCTATTTATATTTTAAAAATCTTTCTATTAAAAAAGTGCCATGTTTCAGTAAAGAATTAGTAGTAGTAGTAGTAATGATAATTAAATACTGTATTTCAATGGAGATCCTGCATTTATTTTTTCTTAATGATTAATTAAAAGCCTCAAAACCACAGGAAAGGAAAGTCTGTTAGTTCATGTAAGCCTCGGTTAATAATTTAATTAATGTACAATAGTTCTTGGTTATACTTTTAGCAAGTACTGAGAAAGAGTTATTCAGGTTGGCATTTAATTTAGTTCATTCAGATCAATTCAGATTTTTCCAACCTATCATTTACTACAAAATTATTATGTTGACTGTGCACTTAATAATGGAAGATATCTTAAAAGCATATTGTATATATTGGTGTATATAGTGGAGATAAATATTTATGGAAAATAATATTTGTTTGCCCTAGATAAGATACGAAGTTATTTGGAGTCTTAACGAAAATGTGATAATTCTACTGAAATATAATGCAAGGTGTGATAGCATGATGGTTAAGGTGTAGGGATATGACATGATGTCGATTGTGACATGACGCCAACTGTGACAATCTTGACCATGCCATGATACTTGTCATACCATGTTACTAACCACACATTGATGCTGACCATGCTATGAGACTTACCATGCTGTGATATGGACTGTTGCAATGCTAACCATAATGTGATGCTGACTGACGTGATGCTGACTGACATGATGTTGACTGACGTGATGTTGACTGACGTGATGCTGACTGTGACGTGCTGCTGACTGTGACGTGATGCTGACTGTGACGTGATGCTGACTGTGGTGTGATGCTTACTGTGGTGTGATGCTGACTGACGTGATGTTGACTGTGCCGTGATGCTGACTGTGCCGTGATGCTGACTGTGCCGTGATGCTGACTGTGACGTGATGCTGACTGTGGTGTGATGCTGACTGTGACGTAATGCTGACTGTGACGTGATGCTGAGTGACGTAATGCTGAGTGACGTGATGCTGACTGTGACGTGATGCTGACTGTGGTGTGATGCTGACATGATGTTGACTGTGGCGTGATGCTGACTGTGGCGTGATGCTGACTGTGACGTGATGCTGACTGTGGCGTGATGCTGACAGCGACGTGATGCTGACTGCGGCGTGATGCTGACTGTGGTGTGATGCTGACTGCGACGTGATGCTGACTGCGGCGTGATGCTGACTGGCATGATGCTGACTGGTGTGATGCTGACTGCGACGTGATGCTGACTGTGGTGTGATGCTGACTGTGACGTGATGCTGACTGCGGCGTGATGCTGACTGGTGTGATGCTGACTGCGACGTGATGCTGACTGCGACGTGATGCTGACTGCGGCGTGATGCTGACTGCAACGTGATGCTGACTGCAACGTGATGCTGACTGTGGTGTGATGCTGACTGTGGTGTGATGCTGACTGTGGTGTGATGCTGACTGCGACGTGATGCTGACTGCGGCGTGATGCTGACTGCGGCGTGATGCTGACTGCGGCGTGATGCTGACTGCGGCGTGATGCTGACTGCGGCGTGATGCTGACTGCGGCGTGATGCTGACTGCGGCGTGATGCTGACTGCGGCGTGATGCTGACTGTGGTGTGCTGCTGACTACGACGTGATGCTGACTGCGGCGTGATGCTGACTGTGGTGTGCTGCTGACTGCGACGTGATGCTGACTGCGGCGTGATGCTGACTGTGGTGTGATGCTGACTGCGATGTGATGCTGACTGCGGCGTGATGCTGACTGTGGCGTGATGCTGACTGCGATGTGATGCTGACTGTGGTGTGATGCTGACTGTGATGTGATGCTGACTGCAGCGTGATGCTGACTGTGGTGTGATGCTGACTGTGACGTGATGCTGACTGTGACGTGATGCTGACTGCGACGTGATGCTGACTGCGACGTGATGCTGACTGCGGCGTGATGCTGACTGCGGCGTGATGCTGACTGCGACGTGATGCTGACTGCGACGTGATGCTGACTGTGACGTGATGCTCACTGTGGTGTGATGCTGACACTGACATGATGCTGACTGCGACGTGATGCTGACTATGACGTGATGCTGACTGTGACGTGATGCTGACTGTGACGTGATGCTGACTGTGACGTGATGCTGACTGTGACGTGATGCTGACTGTGGTGTGATGCTGACTGTGGTGTGATGCTGACTGTGACGTGATGCTGACTGTGACGTGATGCTGACTGTGACGTGATGCTGACTGTGGCGTGATGCTGACTGTGGTGTGATGCTGACTGTGGTGTGATGCTGACTGTGGTGTGATGCTGACTGTGACGTGATGCTGACTGTGGTGTGATGCTGACTGTGGTGTGATACTGACTGCGACGTCATGCTGACTGCGACGTCATGCTGACTGCGACGTCATGCTGACTGTGGTGTGATGCTGACTGTGACATGATGCTGACTGTGGTGTGATGCTGACTGCGACGTCATGCTGACTGCGACGTCATGCTGACTGTGACATGATGCTGACTGTGGTGTGATGCTGACTGCGACATGATGCTGACTGTGGTGTGATGCTGACTGCGACGTCATGCTGACTGCGACGTCATGCTGACTGTGACATGATGCTGACTGTGGTGTGATGCTGACTGCGACATGATGCTGACTGTGGTGTGATGCTGACTGTGTTGTGATGCTGACCATCCCTCAACACAATAGTCAGATCACTTGTTTATTCTATGATCAAAACCTTAATGTTGAACTGGAAAGTTAGTCTGGTACTTTATACTCTAATGAATTAGACATAAGTAGATAATTAATGTTACCAAAATCTTTTAAAATAATTCCTTAACCCTTTAACTGCGTTGCCTCCAAATATGACACCCCCGTGGTGCGCAGGAAATAAATTCTCTGGAAAAAATTCTTTTTTCTTTTTAAAGTGTCAAAAACCCTTCCCTCAGTATGGGTATGTAAAAAAAAAGTCGTAATTGTACTTACTTTGGCTGCTATGGGGTCTGTAAGTTGGGGCGTGACGTCATGATTCCCCGTGCGCCCGTGCTGTAAGCTCCCGGGGCGGGTGGGGCGGTCGGGGCGGGGCGCGCGAGTTGCCGCGAATATATTTTCGTTCATTTTTTTCGCACAGTTCCAAATACATTTTATTTGTTTTTACGTACTAATCCTATGTATAGTGAACACGTACACTATATTATGGCAGTAAAACAACCGTACTGTCCGAAGACACTGTGTTACGTGCATGACACTTGTGTACACATATGCTGCACATATTTACTATGTATCATGCTAATTTATGTATACATATAATCTATTTACACACTACACACTGTCACACATTATATACATTCACCATCAACACACTCAGAACACCTCGAGTGAGAGCAGCCACACCCAGCCAGTCTCCCTCACTCCAACATCTTACTCGCCAACATTGCTCCTCCCACCATACTGTTATAGTTCTTATTACACATGTTCTATATACCTATCTACATGTTTTATTTACCAGAACTATGCAAGTAAGCCGGTATTGTGTCCAAACAGCACAGTGGCCACCATATACTGCATGAAAAATCACACAGCAGACGACGCTACGATTACATCACCTCCCTCACCAAACTAGCTCCTCTCAACATTCTCCTGTTACTGTTCTTACACTATATACACACACTATATATACCCATGTACATATGTGTTGCCCATAGCGAACCACTAAGCTATTATGGTGAGCAAAACAAGAGTGGCAGCCACACACACACAATGAGGCTACCTCAATTCTCGCCCTCCCTCCCTCACCAAACTTCCTCCTTCCACAATACTACGCACAACGCTAATTATAACCACAATCCTTCTATTATCACAATCCTGGTCACTAATTCCTGCAAATGAATAATTGACCACACGTTTATTTTGAAAAGGAACCTAAGAAATCATTTGAAAATTCCTAGATGGACGAAATAATGCTGTGGTGCTGTGAACATCGTGAACAGCATTGAATCACTGATAATTGAACATTGTACCCAGTCATTATCACACTCAGGCTCTTCTATAACACTATCATGGCTAAATGATACAAGTTATATATATATTTTGACATTATTAGGCGATGCTGTGGTCACACGCTGAACAGCAGTGCTGTGCGCTCATGCTGCGAGTGCCAGCCTTGGTTGCTCACACACTACTGAGGCTCCCACACCCGGGAATGTGGACCACGATTTTTTTTAAAGATGGCGTCTGTTTACAAGAGCCCTGAGGAAGCTGATGTGAACCCCGTGTAGCCGCGGGAGATTTGAATGGAACGTGAAAAATACAAATACCCGGAGGCGCGTTGCGCAAACCAGACGCGAGCCTGCAGGCGCGTTGCGCAGTTAAAGGGTTAATGTGCAAACTTTGGAAATTATTATCATCATCTCTCAATATAGGCTGGAAAATGAATCATATTACTTGTTGGTGTCAATAACAACAAATATTAGGATCTGCTGTGTTTTGTATATTGAGATTATTTCTACCAGGTTTGAGATATTATGCATTGCCATGAAAATCTTTGAAGAGGCTTTAACCATTGTTCCTGTAAATAGATGTAAAGACGTTTGGCCACTCATGTAAACAGTTACTAAAAGATACCTAGAACCAATCCTGTATGTAAACATAAAAAGATGTGTTGAATAGTTAAGAAGATTTAATAACCTTTATTAATCACCAGCTATGTCCTTATACAAGAGGATCAATGTTTTAATTGGAGATGATTGACAGAAATTCATTACTGTATTATATGCTTGGATTTATTAATATCAAGTAGTGTATAATTAGTATCTTAAATGTTCATTAAAGAGGCTTGTATCCTGCAAAATCACCGAAAGTAACACAGGTTATCAATGCAGATAATCATAATACAGTAAATTAATGTACTGTCATTAAATGCAATGCAATACCAGTATATTTTATCAATTAGGCTAAATAATCCATGCATGCTCCTTCACCTGTCCCACAACCATGGAAAATCCTACTTAACATGAAAGTAGATATACAGTGGGTCATACAGAATACTGTAAGTGGTGTTTTGGTAGCTGCTGCTGTGGTCAAGTATCTTGTATCATGCTGTAGTGAAGCGGTCGCCAACCTTATGGAGCTCACGGGTCACCAAATTCATAATTTTAAATCCAGTGGACCACTAATGTGAATCCCGCGGTCCACCACACAAGAAATGATAGTTATTAAAGTCAAACTATTTGATGCCATTCAATATAACAGTTAAAGAAAATACACAGTTACAATACACAAATAAAATTGTCTTGAAGCCCACCGGCTGGTGACCACTGCTGTAGTGCCCGTTACCCGTCTTTGGCACCCAAGCCACAAATGGGACCCCAGTCACAGAGGAAGAGGTCCTCACAGAAGAGCCACTCGCCAAGAGCCTCCCATGTGCAGTGTGTGATAGAGCTCTATGTCCTGGGAATAACGCATCGGGATACAGACTCCCGCACCTAGTGCACCACAAAATGCTCCATGAACAAAGGTTACCAATTTGGATGCTCTCTTCCAACCACCAAATACTGTACTCGTAGGATTGGGCCTAAGACCATTTCCCTAATAGTTGACCTCTTAGCAGTTTCGTGCAAATAGGCATCAGTCTGTGTCCATAGTTTTTGTAACGTATGTGCACCTGGGACGCAGGTTGCGTCCCCTAATTAAAATATTTGTTAAAATTCTAATTTTTATTCGATCATTCTGGGACTGGTTTTACAATGAGCGCTTTTAGATTGTGCACAATGTGATACCATAATGAACGACGTAGTATGATGTCGGGAGTGGCAATGGGTGTACTCATATTGGTGACACTTGGCCTACTTTTGTCGTTGTTGCGGGTGGGGCATGCCAGGGTTTTGGACTTTATATGCATAAGTCCCTGTGGGGAATTGTATTGCAAACACATTGCTACCAAAATGGACGATGTAGCACGAGAATTGAGGTGAGATAACTGAAAAGACTATATACATTTTATCGCTGTTTCTCTCTCACTGCTAACGATCCCCGATTTTTGTGTTTGGTGCGGGTGGCACGCCGGGCTTTTGAACATTATATGCATATACTTCTGTGGGAAATTCTATTGCACGCAATTTATTGCAAAATGGGAAAAAGAGTATACAGTACACATTGCAGTGTCGCCGCACGCTCGCCCGAAACGCCAGGAGCATTAGGGGAAAGTCTGCTGGGCTCACGCGCGGTGCGTGAAAGTGTTAGTATCCTACATATATTTGCTTTAGGGCAGTCATTACTATTTCCACACATTATTGTCGATTCTCAGCACTAGCAACTGCTTAACCCCTAAACAGTGCCTGTCTAAAATTAGTTGACAAATCAAATGGGAAAAATTGCATGTGGTGATTGGAGCACTAAAAAAAAGTTAATTCTGAATGATTGCTGTCTCCTACTGCTTTGTGACATTCAAACTAGCCTATTAAATGTAATACTGTACAGTAAACCAATAATTCAAATATTCTTTATATGATTTTAGTTCTGTAGATGAAGGAAGTTGACATGTATCAAGACAAAGCTACATTGGCCTTCCTGTCTAGAAAAGAAAGTTCAGAGATGGAATGTGATGTGAGAGAATAAATAAATACTGTACAATGAATTTTGAGGTATTGTATTTGGGTCTTGGTTATTTTGTGATGGATAGTTATTACTGTTGCGGTAGTAGAGCCTGTTGCTGTGATTTTTGTGGTGCTATATTGTTGTTCTGTAGATGTAGACAAACCATTGTTTGGGACAAAAAGCTTGTTAGGCTAATCAAGTTTTACCTCAAAAAGGCGAGGCTATTTGCAGACACCTGTGCAGCTATTGGCCAAACCCAACGGTGCTATCTTGACGATTGGTGTACACATCATCTGCTGTACCATGGCCACACAGTGGCAAAATATGATACAATACTACTTGTTTTAATATACCGTAACCTTTGGGAGTTAACTTTGTAACTTTACAAGTGATAATATATTTTCTATAAGTCATTATTATTTCAAGCAAGCTGTTTTTGTCATCCAATTTTCAATTTGGAAATTGACGGTGACATCATCGAATGGGTTTGATTTGTTGAAAGCTCTTCAGCAATGTTCCATCTAGGAAACTGCCTCTCAGTGAAAAAATCTATCTCCTTTCATCAGTCATATACAATAACAAATATCAGAATATGAGTGTCTGAAATGTTATACATAATTAGTGACTTCATAAATATACAAATATTATGCCTAATAATTAATCACTGTAATCTGATCTATTGCATATCTAAAAATTATAATAATATTAATATTATAATTAATTATTATTGTTATTACAGTATTGAGAAACTTACTACACTTCCATAGTGTTTGAATGAAGGTGAGGGAAAGGCCTCATACATGGTGTACTATAAAACCAAATTTTGTAATGAAACCATATGAATGGTTTAAATGATAAATGTCCTTTATTTTTTATCAAGGTGTTTGACTGCACCTTGATTAAGGATGTAGGTTTCATCTGAAAATTTGGTTTAATATTACTTACACATGTATTGGATCTTTCCCTCACTTTGATGATTATTATTATAAATATTATGCTGTTATACAGTTTTTAACAAACATGCATGTATCGAATTATGTTTTTCCTTCCACACAGCTGTGATCTTGAAGGTTCATACATTAAAGAAGATCTTCAGGAGAAAAGATGAAAAGCCATTACCCACTCACCTCCACACAAATGTATAAATCCCAGTGTATTTGGTTATTTGGAAATTTGATTAATGGATAATTGTGAAAAATCTAAAGAAACGCTGCATGAAATGAAACACTCTTGATACCAAAGATGTTTCATGGTTGTATTTTGGAGAATTGAAGTCACTACATTCAAAAGAGGTTTTTGACTTTATATACATTCATTAATAAGAAATTAAGTGTGGTGAAATTAGGAGCCTTGAGTTTCTCAATGAGTATATATTGTACTTTTCCATATGCTTCTGTATGAAAAAATGTGCACATGAACATTCTATAATTTTCATTAATTAATAAAGAAATAATTTTTGAGCATGTTAATGGCTCATGACCAGCAGTCAGACATAAGGTATATGGCTGTGGTGACACTGGAACTAGAGCATTCCTGCAGGGTCATACATTGTGTGGGGCAGCTACAAGTCTCATCCAGTCCCAGGTATACATTTTGCAGAATTTAAGTCGACTGGTTTTGTCTTTTAAAGCTCATTAGGGTAAACTTATTTGGTTACTTTGTGGTGGACTTCAAGCCCATCACTGACCAGGTTATATGTAACTTATGTTAACACTACATTAATGCTGGAGAACTTGATTGTCAAGACCATTTAACCTTGTATATATGGTCCTGTAGCACAGTGGTCTACATCCTCGACTTGCAATCCAGGATCCCAGATTCAGTCCCCAGATGAGACAGAAATGAATGGGCACGTTTCCTTTCACCCGATGCCTTTGTGCAGCTAGCAGTAAAATAGGTAGTAAGAAGTTAGCCAGTTTTTTGGATTGCATCCTGGAAAAGGTCAGTACAGTAGTTGANCCCTCCCTCGCCTCTCCCCCTCTCTCGCCCCCTCCCCCTCCATCCCATACCCTCCCCCCCTCACCCCATATCCTCCATGTCCCCCTACCTCCTTACCCCATGCCCTACCTGAGGCAGGGGTTCCCTTGAACCCCTACCTCCGAGCCCAGAATCCACTGAGACCCCTGTTAACCCGCCTCACAGATCTTCACACCTATTGAACAGCTTCCTCCATCAGCAGAACGCTCACCAAGAAGGGGACAAGAGAATGAACGGAAGAAAGTGAGCTTCAAGGCAATGTACACTAACATAGATGGGATTACAAATAAAACAAGTGAACTTGGTGAATGGGCACTAGAAGAAAACCAGACATAATAGCACTCACAAAAACAAAGCTAACGAAAACCATAACAAATGCAGTGTTTCCAGAGGACTACTATGTAATGAGGGCAACACTACACTATGTAGTGAGAAAAAGAGAGAAGGAAGAGGAGGAGGTGGCGTAGCTTTGCTGATAAGAAAAGGCTGGAGTTTTGAAGAGATGGTTGTTCAGGGCTGTGAAGATTTCAGTAACTACATAACAGGTACCATAGCAATTGGAGGTCAACAAAATTATAACAGTAGTCATATATAACCCCCCACCAAACGACAGAAGACCCAGACATGAATATCATAGAAACAACATGGCCACCATTAACATAATAGAGAGAGCAGCTTCTGTAGCTAGCAGGAACGGATCCAGACTACTAATCATGGGAGACTTCAACCACGGGAAGATATATTGGGAAAACAGAAACCCACATGGAGAGCAAAGCTGCTGGACGTAGCAACAAGAAACTTTCTAAGCCAACACATCAAGGGACCGACAAGAATGAGAGGAGAAGATGAACCAGCCATGCTTGATCTGATATTTACCCTAAATGAATCGGATATAAGGGAAGTTAAGTTGGAAGCCCCCTTGGGAATGAGTGATCATAGTGTATTAATCTTTGAGTACCTGGTAGAGCTAGGCATTATCACCCCCAAAAATTGAACTGGGAAACAAAGGGCTGGTGTACCGAAAGGGAAATTATGAGATGAGAAAATTCCTATGGGATATACCATGGGACACAGAACTCACAACTAAGTCCGTACAAGGCATGATTGACTATGTCACCCAATAGTGTCAGGAGGCAGTAAACATGTTTATCCTGGCCCGACAGGAAAAAACCAAGAAGCAAAGGAAGAATCCCTGGTTTAATAGGGCATGTATGAAAGCAAAGGAGCTGAACAAAAGGGCATGGAGGAACTTCCGAAATAACAGAACACCAGACGTAGAGTAAGATACCAGAGAACCAGGAACGAGTATGTTAGTATGAGAAGAGAAGCTGAGAAAAAGTATGAAAATGATATAGCTAATAAAGCCAAGACCGAATCAAAGCTACTTTGAGAGTTTTGAGATATTAGTGGAATAAATGAAATGGTTGAGGAATTGAGCTCGGAAAATTTAAAAATTTTCTTTAATCCTTTTAACCTTTATTCCTGTCGTAATATTCAATTAGGTCGCCTGAGGAAGGACTTGCTTAGCTAACACACCAGTGTAGTAAGCAGCTCATTCCTCACTCTGGGACCAGACATGAACAATTGACTAGGCGCGAGCAAACGCCGAGACCAAAAAAGTTGAAATCCCCTCCACTTGGGCCATCGACCTTCGCCATTCACCGAAGCAAATCTAACGAGTAGGTCCTGGGCTCTCACAACAATAATTTATTGTTGTGTGGTGCCGTATATTTGATCCAAAACCCATGAATCAGTCTCAATTTTAATAGTCGAGTGTGACAGTACACTTGCAGGGCAATTATAATGTGTGGGGTGTAACGATAAGACAGCGTTAAACATAACAACTTAGTTTATTCAATAAAGTACTAACTACTACAACAAAACAAAACAAATATCAACGACGTTACCCGAAATCCTTCCTGTGACACTATCAATGACAGCTAGACACCAGCCCCTCGGACTGCATAATGAACTTATTGCATTTACGGACTGCATTTACGTTAATAACAAAGTAACATTTACGATAATAACAAGGTAACATTTAATTTAATAACTCTTACAACTGTCACTAGTAACGCGGAAATTTCACAACACACTACCCGTCGAGCATTCAGCGAGTAAATCCCATTAATCCCTGTACTTCCAGACAGCTGATTAATCTCTTTACTAGTTACGGTAATTTACGTTATCGGTTACTATCACTCAACGATGGTAAACTCTGATTTTACAATGTCCAACGTGCTAAGAGAACGGCCTCCTCCCTCCCGAGCAAGCGTAGCGCTCCCAACACTTTGGTGCCAAAACACTGACTCGAGATTTCCACGAATTACTATGAGAAAACTGCCCCTGAACACTTGGCACGAATTTCTCCGTGCCCACCGACTGCTACAGAGCACTAGCAGGAATTTGGACGTCTATAATCACTGGTATGGGGATCCACGAGTCTGTTACTGCTCGTATGCAAATAACCCACGATCCAAGATCTCTAGATCTCAACCCACTGTACACAATGTCTTTCTCCACTTCGAGCGACAACTTCGGCCCAATTCTGCTGTGATCACCGCCGTAGATGAAGCAGGAGGTGAAGCAGTTGAGTAGTTTAGCCACCACGACGCCCTATACTCAATTTGGCCGAAATGAGCACAGGGAGCGTCAGGACAAGGTGGTGGCTGTGTTCAGAATGACGCCTTGAGGGAAGGACACCGGCGATTCCCGCGTCCTCCTCGAAAGAACCAATGAGAGGGAGGCACACAACGTTCTACCCCTCTCAACCAATCAGCGGCGGTGTAGCATGGCCCTGGGGCAACTTCAGGATGGCTGACACTCCCAGATGTTTGCTAAGATGGCAGCTGTTGCCATGATGACGAGTCAAGTGGCTGGCGGGAGGCCCACAGCTCACCCTGCATGCGGCCTAACTGTTCCCGCATGGACTTGAGTCCTCGCTCCAAGCCATACAATGAAAAGATGCTCTTGGCCATATCTCTGTCCACAGACGTGCTACCCTGGCCAGGGTAACATTTCTGGAATGCTGATGACTAGGGCTCTCACATGAGCCCAAACACAAGATGTTTCGGGTACTGGTTACCAAACGTAAGTCTGCGCACTTAACAAGTGTACTGGCCTCCACAGGCAGAGGAGCACCATTGTAAGTGAGCTGGTGAACCATCCCCTCACAGCTATTACACAGCCACGTCAGGAGAAAAATAATAGTGAAGGAACAGGTGATGAAACTTAGAACGGGCGAGGACAGGTACACAGAGAATGACGAAGAGGTGTGTGAGGTACTCAACAAGAGGTTCCAGGAGGTCTTCACAATAGAAGTCTTCACAATCTACAACATACCTAACTACTCAGCTATTCACAACTGTCGTCCTATACAAAGAGGTGGTGGTACTTCTCTTTACTACCACCAAGAACTGGCTTGTTTAAAAGTAATTAAATCTAGAGACCCTTATGGAGAGAATATATTTTTCGGTTTGAGAGTCAAGGGTAACGATGCTGTCTTGACTGTGGGAGCAGTCTACAGGATTCCTAACACTGATGTGACTGAATTTAACTCTAACCTTAGAAATCTTATACTAAAGAACAAACTGAACAAAAACCACTTAATATTTCTGGAGACTTTAACGTTGACCTCTGCGAGCCTGATAACCCTCCTGCTGCCAGTTTCCTCAACTGTATGAATTCCTGCTTCATCATACACTTAATCACTAGACCTACTAGAATCACTGACAGTACTGCCACGGCTCTTGATCACATCTGGACCAACATAACCTCTCCATTACTTCAGGGATAATCATCGATAGCACTACAGACCATTACCCCACATTTCTCCTAACCACATTAACAAACCACATCTAGAGACAAGGGAGATAAGCTTTAGGCTGTACAATGAAACTGCAATAGGCAATTTTATAGCTGCTGCTGCTAATATCAACTGGGAATCCGAATTAGGTAACATAAGGGACATCAACCTAGCAGTGCAATCTTTTCTTCAAAAAACTCTCAGCCTTTAACACCCACTGTCCTATGCTATCAAAACAAGTCACAACTAAAAGGCTAAACAATCCTTGGCTTACAAGGGGATACTTAAATTCATTAATAAAAAACATGACCTTGAGAAGAAGTATAGGTTAGGAATCGTCTCCAAAGAATTTTCAAAGAATTACTCATCATTGCTATCTAAAATAATTAGAAGAGTCAAAATTAAATACTATGAAGATAAATTTACGCAAACAAAGGGCAACATTAAGAAAACATGGAGCACAGTTTCACAAATATTGGGATCAAAGAAGATTTTAAATAACAAACCAATTCTCCTGTCTAATAACGATGGTCTGCTTTCAGCCTCTGATACTGCTATTGAGTTCAATAGGTTCTTCTCTTCCATTGGGTCATCCCTTGCAAATGATATTCCATCTTCTAGTACTAATGTTCAGGTACTAATTACTAATGTACTAATTTCCACAGTCTCTTTAGCTAATGCCTACTAATTCCACTGATGTTAATGAGAAAATCCTTTCCCTTAAAACCAAGTCTAGTGCCCTTGAGGAGAACCAACTCTAATTTACAAAAAAAAAGTCTCCAGATCTTTAGCTCCTGCTATTGCATTGCTCTTCAACAAGCCACGTGAACTCCAAACCTTTCAGATATTCTAAAAAAAAGCGAGAGTAACCCCTGTCCACAAATGTGGTGATCTCACTGATATCAACAACTTCAGATCTATATCAATTCTGCCAAACTTGTCAAAAAATTTTGAAAAACTAATCTACAAGCAGCTTTACTCTTATCTAGCCAACTCAATATACTTAGCTCTTGCCAATATGGCTTCAGACCTAAAAAAAGCACTAACGATGCACTTATTAGTATGATTAACTTAATTCATGCAGCTCTTGATAAAAATGAGTTCCCTGTTGGGTTATTTGTGGACCTGCGTAAGGCTTTTGACACTGTCAACCACCAAAACCTTCTTCTTAAATTACATCATTATGGAGTCAGAGGACTCTCCCTGCAATACCTCAAATCTTACCTTACTGACAGGCTCCAGTATGTTTCTGTGAACAATTTAATTTCTCCCACCCTACCCATCAACATTGGGTTCCTCAGGGCAGTATACTTGGCCTCTCCTCTTTCTTATCTACATTAATGACCNAGGAAACTTGCGGATGTGGCATAATTGTAATTTTGTATAATTTAATTATATAAAACTGGCAACTCAACCATTTGTATGGATACGGGAACACAGTTGTACCTCACTTTTTTTTAGATATATACAAGAGTTGTTACATTTTTGTAGAGCAACTAGTACGCGTAGCGTTACGGGCAGGTCCCTGGAATACGATCCCCGCCGCGAAGAATCGTTGTTACAACCAAGTACACATTTTACTGTTGAGTTAAACAGAGGCTACAGTTAAAGATTTGCGCCCAGTAAATCCTCCCTGGCCAGGATACGAACCCATGACAAAGCGCTTGCGGAACGCCAGGCAAGTGTCTTGCCACTACGCCACGGAGACTGTAAGACTGTAACTGACTGTAAACTGACTGTAAACTTCTCAAGGTACAGCTGTGTTTACAACTGTGTGGACTATATACAACTGTGTGGACTATATACAACTGTGTTCACAGCTGTGTTCACAGCTGTGTGGACTATATACAGCTGTGTTCACAGCTGTGTGGACTATATACAGCTGTGTTCACAGCTGTGTGGACTATATACAGCTGTGTGGACTATATAAAACTGTGTTCACAGCTGTGTGGACTATATACAGCTGTGTGGACTATATAAAACTGTGTTCACAGCTGTGTGGACTATATACAGCTGTGTGGAC
>WNGS01009202.1:7994906-8007406 GCA_020271785.1 Procambarus virginalis
AGAGAGTTAGGCTAGGCAAGCTTGACTACCTGGCTAGTTACCATCACTACCCTTTCCCTCTTCCTGTGGGGTCTGGGTCCCTCTGTAGCCAGTAGAAATTAGTGGAGTTGGCAGCAATTAGAGTACGAGTACAGGTACACAAGTACTAGGAACATCCAGTAAAAAGAGGTATACACAAACGTAGGTGTAGGTAAGATTGTTACAGTCCTACTGGTTTTTATACTATGACTAGCATGCACAAAGTGTGACTAGCTCACCCATAGTATCACTAGTGTGCCTCGCGAGTTCTGAACTAATGTATAATGCTTGATTGATTGATTGTTGCCGCCGAAGGCGGCTAGTTTATTGTGCACCCATACTCATCCTGTGAGCGGTAGCGCAAGCATTACAGAGGGCACAAAAGGTCTTTATCAGACCTCATCTTAGATTCTTACATAAATTTCATCTATCTTCACACCTTATAGTTACAATGTCAGCTAGTTACAGAGAAAGTGCTATTATAATGCACTGAATACCCATCCTGTGAGTGAACCCCATTAATATCCTGTGGTTCGTAGTGGACCCTATACCCATCCTGTGGGTCGTGGTGGACCCTATACCCATCCTGTGGGTCGTGGTGGACCCTATACCCATCCTGTGGGTCGTGGTGGACCCTATACCCATCCTGGTGTCGTGGTGGACCCTATACCCATCCTGTGGGTTTTGTGTGGACCCTATACTCATCCTGTGGTTGTGGTGGACCCTATACCCATCCTGTGGGTCGTGGTGGACCCTATACCCATCCTGTGGGTCGTGGTGGACCCTATACCCATCCTGTGGGTCGTGGTGGACCCTATACCCATCCTGTGGGTTGTGGTGGACCCTATACCCATCCTGTGGGTTGTGGTGGACCCTATACCCATCCTGTGGGTCGTGGTGGACCCATACCCATCCTGTGGGTTTGGTGGACCCTATAACCCATCCTGTGGGTTGTGGTGGACCCTATACCCATCCTGTGGGTCGCTGTGGAAAGGTCCAGGTACCAATTACCTCGGGAACTGAACCCCAAAATGTGTTCAGTTAGAGTTACAGCATTGAGGAGATAGAGTTTGTAAACATACACATCAATTGTTTCAGTTTGTGAGCACATTATTTGACACTATCCTTTCCTCCACTACCCACAAGATGGATATACCGTATAAACTCAAAAGTTTATAGGGCAGCGCCACTCGTCCTGTGGGTGTGGTCTTTATCCCTATAAGACCTAGGGGTGCCCAGTATGTATAACTATACATACTATATATATACAAACTATAACCATAATTAATACTGCCAATAGTGGAGGTGGCACTAATGTACAACACCCTCGGGGGGGGGAGGGAGAGAAGGCTCGCTGGGTTTACTGTAGTAGTGGGTTTAGTGTTACCAGATTGGGCTATTTTTGAGAGCCCTGCGCTCCCAATTTTTTTATGTTGCTACTTGCTACTTTTTGGGCTACTTGAAAAGCAAGTTGGGCTAATTTGGGCTACTAATGTTAAACTCAATGATGATTATTTATGCTTTTATAATGTAATGTCTACAAATCCCATCGGCATCGCTTCTTACTCTTGTGATAAATATGTTGCAAGGCAACTATTTTCAGTGTACTCTGATCCCGCCAATAAGCTATAATTTCACATTTATCAAACCAATGCTAAGTGATTTTAAAAGGATGAATTTACTTTATCAAAAAGATGAAGATCAGTGTAGCCTTCACACTGACTTAGAAAATTTCACTCTTGGAATGTTCAGAAGAATCATTCATCTGGATCATTTTTTTGAGATATATACAAGAGTTGTTACATTCTTGTACAGCCACTAGTACGCGTAGCGTTTCGGGCAGGTCCCTGGAATACGATCCCCGCCGCGAAGAATCGTTTTTTCATCCAAGTACACATTTTACTGTTGCGTTAAACAGAGGCTACAGTTAAGGAATTGCGCCCAGTAAATCCTCCCTGGCCAGGATACGAACCCATGACATAGCGCTCGCGGAACGCCAGGCGAGTGTCTTACCACTACACCACGGAGACTGTAAATCATGCAAAGCTTAATGTTAATTTGGACTATATTTAGATATATCTGTCCCTGAAGAAAGTGGACTTTGTTTACGAATTTTCTACACTTCTGGCCACTAACAGATAAAACAATTTTATTGACCACGAAAAGTTTCAAAATATTCAAGAAAGATGCTATAATTTTTTAGTGAAAGCTTGTAAAGAGCTTTATCGTAATCCTAGTAATACTGAAACTTTCAAAAAGGTGAAAAATCTGTCACCCTGCATATGCCTTAGCCACACACGGCCACCATTTTCAGAACTTCCATTAGCACTAGCTGACCAATCTAAGCTTAGTGAAATTGAAAGTCAGTGACGCCTACTGTTAACCATTGACTGGTCCAACATTTGTGAGGGACAAATTCCAACATCTGGACCGTCATTTTCGACCAAGACAATAACTGTCAAGAACGCTGCTGGCGATCCCATACTGATTGACCTCGCTGAGTTTACATTGAAAATATACAGCTTACCAATCACTAATGCCCTGGTTGAACGGGTATTTTTAGAGAGTAATATCTGTGAAAACTAAACTGAGAAATTGAATGGGACTCTAGAGTGTTTGACACCAATCTTGAGAATCAAAACATATCTTGAAGAAAACGAAACTTGGTAATCATCATTTGAACCACTCACGTCAATGCTTAAATGTGAGTCTGCATTATTCAAGAATGAGATTGTGGAGACAGACGAAGATCTTCTTGATAATCTTCAACTGTGAAGACGGTGAAGGACTCTACACCCATTAGGCTTCATACCGGGGGGGGGGCCTCGTAGCCTGGTGGGTAGCGCGCAGGACTCGTAATTCTGTGGCGCGGGTTCGATTCCCTCACGAAGCAGAAACAAATGGGCAAAGTTTTTCACCCTGAATGCCCCTGTTACCTAGCAGTAAACAGGTACCTGGGAGTTAGTCAGCTGTCACGGACTGCTTCCTGGGGTGTGGTGTGTGGTGTGAAAAAAAGAATAAATAAAAATAAAAAAAGTAGTTAGTAAACAGAAGATTGACAGTTGAGAGGCGGGCCGAAAGAGCAAAGCTCAACCCCCGCAAACACAACTAGGTGAATACAGCAAATATTTATTTATATACAAGAAGGTACATTGGGTTCATGAGAGTACATAGCATTGATGTTTTTACATTCTTCTAAAGCCACTAACACTCAGCGTTTCGGGCAGGTCCTTAATCTAACAAAATTTAAGTAGGTAATTTCTAGCAAAATTGAGAAATGTTAACAGGTAAATGTTAATATGGTAAGCTATCCTATTATCACATTTTGCATTATATATATAGGAAGAGATAATATTAATAAAATCATTTAAATCGTGTAGTATACTGTATTAAAATATATTACTCTGAAATCGTATTGGTAACTAAACAAAAAAATTGGGCTACTCTTATTAAAATTTGGCACTTTTAGACCAGCAGCTTGCTACTTTCAGCTTCTCGGATCTGGCAACCCTGGGCCGCCTGGGTTGTAAACTGTGGCTGCCTGTCCCCAATAATAATGGCCTGTTATTCTTTAATAATAAACTGTAGCAAAGCTTGCCTTTTATAGTCAGAATATGCACATAGCTCACTTATTCCTCCGTGGGCTAGTGGCGTTATTAAGTACGTTTACAACAATATCACTGCATGATGTTTTGCACATGTTAATAACCTTTATGATGCTCACTAAAATATGTATAGTTTATTATATACTTTCGTATGGAAGTCTTTTAATGAACTGTTGTTGGACCAGACCCTACGACCAGCACGCGTCGGACTACCTGGAGGACACGACGAGCGTGTCAGTGGACCCCCGGGACGAGGAGCTGGTGCGGGAGTCCCTGCGGGTGTGGTATGGCCTCCCCACCATGCCTGCCAGCGCCGCCGCCACCACACTACACCTCCCCTACATTCTTCTACCTCTCCTCCTCCTAGACCTGCTCCTTCTGGCCTTCTGGCCGGCCCAACCTTACATTCGGTGAGTATTTTTTGTTTAGCTATATAGGCTTACTCTTATGCGTAGGATTGATCTTATACAGAGTTTGTATCATTATTTTCGGCTACATCGGCCTACTCCATTCACCCTGCCCAGGTAGACCTTCCCAAGGGTAATGTTACCTGTTTTCCAGCGTTATCTGTGGTGGGACGGTGTTCTGACGACGACCCAGATCGGGAATCCAGGGATGTTCTAAATACGAATGTGTCATGATACGTGTCCTTACACTTACATTCAGGAATAACTCAAACACTTGTAAACCCAATTAAATATTTATTATAACCTTCAACAGCACCTTGTAATAAGGGATGATTCAAGTGGTTAAGAACAAGTTCTCCGGATAATCGCCTTCGTCCTGTGTAGTCAAATTAAACAACATTAATAATTTGCAAGTAAAATAATTAAATTAGACATTTACTCATAAAAGGAGTATTATCCACAATGATAGCATATATATGAGACTAGCTTTCATACATTTTACCCTGCTTGAAGGGGTTCTGGGAGTTTTCCTACTCCCTAAGCCCAGCACAAGGCCAGGCTTGGGTTATGAGAGCTTGGTCCACCAGGCTGTTGCTTGGAGCGGCCCGCAGGTCCACATATCCACCACAGCCGGTTGGTCCAGCACGCCTTGAAGAAAACTTATCTACTCTTCTCTTTATGTCCACGGTTGTTCGGGCAATATTTCTTATACTAGCTGGGAGGATGTTGAACAACCGTGGACCTCTGATGTTTATACAGTGTTCAGAATATTAGCAGTAAGCAAGTTTAGAATGAAAGGAGAAAAGTATTTATATTAGTATAAGTTAACCTCTTTTTATACTCTTGTGTTATTGCAATATATCCATTACCTCGCGATGCGTTCCATGAATAAAATAGATCACAGTATCTTACCTTTGATGACGCTATGCATGTATACACGTCACTAGCTCCAAGGGCAAGAACAACGAAACCTTTCCACTAATAGGAAGATTTCCAAGTTATGCCCGTAGGGAAACATCCATCATCTTTTAAGTTGTTCAACAGCCAGTTCCTAAATTGGTTCCTATGTATTCATAGTATAATTTGACGCGAGAGTAGAATGCGTATAATCATATAATCCGTCAGATTATACGTGGGCAGGAAGAAGAATCTTGGCACATTTGATGTTGGGTAGCATTACCAACTCGCTACAGTTGTACAGGCGAGTAATATAGTAGAGGACTCGCTGGTGTTACTTAACAGAACCAACCCTCCGCCAAGACTGCCCAACCCGCTACGTCGCTCCCGATGTAAACTATCAGAGAGACAAAGTCAGTAATTGGGCAGCGAGCACTTGACATGACTGGAGGGAGATGGCATTACCAGGTGTTTGGCCAGTTTAATTACGTACTTACGTTAATATTAACACCTTCAATTCCACCCTATCAATAAATGTATAATTCCGGGGGTAGTATACATTGTTCTTGAACAGTCCTGTTCGATCCCAATACATATGGTAGCAGTAGCCTAAGCTAGTCTATCCTTTCGAGATGTATCTTATTGTCTCTGTAAACGTACATTAACTTGTCTTCAGTATTTTCCCAGATACATTACGTTCTTGTTTCTACAGTGTACACTGAAATTGAAATAAATACACATAAAGATAACTGAAGCTATTCTCACCCCGTTCACATATTTACACATAACACAATCAACATATTACTGAACATTCTAGTTGATAAACATATACACTTGTACATGTACACAGGCACTAGTGTACTAAACGTGGCGACAGATACATACAAATACTTGTATAACTAAGTACAAGTACATGGACATAAATAACAATACTAGAGGCTACAAATAAACATTTAGACAAATTAACGAAAGTGTACAACTTTGGTGCAAAATTCTTGTCTCTCTCCAGACTGCCATCGATGTTTCCATTGTGACACATCCGGGCTATTTGTTCAGGAACAATCCTTATGTGTCTTCATACATCAATGAACGAGCTCTCGAGAACATAATAATGATAATTTATTGCGTCGGGGGACGGACAGCCAGTTTATACATGTAATGCATGTTAGGCTTATATCGAGGTTCCCCCCCCCCCCCGTCCCAGAATGCATCCCCACAAGAAGCTGACTAACTCCTGGGTGCATTTATTAATGCTAGGTGGACAGGAGCATTAGGTGATAGGAAACGCGCTCAACCCTTTCTGTCCCGCCCGGGATTCGAACCCGACAACACTTTCCACTACCGCCCATAGGATGGGTATGGGGCGCATAACAAATGACTACTAAAACTAAGTAGCCGAGTACGAACGCGCAGAAGTGGTCTTGATTAGGGAGTACACTCACATCAGGACCTTAAGAAAGTGTTATTGGGCATCATTAGGGAGTACACTCACATCAGGACCTTAAGAAAGTGTTATTGGGCATCATTAGGGAGTACACTCAAATCGTCACTGTAGATAGTATTATTGGGCATCATTAGGGTGACGGACACTGACAAAGTCACCGTAGAGAGTGTTAAGGACACCCGGCGGTGTCCATAACACTACGTTTGGGGCTCTCACGTGCGCCCGCACATATGGTCTTCTACCACCCCTTACAAAAAAAAAACATATTTGCAAATGTCATTTTTTTTAATCATTATTATACAACATAAGTTACAAACTTGGTTACATACAAGGTACAAAGTTATTTGTTACAGGCTCTCGAGTTCCTCAAGCTTCTCAGATATATATACATACATATATATTCATTCTATCCTTTTGGTATAATAATTATCTCAATGAACTTGTATACTTGGACGTGAGCGTTATGAGATGGGAGATGGGTGTGCACCTCGACTTAGTGGTGCTCTTAATTAACACCTCGACCACACCGACATTTCGGGACATTCCATGAATTCCAGTTTCACTCCTTGACATTAAATATTTCTAGTGCGCAGCTAACCATCTCGAAGTTGTGTTCGGTGGTAGGGATGGGGGGGGGGGGGGTCGCGGCCTAAGTGTGTATAGGGACGGAGGAGTCGTACCTGGTGAGGGCGGGCAGGGGAAGGGAGCGGGACATGAGTCAGCGTCTCGGTCCTAACTCTCCTTTATGACCTCCCTCCTCCCCTCCCTTTACCCTTTGTCGGTCGAGGGGCCGAGGTTCATAGTCCCGACAACAGTGAAAATCTGGATGACAGGAGGATGGGGGAAGAAAACACAGCCCAGCCTTCAAGTATGTTTATTGAGATAAGCAAGAAATACATCTCAAAGGGATAGAGTAGCTTAGGCTATTTCTACCCCTCTAGACCCAGCCTTTCTCTTTACGCCGGTATAATTAACAGTTGCTGTTGTATACCACAGTAGCTTCCTGGACAAGCAGCCGGTGTGGCTCACTCGCTTTAGTACAACAATCAATGTCCCAGCGGCCCGCCCTCAACTCTGTTCCAAGTGATGGGTGGAAAGCCTTTGTTAAGATAGCCAGGAAACAGGGGACTTTTTATCTGAATTTAGCCTAGGACCACCATCTCTATAGCTTCGCCGGGCACAGGGAGCCGTTGGCTTGTCAAAGGACACCCCCCCCCCCCATTAATCCCCGAAACATTTTTCCAGTTACATATTGTTGAACATGTAATGGGGGAGATGGGAGGAGGGTGAGGAACCTCCTTGAATATACTATTTAATTAGCAATGCCATAACGAAAAATGGTTTGCTCGAGTTGACTGTTGTGAAGCTGATGAAAGTTGTGCATCTTGCTTGCATTGCTTTCAACGGGCTAGCATAATAGAACACAATATGCATTTAGGTATTCTAATGTGATTTAAATGTTTCATTTGTTACAAATGGTGGTACATTAAGCCTCACTCTCCCTAAACTGCGTGAAGAATGTTACCTGCGCCAGTCAAAACAAACTGCTTCACACCTGCTTGTTAATTCCTTGCACTTGACTGCAGGTGACCTCTGACCCAGTCACACGTTACCTTTACCAACTCTCACGACTAAGGTTATATATTTGGCTTATTGAAGCAGTAATTAAAACTATAAAGTACTAGACCTTGTAACAATACAAACATGTGTGTTAATATGGATAATTGGATCAACGCTACGCAAACGTGTAGCTTGCTGAGGTAACCAACCACACTATAGTATATAGCGTGGTTAGTTTTTCTGACAATTTTTTTCATATAATAATTCCAAAAGGATATCCTAGGCTATTTCTACCCTCCTCTATAGTGCTGGATATGTTGGGTCATGCTTAACTAGCTCCTGCAACTGGGTTTGACCAGTAAATAGACGGGTGGCCGTGCAGTCTCCCCTTGGACTAGGGTGGACTGCCATAAGCCTAAAGCTGCCTGTCCCCGAAATCTGAACCAAACCTGGTTTCTCATACTCAGGGACAGGAACCTGTTAGGCTTATTGAAATGCCAAGGCCAACTACGTCTTCCCCAGGATGCAACCCACAACAGATGCCTAACTCCCTGATACCTAAAAATTTCCCCAAGGGCGAGGGGTATTGGGCAGCGTCACCTATCCTGTTGAGTGAATTTAAAGCAGTTGCAACCTGTACTTCCGGGGTACCTATTTCCATAGGTTGCCTTTGCAGTTGAACAGAGGCATCACTTGAAAAGGAAACGCTTTGCTGGTCCTGCCGCTGGAAGTGAACCGGGGACCATTCAGTTATGGCACGCCAACCCTTTTTGGCTTTGATGTCCAAAGGGCTTGGAAAAGATGGGGGAGGTAGAGGGATGGGGAGATGAAATTCAGGAAGAGGATGCGGGTGTAGAGAGAGAGGAGGATTGAAAGTTCGGTGGACCACCGACCAGGCGTGATGCTATGTAACTCCTGGCCAAGTCCAGGCAGAGTGTCCTCAAGGTCACCTGGTCTCCGCCCGCCACCCCCCCGAGGAACCCGCTCTCTTTAACGCCAGACTAGACGTGCTCCTCGACCCTAGGGAACTCTCTCTCCCGTAGAGGGCAAAATTGTAATTAATTTTGTCAATAAAGATGTTAATAATAATAAATCTCCCGTAGTCATCTACGTAAGATGATCCAAACAATTTCAATTTCTTTCTTTATTATGCACCCCATACCCATCGCGTGGGCGGTGGTGTAAAGGGTTACAGAGGCACATAATCGGTTCAGAAACTGAACCCTCTAGTTCGTTTAGCTAAACAAATAATCTTTTGACGTTAGTTACACAATTTTTAATGTTATATACACATGTACACATACTCATACATACATGCCACACACATATATATATATATATATATATATATATATATATATATATATATATACATACATATATATATATATATATATATATATATCTATATATATATATATATATACATACACATACATATACAATCACCTACACAAATACACACATCAATAATCTGTTGTATCATAAGTGATTCTACAAGAGGCTCACCCACACTATAGAGGTTTTATTTGGGTTGGAAGCTTACAATGGTGTTTACAAGATTTGGGTTAGTAACCTACACTGCGTGGTACTTACACGATACAAATGATGCTGACGACGACAACTGTGGACACCCAGACGGACGCTCCACGGACGACGACAACTGTGGACACCCAGACGGACGCTCCACGGACGACGACAACTGTGGACACCCAGACGGACGCTCCACGGACGACGACAACTGTGGACACCCAGACGGACGCTCCACGGACGACGACAACTGTGGACACCCAAACGGACGCTCCACGGACAACGACAACTGTGGACACCCAGACGGACGCTCCACGGACGACGACAACTGTGGACACCCAGACGGACGCTCCACGGACGACAACTGTGGACACCCAGACGGACGCTCCACGGACGACAACTGTGGACACCCAAACGGACGCTCCACGGACAACGACAAATGTGGATACCCAGACGGACGCTCCACGGACGACAACTGCAGACACCGAGACGGACGCTCCACGGACGACAACTGTGGACACCCAGACGGACGCTCCACGGACGACGACAACTGTGGACACCAAGACGGACGCTCCACGGACGACGACAACTGTGGATACCCAGACGACGCAGACAGCGGTTCACAACACAAAGAAAGGAATACTGACGACACAGGACGAAGAGGACTACGCGTCTTCAGACGAGCATGTGGACGATGAGGATCTCCGACGAATATGAGAAAGGTTCCGAGGATGCACTCGACGCCTCAGTGTACAAACGCCCATGTTTGAGGGTCACGGTGCACCTGTTATTTTGGACACTAACAACCACGGGTCGATGATGCACCGCTTTCAATGATGGCCAAACGATCATCATCGACGTATCGCGGAGTATCTTAGAGAAATTCCCACGATGCCCTACACCGTCGCCTGTGGACACCCATATACAGACACGAAGCCACAAGAAACAGAAAAAATGAAAAGTTAGAACCCCCCCCCCCCCCCCACAAGGATAGTGATGCAGTAGTGGAATATTAAACAAAGACGGTTGGCTGCTGCTTCCTCCCCCCCCCCACCCCGGTGCTTTGTGTGGCGATTGATTCTGCTACACAACAATCCAAAAATCCTCCCCCGGGTGGTGCTGGGTTAAGCCCAGTATCTACTCTCTATGAGTACGCAGCTTCCCTTCAGACTATACTCCCGACAGTCCCACTTCCCGCTCACATTTTACCTGATTTAATTTGCAACGCCACAAACCTCATCCATCCACTTATCTCCAGTATCAACTATTGGTACTGGGGTAATGGCTCCAAAGAGCCTCCACTTACGGGCTATTCATGCCCGTACCATCATCTTGAGTGGCTTAATCTTTATCAATCAGCAACGCAACATTACAGAAAGCACTTACTGACTGTTAAATGTGACCCTAACAGGTATGGGAAACGTCTCTGCTAAGGCTACATAATATTTCCCCCCCCCCATATGATTAATTCAGGGCAGTTATATAATAGAACAAGGACGTGTAGTTGACTATCAACAGTCACCGTGGCGTCATGGTACGACTCCTGTCCATCGACCTTTGGCATGGGTTCATATCCTGGCCGGGAAGGATTTACTGGGCGCCAGTCCTTAACTTTAACCTCTGTTTGCCCAACAGTAAAATGGGTACCTAGTTGTTAAACAATTTGGCGGGTCATATTCCGGGGTATATTAGGATTAAGGACCTGCCCGAGCCATTAGCACGCATGTACAGCCACTGTGTGTGCTAGCGGCTGTACAAGAATGTAAGAACTCTTGTATATGTAAATAAATAAAATAAAATCTTATAGTGTTCCTGCTATCATTTAATTTACTAATTTTTAACATCATAATAAATATGTTTAAATAAAACGTTCAAGCTTACATGTATACATTTATTGACTTTAATTGTAGTTTTCTTAAAAGTAAGACATTATATACATTGTTAATGACTATTTCACTTTCCTTAAATATTAGCATTATTGTTATGGGTTATTGAATATGAAGAATGAGATTAACTTCAAAAAACTTCAGAGCTGACTCATACTAGGCAAGTTGCCTAATCAGCAGTCCTTAAAATTGTAAGAAATGTTAGTACAAACTGAGCAATGAATTAAGGTGACTAACTTAAACTTAATTATTCAAAATTTCTCGTATAAAAATAGGCGTCATTCATTCACAATTTAATTACATAATTAACTTAAAACTGGAATATTTGTACATAGTCGAGCTCAGGTTAACATTAATAATTTTGATCATTTCTATAAAATATTCTACAATTCTGATGTGGGCCTATATGAAGGTGGAGTGTTAGTCTTGAACCTTGAAATTACACTCTCTGTTAGCCAGAGCGGAAACTTGTCTAAGGGCATCACTATTGTCATGGAAAGTTGCTTTTCAAACTCGATAAAAAAGGCGTCGTAGAGTTCTATCCCGGCAGCTGCAGGCATCTTCTTTGAGAACATGAAGGCCCACATCTCGTGAGAGAGCCCGTGCATGCTGGCTGCTAAAGTGGGAAAGCGAAAGGCTAATGCCATTGCGTGGGAGGTCATGCCTCGCATCACATCTACCCGCCTGATCAACGCGCAGAACTCTTTAGGCGGTGAGGTCGAGAAACTGAGAGGGTACGGCTCGGCTCCTACTTGCTGGTCTCTGGTATTTAAATGGGATGCGCACCCGCTAATGAGCGCTTCCCCATACAAGACGTGGATCATTGGCACGTGGAAACCACACGAAAGTCTGTTTCTTATAACAGACGGCAAAGTCTTGGGCGTCGTAACAGAATTTGTGTATTGTCTCTCTCTCAAATCCGGATGAAATCTTAATATAGCCGCAGCTACGAGGCTCGCCGATAGTTTATTTTTCTTCAAATATAGGTGTCGCTTGAGACGTGGGATCACTTCGGTAAGAGCGGCTGGATGCGTTTCTTCGAGAAATCTTGTAAACAAGGGAATCAGAGGCTTAACCGCGGGAGGAACCTGTTCAGGGTCCATCTTGGGGAATATTGTACAGGTGAGCGCTGTCGTCGCCTCAGCGTCGGACC
>WNGS01009202.1:8012406-8035946 GCA_020271785.1 Procambarus virginalis
CTGTACAGATGCCTCTCTCATATCTATCACCCCATGACACAGTACCCCATAAAAGGCTGATGCATAAGCTGGAGAAACAGGCAGGAGTAACTGGTAGGGCGCTCCAGTGGATAAGCGAGTACCTAAGCGATAGGAAGCAGAGAGTTACAGTGAGAGGTGAGACCTCAGATTGCGTGAAGTCACCAGTGGAGTCCCACAGGGCTCTGTACTTGGACTTATCCTGTTTCTGATATACGTAAATGATCTCCAGAGGGTATAGACTCATTCCTCTCAATGTTTGCTGACGATGCCAAAATTATGAGAAGGATTAAAACAGAGGAGGACAGCTTGAGGCTTCAAGAAGACCTGGACAAGCTGCAGGAATGGTCGAATAAATGGTTGTTAGAGTTTAACCCAAGCAAATGTAATGTAATGAAGATAGGTGTAGGGAGCAGGAGACCAGACACAAGGTATCATTTGGGAGATGAAATCCTTCAAAAGTCTGAGAGAGAGAAAGACCTGGGGGTTGATATCACGCCAGATCTGTCCCCTGAAGCTCATATCAAGAGGATAACATCAGCAGCATATGCCAGGTTGGCTAACATAAGAACGGCCTTTAGAAACCTGTGTAAGGAATCTTTCAGAACTTTGTATACCACATATGTCAGGCCAATCCTGGAGTATGCGGCTCCAGCATGGAGTCCATATGTAGTCAAACATAAGATTAAACTGGAAAAGGTTCAAATGTTTGCCACCAGACTAGTACCTGAGCTGAGGGGTATGAGCTACGAGGAGAGACTACGGGAATTAAACCTCACGTCACCGGGAGACAGAAGAGTTAGAGAGGACATGATCACCACATACAAGATTCTCAGAGGAATTGATAGGGTAGATAAAGACAGGCTATTTACTACAAGGGGCACATGCACTAGGGGACACAGGTGGAAACTGAGTGCCCAAATGAGCCATAGAGACGTTAGAAAGATTTTTTTCAGTGTCAGAGTAGTGGACAAATGGAATGCATTAGGCAGTGATGTGGTGGAGGCTGACTCCATACACAGCTTCAAGTGTAGATATGATAGAGCCCAATAGGCTCAGGAACCTGTACATTAGTTTATTGACAGTTGACAGGCGGGACCAAAGAGTCAGAGCTCAAACCCCGCAAGCACAACTAGGTAAGTACAACTAGGCAAGTACACAGGCCCGGTAGTACAATCGGGTTCGTTCTCGTTACACAACCTGGAATTTCGTGTTCGAATCCCGGATGGGACAGAAACTGCTGGGCGTGTTTCTTGTCACCTAATGCATCTGTTCACTTAGCAGTAAATAGGTACCCAGGAGATAGCTTCTTGTGGGGTTGCATCCTGTGGGGGGGGGTGTAGTTCGACCTTGGGGGGGGGGGGGAATAGATATAAACCTAACGTTAATGTATATGTACACTCTGGCTGCTTGTCCCCCGACAAAAATGAAATATTAATTAATATTTCATTTACATAATTTCCTATGGAAGGAAAATGTATACTGGCCCCGTAATTATACATTTATTGATAGGGGGGGGAGTTTAAGGTGTTAACGTAAGTACGTAATTAAACTGGCCAATTACCTGAGACTTCAATCTACCCAGTTTAAAATGGAGAATAGTAAACAATAACATTATAGCAGGAAGTCAACCTGGAAATAACCAACCACAGGTCAGAGAACTACTGAGATTCTGTGACAAATTCTCGCTCAGTCAGCAGATTACAGAACCAACTAGGAACGAAAACACGCTGGACCTGATATTCACGAACAATGAGGAGCTAATCAGAGACATTACTGTCTCAGACACTACGTACTCGGACCACAAGCTCATTGAAGTGCAAACTAACATTAATAACGGTAGTAGGCCCAAGAGAAACAACAAGCGAGAAGGGTTATTCAATAAATTCAATTTTAATAATAAGAGGATAGACTGGGAGAAAATAAACAGGGAACTTACAAACATTCAATGGGAAAATGTTCTAAGAAATATAAATCCTACACAGGGAATAGAAAAACTGACTTCTGAAGCATATGAAGTCTGTCTGAAACATGTTCCTTTGAGGAAAGCCAGAAAGAGGTCCAATGTAGAAAGAGAACGCAGACGACATTACAAAAGGAGGAAGAAATTAACGGAAATGCTTAAGCAGACACGACTCTCCATACAGAGAAGAAATAATTTAAACAGGGAGATTGAAGAAATCGAACAGAGACTGAAGCATTCCTATCAGACTGAAGAAAGGCAACTAGAACAAAAAGGAGTTCAAGAAATAAAGAAAAACCCAAAATATTTCTTCACATATGCTAAATCAAAAGCAAAAATCACTGCCAGTATTGGACCTATTCGTATTAGTAAAGGTTCATACACTGAGGATGACAAAGAAATTAGTGAAATCCTAAAAAAGCAGTATGAGGACATGTTTAGCACTCCGATACTCAGCATGAAAGTGGAAGATTCGGACAATTTCTTTATGAATGATACTCAAACACCTGTAAATATAACTGATATCAAAACGAGCATGGCAGATTTTGAAAGAGAAATTGACAATATGCCCATGCACTCAGCCCCGGGTCCAGACTCATGGAATTCAATATTTATAAAGAAATGCAAAGTGCCGGTAGCACAGGCACTCAGTATAGTGTGGAGGAAGAGCTTGGACACAGGGCAGATACCAGATGCGCTTAAAGCAGCAGACATTGTCCCTCTACACATGGGTGGTAGCAAAGCATTGGCAAAGAATTATAGACCAGTTGCATTAACGTCCCACATAAAAGTATTTGTGAGAGTGATCAGGAGTCAGGTCACTAGATTCATGGACACCAATGACCTCCACAATCCAGGCCAACATGGATTTAGAGCAGGAAGATCATGCCTCTCACAGCTACTTGACCACTATGACAAAATCACTGAGGCATTAGAGGAAAACATAATGCAGATATCGTATACACAGATTTTGCAAAGGCATTCGACAAATGTGACCGTGGAGTGGTTGCACACAAAATGAGGTCAGTGGGTATAACTGGTAAAGTAGGACGCTGGATACTCAATTTCCTGTCGAACAGAACACAAAGAGTAACAGTCAATCAAGTAAAATCGAGTCCGAGCGCAGTTAAAAGCTCTGTATCTCAAGGTACAGTCCTTGCACCACTGCTGTTCCTTATTCTCATATCAGATATAGACAAAAACACAAGTCACAGCTTCGTGTCATCCTTTGCAGATGATACAAAAATCAGCATGAAAATTACCTCTGCTGAAGACATTGATAAACTACAAACAGATATTAACAAAGTTTTCAACTGGGCAGCAGAAAATAACATGATGTTTAACGGTGATAAATTCCAGGTACTCAGATATGGCAAAAATGAGGATCTTAAACATAATACAGGGTACAAAACACAATCGAATCTGCCCATAGTAGGAAAACAGCATGTCAAGGATTTGGGAATAATGAAGTCCGACGACCTAATGTTTAGGGAGCATAACCAAGCAAGCATTGCGTCACCCAGAAAAATGATAGGGTGGATTACGAGAACCTTCAAGTCCAGAGATCCCATCACAATGGTTGTACTCTTCAAATCACTTGTGTTGTCCCGTCTTGAGTACTGCTCAGTACTCACTTCCCCTTCAGAGCAGGAGAGATTGCTGAAATAGAGGGAATACAGAACACGTATACGGCACGCATAGACGAGATAAAGCACCTAAATTATTGGGATCGTCTCAAAGCTCTCCAAATGTACTCACTAGAAAGGAGACGAGAGAGATACCAAATAATATACACATGGAAAATACTGGAAGGCCAGGTCCCAAATCTACACAGTAAAATAACAACGTACTGGAGTGAACGATATGGAAGAAAATGCAGAATAGAACCAGTGAAGAGCAGAGGTGCCATAGGCACAATCAGAGAACACTGTATGAACATCAGAGGTCCACGGTTGTTCAACGTCCTACCAGCGAGCATCAGAAATATTGCAGGAACAACCGTGGACATCTTCAAGAGGAAACTAGATTGTTTCCTTCAAGGAGTGCCGGACCAACCGGGCTGTGGTGGGTATGTGGGCCTGCGAGCCGCTCCAAGCAACAGCCTGGTGGACCAAACTCTCACAAGTCAAGTCTGGCCTCGGGCCGGGCTTGGGAAGTAGAAGAACTCCCAGAACCCCATCAACCAGGTATCAACCATGTAACCTGGTAATGCCATCTCCCTCCAGTCATGTCAAGTGCTCGCTGCCCAATTACTGACTTTGTCTCTCTGAAAGTTTACATCGGGAGCGACGTAGCGGGTTGGGCAGTCTTGGCGGAGGTTGGTTCTGTTAACACCAGCGAGTCCTCTAGAATATTACTCGTCTGTACAACTGTAGCGAGTTGGTAATGCTGCCCAACATCAAAGCAGACAGTCGCAGTGAGAGGATGTGTTAGCCGGAGCTCCTGAGTGTAGTTATATTATCATAGCAATATCGAAATTGTAGTGAAGGAACTGATGAATCTAGTTGGAGCCCTGAGGACAGAGTTGGATTCCCTACGGGAGGAGGTACGACAGCTGAAACAACATCTAGAAGAAACGAAGGAGGAGACCAGTATTAAAAAGACCTCGTCTTGGAAAGTCGTAAAGGACATCGACCTTAAGAAGACCTTGCTAAAGCCGCCTACAGACATCCTAAGGACTTCTAATTCATATACCGTATTGGAAGACAAGTGCTGTGGTGAGACTGCGGTTCACGCGAAAGCGAAAGCAACGAAGAGCAGTGAAGCACAGGCCCTTCAGAGAGTAAAGGAAGTACCTAAGCAAATTTTAGTTGTGGGAGATTCCCAGATAAGGTGTTTGGATAGAACGTTTTGTGCTAGAGATAGGGGGAACAGGTTTGCTGTCTGGGAGCTGGAATTGGTGATATTATAAACAACATGAATGATATTATGGCTGGAAATGGGAACAATCCCATTATTTGCATTAGCGCAGGAGGAAATGATGTTGGTCGTGTTAGGAGTGAGGAACTTATTCAGAGGTATAAAACAGCCATAGAATTAGTTAGAAGCACGGGAGGAATCCCGAATATATGTGGCATTCTTCCAAGAAAGAGTGTTGGGATTGAATGGTTGTCGAGGGCACTTGGTGTAAATTGCCGGCTGGAAAGATATTGCAAATCTTTCCCGCAATTGCAATATTGCGGGAAAATAATACTTTAGATTTAGTGTTAACTAACAGGGAAACACAAATTAATGACATCGAAATAAGGAGTGAGCTAGGGAACAGTGCTCACAAAGAAATCAGATTTAGCATAGAATGGAATAGACCTGTAGGAGAAAATTCTGTTAAAGTGCCAGATTTTCGAAAAGCTGATTTCTATAGCCTAAGAAATTTTTTGGGGCAAATAGATTGGAAAGTCTTGGGCATGGGGTGTGGGCCGGTCTTGGAGCAAGACGAGAACTCAGCGATAGGTGACGTAAACGGCGATTTCGATGTGGATTCAAAATATAACCTATTTAAAAATATTCTAAGCAAAGCCCAGGATTGAAGTATACCATATAAATTGAATATATCGAATACTAATGATCCAAAGTGGATAACAAAGGATCTTAAGAACCTTATAGGTAAAAAGAGAGTGGTACAAAAGGATTAAGAATGGGGACGTTAGTTTAGAACAGGAATTCGTACAACTGGTTAGAAATGTTAAAAAATAGATAAGGAAAGCAAAAAGAAACTACGAAGTTCGCATAGCAGGGCAAGCGAAGACAAATCCTAAAGGGTTTTTTCAGTTATATCGAACTAAGACTAGGGAAAGGATAGGTCCATTAAAAACTGAGACAGGTCAAATAACGGATAATGACGAGGAGATGACTAGTATTTTTAATAAATATTTTATATCTGTATTTACTAAAGAGGAACTTAACAATATGCCTTCAGCGGAACAAATATATGTGGGTGGGGACGAGGACAGGTTGACTAGTTTAGCAGTTACCAGGGAGGATGTAATTAAACAAATAGTAAAACTAAAACCAAACAAATCCCCAGGGCCGGATGAAGTGTTTGCCAGGGTGCTTAAAGAATGCAAAGAGGAGCTTTCCGAGCCACTGTCTACCATATTTAATAAATCAATAGAGTTAGGTAGTGACAGAGTCATGCAAGGTAGCTAATGTGGTACCAATTTTTAAGAAAGGAGATAGATCACTTGCGTCAAACTATCGGCCAATTAGCTTAACGTCTATTGTGGGAAAGTTACTTGAATCGATAATTGCAAATACAATTCGTCTTCATCTTGAAAAACATAAATTAATAAATGAGTCGCAACATGGTTTTACAAATGGCCGTTCATGTTTAATAAATTTGCTATCTTATTATTGCAGCATAGTTGAGGCAGTTGATAGTGGTAAGGATTGTGATGTTGTGTACCTTGACTTTAGCAGAGCTTTTGATACAGTGCCACATGAAAGACTGATTAAGAAAATAGAGGCTCATGGCATTGGGGGTGCTATATTAAGTTGGATTAGGGCATGGCTATTCCAAAGGAAACAGAGAGTTAGTATAAATGGGTTTAAGTCAGAGTGGGGTAATGTTGTTAGTGGAGTGCCTCAAGGCTCTGTCCTGAGCCTCTGTTTATAATATATATAAATAATTTAGATTCAGGTTTGAGTAGCAGACTCTGCAAATTGCAGGTGATACAAAAATCGGTAGGGAAATTAACACGGAAGAAGATTCACTATCACTTCAAGTTGATCTAAATAGGGTTTTGAAATGGTCAAAAGATTGGCAGATGCAGTTTAATGATGATAAATGTAAAGTTCTGAGGCTAGGTAATGATGATAGAGTTACAAGATACGAGCTAGATGGTGTTGAGATTGCGAAGTCGGATTGCGAAAGGTTAGTTAGTTAGTTTAGTTCATTTATTATGCACCCCATACCCATCTTGTGGGCGGTAGTGGAAAGGGTTACAGAGGCACATAATGGGCTCAGGGACTGAACCCCACAATTCATTTAGCTAAGCAAGTTACAATCTTGATGAGCTAGTTACAAAATTCAATATAAGTCGTCACATCAACAATGGGTTCGAGATCGACCTCAAGTACAGGTTCTAAATTAAGCAACTGACATATGTGGAGAGCTAGTGTCAAAATTTATATGTTTGTCCTGCACACCGCCTCCCATCCAGTGGACAGCGGTGGATAGGTTACAATCACTCAGTTACTACCTACAGTTAGCAAACTGGGGATATTTGGCTAAAATTTCTGGTAGCAGATCATTTTGAATGAAATATTTACACATCGCTGGAACGGGATCTGGGATTTATGATTAGTAAGAATTTAAAACAAAAGGATCAATGCATGAATGTTTGTAATAAAACAAATAGGATACTGGGATTTATTAATCGAAGCGTTATTAACAAGACACCTGGTGTGGTTCTTCAGCTATATCTTGCTTTGGTATATAGCTTCAGCAACTCGTCCTTGCAAATTCGTATAGTCAATATTGGCTTATTAAATATGTGCATAGGTGATATACTAAACATAATAGTTTACCTTGAAAAGCTTCATAGAAAACACCGACCTTACCTAACCTTGTTAGTATGCTAAGATAAGCATCTTATTGCTTCGTAATTAAAATTATTATTTAACCTATACCTATAATAGGTTAAGTAACAATTGTAATTACGCAGCTATAAGATGCTTATCTTGACATACTAACAAGGTTAGGTAAGGTCGGTGTTTTCTATGAAGCTTTTCAAGGTAAACTATTATGTTTAGTATGTCACCTATGCACGTATTTAATAAGTCAATATTGACTATACGAATTTGCGAGGACGGGTTGAGCTTCAGCTATATCTTGTTCTTCAGCTATATCTTGCCAATGATTTTCTCTAACAATCATTCATCCACAACCAATCTCTTGCATCATACTCACAAATGATACGAACCTTCTGGCTGTCTATTTAAGTAATTTTTCCACTAACTTCTCTTAAAACTAGCCAGGAGCTTACAACAGCTGCACCAACACTCGCAGGATGGTTCTTCATTGTTCCTTGTGCCTCTCTGAGGGGCCCAGGTTCTGGCTTGTGGTCCCCGGTAGGCCTAGAACTCTATGCACATTGATGCTAAAGTCTAATGTATCCATATCAGCCAGGATAGCTCTGCGGAGCCTCTGGGTCTCGCCCAGAAAATTGTGTTTCATTATATTCAACGTTGGTTTTTTTGTTTCATTAATTTTATTTTTCATGAAAAGAGGAATAGATTTTAAGGATTGTTGTAAATATTTTACCTGGTTGTTTACAAATCATAAACAGTCATAAATTAAATGGAAGAAACTTGATAATAGCATTATAACTAATTTTTACATCTCTCTCTTTTTAGGGTGAACAGTGCTAGGTGATGCAAAGGAAAAGCAGTTATCAAATCTCTGCAGTGAACATTAGCAATGCTGGTGATGCTAATGGGAAGTGATCACAAAGTGTTGCTTAATAAATGGCAGCTCGAAATTGAACCTGAATTTTTTTTTAGCAATCGGCAGTTCGTCAGTACAGAGTACAAATCACCATGATGTGATTAGCACATTTTTCACCAGAAAGAAAAGTGTAACAGTGTTGACTAATCTGTTAAACATTGGACTGTTTAACAGTCCAAATTATGGAATGTACTAAGATACACAAGCAAACTTTTATATTAATGACTTGATATTTAACATTTCAGCATTGTTGATTTAATGATGAAAATACAACGTCTTTTAGAAAGTTGGTAAGTCCTTGTGCGTAATCTAAGTTGACAAGTCACATGAAAAAGGACTGAAGTACGGATAGAGAAGGGAACGTTCCACATCGTAATCTATAAGTGAGGAAATAGTTGAGGTTCATGCTTATTGTTTATGCAAAGTTGGTGAAAGAAAACTATTCAAAATGGGGATCATCTAAAAACGAAATGCTGGTACGGCACAGCAGTCACCATAGAATGACTGCACTAAAAGATAGGCTGTATAGTAACAAACACTAATTTTATATCCACAGAGATGCCAGTTTTCTTCAATTATGAAGCAAGTTGTATAAGTGGCGGGAAACACTCCTATATGAGCACTTGTGTGGCGGGAAACACTGCTATATGAGCACTTGTGTATGTAATCATCTTTTATATGACTTATCAATGGCTATGTAAATATGTATGCTATAAAAGTAAAAATTAGTATATTGTAAATATTCTATTTCATATATATTGGTATATATAACCTAAAGTGAATATCTGTAAGTATTTATACTCCATTTTGTAATACAGTAGCTGTCATGCTGGTAAAGTTATCAGGGGATATGTAAGATGTAGTTTCCAGGTCCGTCCCATCTTAAAAACTTTTCTGTAAGAAAGTATAAGTGACTTTTGCCCAGTTTTGCTAACAAATGTGTCTACAGTTAATAACATCAATGCATTATATTTTTGTGGATTGCACCATAAGAATCTTCTGTAACTTCAAAACTACTACAAAAACAAAGTAGTGTTTAGCACTACTGCTAAATTGCATGTGCCAGCAAAATGTATTATCAATTGTATTTTGTATGAATCCTGTTTCTAAAGATGTACATAGATAATTACATTATGAAACAATCTAAAAAGTACATGATATGTTTTATTCTGTCTGATAAAATATTTTAATATTTTTATTTTATTTATACAGTGGTACCTTGGTTTACGAATTTAATCCGTTCCCAGAGACGGTTCGTAACCTGAAAATTCGCAGTCCGAAACAAATTTTCCCATAAGAAATAATATAAATGGAATTAATCCGTTCCACACTCCCAAAAATATTAACTTCAAAATACATTTCATACATAATACACACAAATATTTTGTACTATAGTGTGTAAAAGTTATAGCTTACCTTTACTGATGACTTGTTGGTGTATGGAAGACAGGGGGGGGGGGAGGAGGAGAGGTGTTAGTGTTTGGAAGGGGAATCCCCCTTCCAAACACTAACATTGCAGCATTTGCCTGCATTCCAATAGGACCTGGTTGTGACTCGCTGCTTGTTTTTCTCACTAAGAACCTTTCCATAAAGTCTTGTTTTCCCTATGTTTTAACACTTGTCTGTAGTGAGGCATCAGTGTCAATAAAAAGGTCAAGGCAGCAGCCTACTGCAACTTAATTTTGGCGAGTCATTTCAACAAAACTTTGCATTTCTTCCCATACTGCTCGCCACTTCTTAAATGTTGTGGTATATAACAATTACTGTAATGTTTAGAAAGCAAAAAAAGCTGAAAAACAATGAAATTCTATACAAAGAATGCAAGCGCGATCATCACTAAGCAGGAGCCACTGGTAAACTGAAGCACAGTCGCCCTGCCACCAGAAACCACGAGCTCGCTCGACCCATACATGTATCGACAAGTTTGCAAATTGAGGCAGAGCTCGTAAACCAATTCAAATTTCAGGAAGAAATTGAGCTCCTAACCCGAAAAATTCGTAAAGAGGAGCATTTGTAAGCCGAGGTTCCACTGTATATACAAGAATTCTTACATTCTTGTAAGAATTAATCCATTAACATTTTTACAAGAATGTAAGGGAATTATTAGAATATTATTATGATAAGAATATTAGGAGATTCAGTTGTTTTGTTTCTTCATTAGGTTTTGAAGATCTTGTAAAAATACCATCATGTATATAATGTACTGATGTACAAATTTCTGGGACAAAAAGCCTTTTAAGCTTATTCGGTTTCCCGAGTCAAGTGCAAGGCTGTCCGCATAGTTACTGGTCAGGAAAGTTGCTGGTCAGACTCAGTGGTGCTTAACCTGATTGATTATCCACTGCAACATGGTTATGGACAAAGATATTATCACTGTTATGGCTTGTTCCACATACAGTATATAATTTGTTTTATTTTGGAAGGAACACGGTGCCATTTAGTGGAGGAAGCCCTCTGTATCTCCGTGATTTGGCTATGGTACTGCCAAGTCTTGGTCCAACACACCAGGTCTTTGAGACCCAGGATATGGATTTCTAAGTGGTAAGGGAAGCAGAGGATTAGAGATCAACTACAAAACTGGAACAACCTACCAGATAAACATAGGTTTAACAAAACAAGGAACTGCATAATGGAAATTGGGTAAACAAGGCAAACAGTTGTTGCTGCTGCAAAATGAATTCCCTATGATGTGCCTGACCATAAGTAGATGACAGCCCAAGTCCCCTTTAGGTCTTATCCAACTTGAACCCTTAATCTTTCTCCATGTATCATCGATTCAACATCTGCTGATGTGCTCTGCTGAGCCCATCACCAGGTGTTGGTTCACTAAGTAGGTTCTGGCCCTATTTAAAACATAATTTCTCTCATAGACAATTGCTTTTTTCTGTGGAGAGTCCCCCTCCGGCTTCCCAGAACTATACCGGGCTGATATACATGTACAGTGTATTAGACCGTGGCATCAATTCAAATGGAGTTCTGAGCCTTCTGAGGACCATGAGCCACAACCTGGCCCCCTCAGAGAGGCATGAGGAGCAATGGCCTATAGAAACCCCATGTGGTTGGAAGCATTCTGTGTCTGCCATCTACCAAGCTAGGCACCCAGAAAGGTAGACATCCCAAAACAGATCCCGCCCGTGGGGTCAGCTGGGGTGTTCTTGCCACTGTTTGACCTTGGGTAGGAAGTAGTATCGTTGCTGACAGGGGCGCAAGGTACTATGCAGCTGTCTTACATTACGCATAGTAGCCGGTTCTGTTCCTCCTGGAGACGTTGTGCTTTAGTAGGATTTTTTTCTTTTTCTATTTTTTTTTTTTTTTGCCTGGCTGGGGTTCTGCCTGGTGTGGCTACAGGACCACTTGTATTATTTTGGAGGCCCTCCACTTGGTATTGGTACCCTCGGCACGGGGCTTGTTGTTGCAAAGGTGGGGGGGATTTTCTAACCCCCCTCCCTGTACGAGTTTGATATTAGTTCGGCTCCTCCCTGGGTTCAGTTCCAGGTTCCCTTGGCTTCCTCGGTTCCCTCTTTGCGAAGGTTTTCGGCTTCCCGCATCCCGCCTAAGGAGGTTTAGGAAATTATTGCATCGTACATCCTATGAGACCAAGATTTCACCTCAATAATGGATCCTCCTTCATTTGAGTTTGGTTCCTCTTTTCCTTACTGGGTGCATTATGAGGTGCCTGAGTCTTCCTGGTTGGCAGACTGCCCTTTCTTTTTGTTGGGGAAATGTCTCACATTCTGTCGGACTTGCACGCTTGAGTGGCGGGAAACTACTACGGTGGTTCAGGTTTACCTGGGGGGGGCGAGTTTGCAATGCTTGTTCGCCCCTGTTCTTCCTCGAGATATTGGTGAGGTACAGCTTCACGTGCAGGTTCCTGCCCTTTCGGCGTTCTTGGTGGTTGAGGACTTGCATCCCCGTGGGCATTTGGCTTCAGTCTTGCGTTTCTTTCCCCTCCTTGAGCTGTCGTCAGATTGGCTCGATGAGGATGTGGAAGTGCTGGGTTTTGGGCCTGCGTCTGGTGTGCTTGCCTTAGCGGCTCGGACATCGGCTGCCTTGTTGAGGTTGTTTGTGCCGATTTTGAGGAACGCAGTGTCTGTTCTTTGCTTCTCGCCTCGCATGCCAACAGGGAGTGCTCATTCACTCTTTGGAATCTGCTTGGGCCCTGGCTCTTAAATTTTCATCCCATTTTTGCCCGTTGCTGTTTAACAGAGTCTGCAGTTGTGCAGTATCTGCAGGCGGCTTCATCTAGTTGCTGTCCCATGTTGGACTTGTTGATTCTCTGGAGAAACCGCTTGGGTCCTGCCCGGAAGAGTCGTGTCAGGGTTTGGGGTTCCTTCGGTCGTGGTGGGCCAGTGGTGCCAGATTCGAGGCCGGCCCCTCCTTCGGAGCCGAAGGCATCTGGTTGGTGCAGTGCTTGCTCTACGCGTCGTTTGTCCTTTCATATGGGTTCTCAGCCCTTTCATGGTTCGCCCCATTGATTAGTGGAAGTGGCTCGCTCTGTTTGCCCACGGCTAGTCCCACAATTCGTGTACGTTTTGGTTCGTTTCTTCCGGCCTCCAGGGACACATATTGGTATGTTCCGATTCATCCGAGGTTCAGGGCCTGGCTTGGTTTTGTCGTGGGGTGGCACACTTATCACTTTATTTGCCTTCCATTAGGCTTGAATCTAGCTCCTCACGTTTTCACACGTTTTACCTGGGTCGTGGTGACCCGTTTGCTTTTGTTAAGGATTCAGGTTCGGTTCTGCCTAGCAGTTCTGGCCTACCTCGGTGACTGGCTGGTTTGGGCTTCCAACCGTGTCTGCTCGCCAGGGATTTGGTTCTTTCCCAGCTCACCTGGTTCGGGTTCTTGGTGAACTGGAGGAAGTCCCGCTTGGTTCCCTCTCAGGTTCAGACTTGGCTGGGGTCTTGTGTAGGACTCTTGGACCGCTTCCTTGTCTCTCCCTCCAGCAGCATTGCTGCAGCTGCAGTCCTGCCTTCGACTGTTTTGGGGGACATCCGGGTCGCTCATATGTTGTTCAAACAGTTGTGTAGGAGTCTGGATTTCGCCGTGCTAATCAACCCGTTGGGTCGGATCTGGCCTCAGCAGCTGTTCTGGTTATTTCTTGGACGGGGCGTCCCCGAAGGAACCAAAACATCACCGCTCTCGCAATTACTGGGTTTGGATCCTGGGGGGGGGGGCCTTGTGTCCTCTGCTGTGTCGCTGGCTTCCTCTTTTGGTTTTTCGGGGTTCAGTGCCGAGCCCTTGCTCGATGTGTTCATGGATGTGTTGTTTTCTCGGCTGGGGCTTTGCGACCAGTGATCACCAGGTCGACCACAGTCGGTGGGGTCCGTCATTCCATCGGGCTCACAGCCTGGTGTGAGAGTTCGCGGCAGTGTGACTTTCGCTTCAGAGGATTTGAGGTGCTCTCAGATCGATGATCCGGCTCCATTCGGACTGTTCCCTGATGGTTCATTATCTGAACTGCGGGGGGTTTAATGTGGTCCTTGGCTCTTTGGGGCTGATTGCTTCGGGTGACTCATCTGCTGGATTCTCGGGGTATGGCTCTCCTTGCGGTTCATATTCAGGGAGTGTCCAACGTCCTGGTGGACGGCCTGTCTCGGTTCATTCCCCTGTCCATGGAATGGACTGTCGACACCGACTCCTCCAGCTGGTTCTACCAGATGTATTCACCTAGTTGTGTTTGCGAGAGTTGAGCTTTGCTCTTTCGGCCCGCCTCTCAACTGTCAATCAACTGTTTACTAACTACTTTTTTTCCCACACACACACACACACACACACACACACACACACCACACACACACACACACACCAGGAAGCAGCCCATGACAGCTGACTAACTCCAAGGTACCTATTTACTACTAGGTAACAGGGGCATTCAGGGTGAAAGAAACTTGCCTTTTGTTTCTGCCTGGTACAGGATCGAACCCGTGCCACAGAATTACGAGTCCTGCACGCTATCCACCAGGCTACCAGCTACCGCCCCATTGGGGCCTGTTATGGATGTATGTATGGGTGCCCGGTGGTGGTCGAGTTGTCTCCCGGTATATGTGGCGCCCTTCTCCCGACTACAGGGTCGTCGGGGTGATACCTTTTGCAGGACTGGTCGAGGTGGGGTTACCTGTACCTCTTTTAGCCTGGTCCAGCTATTGCTTCGGGTTCTGGCTCGGTTGAAGACTTACCAAGGAAAAGTAGTCCTGTTGGCCCCCTTGGTGGCCAGCCCAGCCTGGGTTTCAGGCGCTGCTTGCTCAGTGTCCGAACCTGGGGTTCTTTCCGCGGCTCCGCCTCTTTTAGCAGATCGATCTGATCCGGTACGTGGTTATTTCGACCTTCTCCGGTCTTCGTGTCTGGTCTTTCTGATGCGAGTTTATCACCACTTGTATAGGGATCAGATGGCTTCGTTGATGGTGTTCCACCTGCATGTTTCATATCAGTGGCAATATGAAGTTTCCTGGCGGTCCCTTTGGTACTTTTTGTCTCTACGTAGGTTGTCTTCGATTTCTGATCGGGTTGGTTTGTCCTTTCTCTCTTGGCTGTTTCAGGACCATCATCTTATGCCGAATACTGTCGCCACGTATCATATGGCGCTGGCAGAGCCGCTTCAGATTGCATTCGGGGTGGATGTCACTTCTGCTCCATTCTGCAAGCTATCTCGTGCGTTGTTTCACCTCTGGCCTGCTTATGCGCCACCTGAGCCATCCTGGTCATTGGACACAGTGCTCTCTTTTCTCTCTTCTCCCTGGTTTGTGGTTCCCCCTTCGGTTCAGGATTGATTTTCTGAGGCTCTTTTCTTGTTGGCATTGGCCTCTGGGGGTCAGGTCAGGGAGCTTCATGCTCTCCTCTGTCGCTGGAGTTTCTGCGCCGGAGGAGAGCATGAAGCCTGTCCTGGTGGTCGGTTTGTTCCTTTGCAGCCGTCTCCTTCTCTGGCAAAGAATGAGACTGCTGCTTTCTGGAAGGGTTCTTGGGTTGTTGATGCTTAGTTGCTTTGGCCGGGGGTGCATCATGTCTTGGGTCCGGTTGCAGCTCTTCACTGTTACTTGCATGCCACGGCCTTGGTGGCTGGAGACGCGCTTTGGGTGGACACGGTTTCCCTTCTTCCCTGTTCCAGGGCGTGGTTTCCCAGGTCGTCCACAGGGTTATTCAGTTCAGCCTGCCTGCGGTCTATCCCTGTGCCCACGACATTCATAAATTCACGGCCTTGGCTGCTGTTTTTGGTATCAAGTTCTGGCTGACATGTGGGCGCAGGGTTTTTTGGCGGTCAAACAGGATTCTGGATGCACGGTACCATAATTAATGTTCCTGGCCCTACTCGGGCAGTGTAGCCTTGGGTCACAGGTTGCAGCCAGTTGTCTCAACTTCGAGTTGAGGAGTGAGTGACGGCCATCTCCTGGGTAAGTCCCCCTTTTTCCTATCTTTGGTTAGGTAGCTCCGGGGAGCCGGATGGGCTTTCCACGGAAAACCAGCATTGAATGTAATGAAATGTCATTTTCTGGGTTAGTCCTGGAGGCTCCGGGGCATCTTTCCCTCCCACTGGTCACCATTTTTTCTTATTTTTTTACATTTAGCCTCTGAACTGAGCGTGGATAGCCGGCACAGGGTCTGGGGCTTCTCCTTCCCGCTCCCAGGGAGGGGGAGCTGTGCAGACAGGTGGCACGGCAGGTGTGACGTTATGCTTGTTTTCAGAGTGGGGAGTTCTGCCTAGCAGTTTGGTTTTAGGTAGTACTGTTTCATCAGCTAGGGTCTGTTTTGGGATACCTGCTTTCTGGTGCCTAACTCGGTAGATGGCAGACATAGAATGCTTCCAACCACATGAGGGGGTGTCCATGGGCCATTGCTCCTTGTGCCGCTCTGAGGGTGGGGGCCAGGTTCTGGCTCGTGGTCCCCGGTAAGCTTAGAACTCCATTTGAATTGATTGATGCCATGGTCTAATACATACATATCAGCCCAGTATAGCTCCGGGTAGCCCCCGGGACTCGCCCAGGAAATGGCATTTCATTACATTCAACACTGGTTGTTTTTATTTTGTATGCTGCACTTTTCATGTTCTATCTACATTGTGTGGCCTTACATCCAATTTGCTCTGACCTTGGCCAGTATTCTTTTCCCTGAGTTTTTTTTTTTTTTTGCATTTTCCGTATTCAGTATTATAATAATAATATAACTATATTTAATAATATTTTTATTTATAATATAATTCTACCAGATATACCAGTTTTGAGGGAGTCATCTTGCTTCCAGACAGTGAATGAGAGTTATTCTTCCTTATGGTGTGTATTGATGAGGAGGAAACAGTCTTCTTAATAAAAAAACAAGATATAAACACTGAGACATTTGGACTGTGCTTGTGCCTATCATGGTTTTTGAGTGTTAGGGGTCCTTGCGCTTTAACTGAGGGCACGCTTGAATCCAGGGCCAGATTAAGACCTTTAGAGGCCCTTAGCACCGGAAAGATTATGGTGCCCCATATACCATATATGTAATTCAAATAAAAAAAGTAAATTGTAAAATATAATCTAATTAATCAATATCATTATTTGTATGAAAATAACACCTATTATTCCATGGCTTTCTTGCCTTTGAAAATGCATAGAATTTTAACATAGATGAATCAAAGATGCTAAATAATGTTTACTGTTTCTTGCTTATAACTGTATTTATACTACAAAAAGTTTTCTCCTGCATTTTTAATTGCAAAATATTTGATCATATCCTCAAAATTAATCCGACACCTCTTCACCCAACACCTTCTTCGCTTAAAAGTGGTGCTTGACAAGTATACTTAATACTGTATCAACTGACATACTTAATACTGATATCTTCTAAAGCAAGCTGAGGTTGCTCCGTGGACCATATGGCAGTTGCCAGATTTCAATTTTGTTGTAATCCCAAGAATATAATATATTACATTTTCAGTAATATAATTACTGTATGCTGTATTAATATTAATATTTTTCAATTATTGTGGGGCCATCTTTTTATGGATCCCTGGTTCAGCTGCAGCACTGCACCATGGTCCATTGTAAATCTGGTACTAGAAAATAACTGTGGGGCCTCCTCTTTACTTCAAGCCCTAAGCATGTGCTTATTTTGCTTAGTGCTTAATTCAGGGCTCCTTGGGTCAGTTACATAAATTTCATGACTTGTAGTTGTGTACTTCTTCCCATGCCGAGTGTTCGAGATTGTGGTTAGGTTTTTGACTTTCAAGACACTTGACCAGGTCCCAGCTTGCCTGCGAATCGTGTACCAACATGACTGGCAGGCCAGCTGAGTGACTGAAGTCTCTTGACCATGTGGAAATTTCTACAGTTTGGCAGTGATCTCTGATCCCCTGTTTCCCTCACCTCGTAGAAAGCCAGATATGGTTCTGGTCTAGCTCCCAGTTGACGACGAATGGATATCAAAAGCCTCTTGTATTGGCCTAAGGCCTGGTGGTATGTTCATGGGTTAAAATACATTGAAATGGTGTTGTGCCAATGAACACAAATCATGCAAAATACTGTAATGTATTGAGAAGATAATTGCAGTCAAGTTTAAATCATGTTTTCCAGAAACATATATAGGTTTACTGAATATTGTATGAATAGTATGTAAGCTTGTCATAAAATGTCCTTTTAATATAGTTAATACTGTATACTAAACTAGAAACTTAAAACATTTCCAAAGATTTTTCACATACAAAGTGGGAACTACATAAACATGATTGATAATGAAGCGTCCTTTGCTATACAGTACGTTACATAAATCTAGCAAATACAGTATTGTACTACTAAAGGAAAGGTAATATTGTTAGTCATTATTGTGCCATTATATTTTAAAATTAAAAAATGTAATTTTTTTTACATTTTGTGAAGTACCTGTACTGTACTAAAAAAATTTGCCAGACTCTGATACTGGATTGCATACTGTGCAAAGTTACTGTGGTTACAAGACTCATTCACAAATCTTTAACATCGATACATGTAGTACTGTACAGAAATAATAATCAGGCTACTGTATGCACTACCTCTTCTGACAAGGCATGGATATCAATCGAGTCAAACCTTTTGCATTTTATCAATTATATCTAGTGTACAGTATTAAGTATTTAGAGTAGCTAACAAATCTATCTGGTATGTGGGAAATGGAAACCACATACTGGTACAGCAATAGATAGCACATTGAGGCATTACAGTATCCTAGGATGGTATGAGACAAATAGCACTACCAGACATTCTGTAAAAATCCAAGAGGTATCTGACTTTTTCAACTACAGTATTCATAGTCTTCATCTGTGTACATTTAAAATAATTGTAACATTGCTTTGTTTATTTAACTGGTGCCTTTGTACACTGTTTTGAGTTTCCAGATGATGTGCCCATAAGCCTATCCATCCAGTCTAGAATAGTAGAGTGCAGCTCAATCAATACTTAAAACTATTGATGACAGCTTGTGACACTTTCATAACAATAGCAGTATATTTTATGACTGCCTAGATGAAGGTTAGTAAATGGCTTTGATTGGTGTCCTTGTTACAGGTGCTTCATGGTAGCGCAACATTTTATTTTGTCACTAACTCTATGACGGCTTCAGCATTGTACAGTTTTGTATATTCTTTGTCAATAATGTTGTGCACTCACTCCTTCCCACTTTAAAGTTTTCAAGAAATGTAATGATTGTATTATGACAATGTACAGAAATTCTTGGATTTAATGTAACATCCAACCAAATTTTTATTTATTTTAATTCATCGGATAATCGAAAGAAAAGTTTATTTTTCAAACAATGAAAAATATAATGGAATATTTTGTGGTTGTCATATCTAAAAAATCTGTAGTTTGGCTAAGTTGAGGTTTAGTATGGCACTTATAATGTGTTATACTGTACAGAAAGTGTGCTTTTGTGCTTCTGCAGATTGACACGAGAGTACACAATCCCTCTGTTCATGCCTATGTGGCTGTAATTGTTAGTGTGTGCATGTATTGCTGTTTGAAATTGCAATAACACAGTACTGAATATTATCATTTAATGCACTTTAAAGCAATGGTCACTTTTCTTACCAAGTGGTGGGGAGTGCGTGCAGGAAGTTAATGCCCCACATTGGGGCGACAACTGTATTAGGGCCATATTATATACCTCAAGATTGTCGGGCTCAGAATATATATATTTACTATATACAGTATATATATATCCCCACACATACGTATTTATAAAAACAAAACCATATTTAATTTCCCCCTCATACCTGGATTGTTATTTTTTATTCTAGGACAGTGTTCAAGTCCTATTAAAGGCTAAGCATGTAGTGTGAAAATCAGAGAACCAAGATCAATGTACTGTACACGAACATACACTTAAGAAATGTTAAGTAAAGTAAATATTCATGCATAAAGTGAGATTATTATGACTTCATGCATGGATATTGAGAATTTTTTTAAATTCACGTTTAAATAAAAGCATATTGATGCAAAATTAATGTTGGATTTTATTCTTTTGATGGATAACAAGGTAGAGAGCTTTGCTCATGGTGACCTATATTTGCATATTTTATCATGAATGATGTTCAAACTTCCATCAGTTTTAGCACAAATATAGCTGCCTCCTGGAGGTTATTTCAACCATGCACTAATCTATCAATAACAAATTCTTCACACACTTTCTATATCTTTTCTGAAAGTTACCCCAAGTAGCTCTCTGAACTTTGCCCTGGTACCTTAGTCCAGCACACTACACTCTAGACCCCATCCATCACCTATTGGAAACCCAGATCAGAATTACACACAATAGCGTGATGCATCTAATGAACAAATCCACAAGGGCCGTGACGAGGATTCGAACCTGCGTCCGAGAGGATCCCAGACGCTGCCTTAATCGACTGAGCTACGACAGGGTAAAAAGAGTTGAAACCGAATTCTACTGAACTTACTGGATCCTGCAGCCTCTCCAAACACATACCGGGGTTTTTACAACGGCCTAGTGACATAGCTCGAGTGCATGGGGGGAGTTTGTGTAACACCCTGATATGTGTCTCGAGAGGCTGCAGGCTCCAGTAAGTTCAGTAGAACTACGGTTTCAACTCTTTTGACCATGTCATAGCTCAGTCGATTAAGGCAGCATCTGGGATGCTCTCGGACGCAGGTTCGAATCCTCATCACAGCCCTTGTAGATTTGTTCAGGATCAGAATCTGGTTCACTGTGCGAGGCAAGAGGATCAGAGACAAGATAGAAAACTTAGATGAACATCCTCCAGAGAGCATAAGTGCACAAAACAAATGCTAGAAGGTAAGTACAATAATTCGGTTCCTCCTAGGTAAACAATGCAACCAATCATTATTGGGTTCAAAATAACCTAACAGTGATGTGCTCGACATCACCAGATGAAACCCAGGTCACCCTGGGGTCTGGGTCATCTGCTTCCTGACTCTAGAGCTATAACAGCAAATACCCACATCTAACAGGGAAAGGAAGGGAACAGGAAACTTACTGGGAGCCCACCAGACCGAGCATTTCAGTCACATTCAAGGCTTCATTAGTTGGGAGGGACCTCACAGTAACTCCCAAGCTTACAGGAACCAGACACAATAAGAATTCCGAAGATACAACATAGAACACATAGAGGTGTCTAGAGACGGTGGAAAGAATGCTCAAGGAGCTAAATAAGGGGCTTCCCCCTCTCTCTCGCCCTTCCTCCCTCTTCGCCCTCGTCCTCCCTCTCTCTCACCTCTCTCCCTGTCCACCCTCCCTCCTCCTCTTTCCCCTTGCCCTCTCCCACCCTCTCCTTCTCCCCGCTCTCCCCTCCTCGCCCCTCCCTCCCCTCGCCTTCTCCCCCTCCCTCGCCCTTTTCCCCCTCCCTCGCCCTCTCCCCCTCTCTCGCCCCCTCCCCCTCCATCCCATACCCTCCCCCCCTCACCCCATATCCTCCTGGCCCTCCTACCTCCTTACCCCATGCCTACCTGAGGCAGGGGTTCCCTTGAACCCCTGACCTCCGACGCCCAGAATCCACTGAGACCCCTGTTTACCCCTCACAGATCTTCCCACACTTATTGAACAGCTTTCCTCCATCAGCAGAATGCTCCCAAGAAGGGGACAAGAGAATGAACGAAGAACGAAAGTTGAGCTTCAAGGCAATGTACACTAACATAGATGGGATTACAAATAAAAGCAAGTGAACTTGGAGAATGGGGGCACTAGAAAAAAACAGAACATAATAGCACTCACAGAAAACAAAGCGTACATGAAAACCATAACAAATCGCAGTGTTTCCAGAGGACTACTATGTATGAGGGAACAACGATGAGGAGGAAGAAGAAGAAGGAAGAGATGGTGGTGTAGCTTTGCTGATAAGAAACAGGCTGGAGTTCTGAAGAGATGGTTGTTCAGGGCTGGTGAAAATTTCGTGAACTACATAACAGGTACCATAGCAATTGGAGGTCAACAAAATTATAACAGTAGTCATATATAACCCCCACCAAACGACAGAAGACCCAGACATGATTATGATAGAAACAACATGGCCACCATTAACATAATAGAGAGAGCAAGCTTCTGTAGCTAGCAGGAACGGATCCAGACTACTAATCATGGAGAGCTTCAACCACTGGGAAGATATATTGGGAGAAACAGAAACCCACATGGGAGAGCAAAGCTGCTGGAGTAGCAACAAGAAACTTGCTAAGCTCAACACATCAAGGGGACCGACAAGAATGAGAGGAGAAGATGAACCAGCCATGCTTGATCTGATATTTACCCTAAATGAATCGATATAAGGGAAGTTAAGTTAGAAGCCCCCTTGGGAATGAGGATAGCATATGTATTAATCTCTGAGTACCTAATGTGAGAGCTAGGCATTATCACCCCAAAAATTGAACTGGGAAACAAAGGGCTGGTGTACGAAAGGGAAATTATGAGGAGATGAGAAAATTCCTATGGGATATACCATGGGACACAGAACTCCAACTAAGTCCGTACAAGGCATGATTGACTATGTCACCCAATCAGTGTCATGAGGCAGTAAACAGTTTATCCTGGCCCGACAGGAAAAAACCAAGAAGCAAAGGAAGAATCCGTGTGTTTAATAGTGGCATGTATGAAAGCAAAGGAGCTGAACAAAAGGGCATGAGGAAACTTCCGAAATAACAGAACACCAGACGTAGAGTAAGATACCAGAGAACCAGGAACGAGTATGTATAGTAGTGAGAAGAGAAGCTGAGAAAAAGTATGAAAATGATATAGCTAATAAAGCCAAGACCGGATCAAAGCTACTTTGAGAGTTTTGAGATATTAGTGGAATAAATGAAATGGTATGAGTAATTGAGCTCGGAAAATTTAAAAATTTTCTTTAATCCTTTTAACCTTTATTCCTGTCGTAATATTCAATTAGGTCGCCTGAGGAAGGACTTGCTTAGCTAAGACACCAGTGTAGTAAGCAGCTCATTCCTCACTCTGGGGCCAGACATGAACAATTGACTAGGCGCGAGCAAACGCCGAGACCCAAAAAAGTTGAAATCCCCTCCACTTGGGCCGTCGACCTTCGCCATTCACCGTAAGCGAATCTAACGAGTAGGTCCTGGGCTCTCACAACAATAATTTATTGTTGTGTGGTGCCGTATATTTGATCCAAAACCCATGAATCAGTCTCAATTTTAATAGTCGAGTGTGACAGTACACTTGCAGGGCAATTATAATGTGTGGGGTGTAACGATAAGACAGTGTTAAACATAACAACTTAGTTTATTCAATAAAGTACTAACTACTTCAACAAAACAAAAGAAATATCAACGACGTTACTCGAAATCCTTCCTGTGACACTATCAATGACAGCTAGACACCAGCCCCTCGGACTGCATAATGAACTTATTGCATTTACGGACTGCATTTACGTTAATAACAAAGTAACACTTACGATAATAACAAGGTAACATTTAATTTAATAACTCTTACAACTGTCACTAGTAACTTGGAATTACACACACTACCCGTCGAGCATTCAGCGAGTAAATCCCATTAATCCCTGTACTTCCAGACAGCTGATAATCTCTTTACTAGTTACGGTAATTTACGTTATCGGTTACTATCACTCAACGATGGTAAACTCTGATTTTACAATGTCCAACGTGCTAAGAGAACGGCCTCCTCCCTCCC
>WNGS01009202.1:8044797-8062540 GCA_020271785.1 Procambarus virginalis
CCCATTTGGGACAGCCCCATTGCAGACAAAGAAGCCACAGCTTTGCTGGAGGCAGCAACAACCCCCAGTGATCGTGCACGCCTCACAGCTGTGCAGGCTCCCCATGCAGGGGACTTCCTTTTGGCAGTCCCTATGTCTGCGACAGGCAAACGTCTTGATCCGCAGGAGCTCCGTATTGCAGTCGCTCTCCGTCTTGCTGCCCCTATCCACACTGTTCATAGGTGTATTTGCGGGAGGCAGATGCTGACGAATATGGATTGCCTGGCCTGCACTGTGGAAAATCTGGTGGTTGGCACACTAGACACGACGAAGTAAACGACATCATTAAAAAGAAGCCTTGCCTCTGCCCAGTGTCCAGCGGAGAGAGAGCCCCGCAACCTTCTGAACCGTGACTCTGTTAGCTTTGCCGGCCGACCAGACGGAATCACACTGCGTCCGTGGAAGGGTGGCAGACAGTTGGCATGGGACTATACTTGCGTATCCACCCTGGCAGCCACATACATCAACCTCTCTGCCGGCACAGCAGGAGCCGCGGCGACACACAGAGAAAGAGACAAGTCAGCCAAGTATAGGCAATTAGATCATCGGTACAACTTCGTTCCAATAGGGTCTGAGACCCTAGGCCCATGGGGAGAGAGTGCAAGAAGGTTTCTAAAGGATCTTGGTTCCAAGCTCATTGACACACAAGAGACCCTAGAGCGGCATTTTTCTCTTTCAGCGCCTCAGTGTCGCGATCCAGAGGGGGAATGCTCGCTGCATCCTCGGTCCTGCCCAACGTCGGAGGAGTTCGAGGAAATCTACAGCCTCTAGGAAGCGAACTATTTTTGTGTCCTCTTAATGCTCATTTTTTTGTATACAATCAGATATGTAGCTGTATAAACTTGCTTAATAAAGTATACACCATAAAAAAGGGGGTGGTAGGAGAAGCGAACACCCTCATGTATTCAGAGTTAAATGGCAAGTGTTTCCCTGAATGCTCTGTGATTCCTTCTCTGAGGTGTGGGTCCTATAATTGCACCAGAGGTGGTACCCCCCTTATATATATATAATATATATATGGAAAATAGTTAGTTTTTTATTATTATTATTTTTTCTATCACAGACGTGGCCACACATTTACAATGCTAACCAGCATATATACATTTTCTTCTGTCCTCCATGGACAGGGTTAGAGATGTGTAAACATAAAATTCAGGGATTTATTGAACAATCAACCACAGAAGGTGATTGTCGGTGCTTTTAAAATGCTAAGCTAACCTACATACATAAATACATAGATATGCAGAGTTGTATGCCCTACATAAGTGGTTTATGTGTCTTTTACATAGTGTCATTAATGTGCATTTACAAAGGTGAAATGTAATTCTGATCAGCTTCCATATATACTTTATACACAAATACGCATACATATACATATATATCTATACATAATACACATATACACATACATACATACATACACACAAAAAATTATTTTGTCTCTTTTACTCTGACAGGGTGAGATAGCTGATAAAGAAACTAGTGTGCAATTAAGCACTTAACACTGAAGGTGATTAAGATGCTTTTACAAGCTCAGGTTATATAGTTACATCATATACATACATTGTATAATTGATACATTACATGGTCAATCTTGGGTACAAGTCCAATATATCAAGTGTTCCAGTACTCATATAGTAATTACAGAGTTCAGCATACCTTAGCCCAGGAGGGCGAAAGTCAGCCAATATGGGACATTCTACAATATAATGTTCAAGAGAGTGCATGTTTTCTCTTTCACAAAGTTGACACATTGTGTACTCGACATTTGGGTTTTGAGAAAGCTGCCAGATACGTCTATATCCCAGGCGTATTCTGGCCACTATAACATCACATTGCCGGGTTCTTGTTCTATTAGTCCCATATGTGAATGTCTCCTCACGATATCTATCATAATATTTAATGCTACAACTTTCAGGTCTTTGTGAATTTGTTAGGTCGGTGAGATCTTCATTAGATATTTGTTTAAGTATTCTCTTTGTCACTGCTAATGAAACACCCATATCAATTTCTACCACTGGTTTTCTACAGGCTGTCTTTGCAAGCATATCAACAGTGTCATGCCTTGAGATGCCAACATGTGATGGTATCCATAGGAATTTAATTTCAAATCTGTTTTCTTTAGCAGCTAAAACATTCATTCGAATATCACTGACTATTTTCTGGGTGTCACTACTATGTGCGTTCAATGCCAGGAGTGCACTCTGCGAGTCACAGTATATAAGTCCACTGCCTTTGTCTTTTAAAAATTCAGTGGCAAGGTATATGCCTGCAAGTTCGGTTTGAGTTGTATTTGCCCAGTCATTGACGCGCTTCATTGCTGTATGTACGAGAGAAGATTGTTCAAATATATTACATGCACATCCGGTACATCGTCCACCCTCTTCTACAGAGCCGTCGGTATAGCACTGATACACATCGTTACCCAGACTCTGAGTACTTTCAGTGATGCTGCACAGTGTTAACTGTTTTAATAATGTAGAGTGTACACTATCTTTCTTGGGCGCATTTACAAAATCAGCTGATAGATCCCAGTTATCCCATGGAGTAATTGGTTGATTAATCATTGAGTTAGGTACATATTTAATATTTTGATGGAGTTGGCTACCTTGTAGAACCAATATACATAATCAGATTTCGTTCTTCTTCTATAGACCTCAGGTGAGTGCAGCATATTAGAAAGTTTAGCTTGAAACTTCATGTGTTGTCTAGATCTACTCAATGCCTTCACGCCGAAAACTGTGCTAATAGACAAAATTCTCTCACTTATGGTAGGTAATTTTAACTCTGCTCTCATATTAACTATTCTCGTGGACTTTGGAGCCCCAAGGATGAGACGCATAGCTTCATTTTGCAAGGTTTCAAGTGATTTCAGCTCTTTGTCAGTATACAGTGTGAGATGTAGAGCATTGTAGTCAATCACAGAGCGTATAAATGATACATAAAACATTCTAGCAAGTCTCACGTTAATTCCATGATTGACACCAACAAGGACCCGCAAGGGCTTTAATCTCTCCCACAGTCTCCTCCTGAGAGAAGAAAGGTACTCAGGGTCGTTAATAGGGAGACCAAGGTATCTGTAAGACTCGCAGTTCTCAAGTGCTCGCCCATCTATATGATAATTGGCTGGTGGAATACCACATGGAATGAGGGCACGAGTTTTCTGTACAGAGATAAGGAGGCCACATTCCTCAGCTCTAGTAGCAAAAGCATTGAGCAGAACTTGCATTCTAGGCTCGGAGGCAGCCTGTAAACATATATCATCAGCATAACAAATGACAGTGTCTTCATTATTAGTTGGAAGATCTTTAATAAGTTTATGCATCAGAACGTTGAACAACAAGGGGCTGAGGACCCCTCCTTGTGGAGTTCCCAGTTCAAAGTGTTTGCTCTCTGTGCTTTTAACACCATTAAACAAAACATATGCTGTTCGATTAGACAAATAGCCCTTTATCCATTTCAGTAATTTTCCTTGTATTCCCAGCTCGGCAAGTTATTCTAGTATAACCCGTTCTCGCACTTTCTTACAGTCAATATTGACTTATTAAATACGTGAATATGTGACATACTAAACATACTAGTTTACCTTGAAAAGCTTCATAGAAAACACCGACCTTACCTAACCTTCTTAGAATGTTAAGATAAGCATCTTATTGCTTCGTAATTACAATTATTACTTAACCTATACCTATAATAGGTTAAGTAATAATTGTAATTACGAAGCAATAAGATGCTTATCTTAACATACTAAGAAGGTTAGGTAAGGTCGGTGTTTTCTATGAAGCTTTTCAAGGTAAACTAGTATGTTTAGTAAGTAACATATGCACGTATTTAATAAGTCAATATTGACTATACGAAAGTGCGAGAACGGGTTGTCTAGTATGATTTCCCTGTTTGCTGTATCAAAAGCTGCTGCTAGGTCGATGAAGACTGCTTAGGGAAATCTTCAAGCAAGGTCTTCTCCCCCACCCCGCCCCTCACAGTGATGGTCTCCTCCCCCCGTCCTCACAATGATGGTCTCCGCCCCTCACAGTGATGGTCTCCTCCCCCCGCCCCTCACAATGATGGTCTCCGCCCCTCACAGTGACGGTCTCCTCCCCCCGCCCCTCACAGTGATGGCCTTCAATATGAGCGAAGTACTCAGCAAAACAGTGCTGTGTACTGAGTCCAGGCATAAATCCAAACAGTTGGGGTGACAGGTGCCCCTGTATACGATACATGAGTCGGTTAAGAACAATGCGTTCAAACACTTTACAGACACACGATGTTAGAGAAATGGGTCTATAATTATCTGAGTGTGGTTTGGGGATGGGAACAATGACACTCTTTGTCTAAACATCAGGTACCTTCACTTAAACTCATTCTGTACAACACTAAAAGTGGATTACCTGGTACTTGTGAGACTAATCTCAGTAAACTGTAAGTAATACCGTCCTCTCCAGGAGCAGTTGATTTGCCCATCTTTACTGCATTATTTAATTCCCATTCAGTTACATCATTAAGGTCCGACACGTCGATAGCTGTACAGGCAAGATTGATGGTTCGTTGTCTGTTGGGGTGTGTGTCATTAAGTTTATGCTGTATGTTAATTGGAAGCGAGGTGTAGCTTGATGTTAGTGCCCATTGATCAAGGAGAATGTTTGCTTGTTCTAGTGGGCTGTGGTGCAGTGGTTTGGTTGGGTTGCTTCTAGAGATTTTTCGTATCTTTTCAAAAACTTCAACAAGTGTTGTTTGCTTATTTATACTTTGTAGGAACTCTTCCCAATGTTTATTACGTATAACGTTGCTCATGTCTCTCATCTCTCTATTTGCGACAAGAAATACATGCAAGTCACCTTGTGCTTTGGTTCGTTTGTATGTATCTCCAAGTTGCTTTACTCGTTCATGTTCTTTAACAAATACGGGGTCAAGGACCCACTTGGGTGGTGGTAGGTGTTGCCCACTTCTCCTAGGCTTACGACTTGTTCCCCAACACACCCATGTGTCGTAGTAGGTAGTAATCGTATCAACGAGATCTCTGGAGAAGGCTTCTACATTCGTTATTGTGTAATCTTGATACATTTTGAAATACAATTAATAAAGTGGTTATGCAAACCATATGGAATATTCATTTTCTGTCTCTGATGTCTATTAGGTACATCACACTGTACCTCATAGGAAGCAGAAACTGCACAGTGATCACTAACCAAGTGATTTACCAACGAACATTCCATATTGTCTTGCACAAGGTTTCTACACATTACATAATTAAGTTGACTGTTGCACAAAATAGGCAGGTTAGGGGAGGTGGTCAATGGATTTGTTAAAGGACGGAGCACAGCAAATTGTATAGTTAATTACTTGGCTAATGACACGGCTAGGTACTCTGTATTTGTTGACATCAAAGGAGTCTTCGACAAAGCACAAGGGATTGCGATCCTGGACGAGCTTGCATGCATGGGTGTCAAGGGGAGACTCGTGAAATGGGTTGACGTCTACCTTACAGGAAGGAAAGCCAAGGTCTGCTTCAATGGAGCAGTCTCTAGAACAATGAATATGGAACTCGGGACCCCCCAAGGCGGAGTCTTAAGCCCTACACTATTCAATGTACTTATGAACGCCATTGCAAAATATTGATTTTCCGGAAGGAACACAACAAGTGGGGTATACAGATGATGTCCTAATACAAGCTCCCACCTTGCGAAAAATTAAACAGTTCATTGAACTCCTTGGAAGGAAATGTGTTGAGCTCGGTTTCACTCTCTCCACAAACAAGACAAAAGCATACTCTCATCACAAGCGGGAAGAAAATGAAGAACTACAAATTAATGGTGTAACACTTGAATGTGTTGACCGCTATCGGTACCTTGGCGTCACTGTCGGCTCCAACAAGTGGAAGCATGAGGAGCTCAACCAACTCATAGGAACATGCAAAAGTCGACTCAGGGTACTGAAAGTTATGACCTGGAATGGGCATGGAGCCTCTATTGCCGTGCTTAAAATGATGTACACAGCCTATGTGAGCTCCGTCATAGACTATGCCGCACCAGTTCTGTGCACCTACTCCCAAAGCTATATGAAAAGGCTTGAAAGCATTCAAAATGAAGCCATGACAATCATTCGTGGAGTTCCAAGTACTGCCAAAACGTCTTATCTACGAGAGGAGTTGTCCTTCCCCAGTGTTAAAAGCAGAATTAAGGAGCTGAATGCTAAGCTTGCAAATAGGATAGCCAGAGATCCCCATTACAGTGATATTGCTAAGAAAAAACTGAGTTCTGTGCTACTTTCAGGGGGAAACAGGAGAAGCAAAAAATGGCATCACGGATCAGTCTGCTACCTCGAAGAACTTCACCTACTTGAGCAAGCCCGTGAGCTCCTGCCTGTAGAGAGGTTACCTCCCTGGGAGGATGACTCGTGCAAGATCATCATCAATGAAATGGCAACGAAAAAATCCAACATGTTACCTCGAGGCACAAGTATCTCGAGGAAATTTATAAAGAAGCCGAAGATGAACTAGACCAAATCTACACTGACGGTCATCTAATCCTGTCAGTGGCAGGGCTGGTGCAGCATACACGGTAATTAAGGATAATGCTTTCCAACGCAGAAATGAAGAAAAAGCGCGTGTTGAGAACTATGTCTCTTCAACACAAGCAGAGCTAACTGCCATTGTTATGGCGTTAAGGTTTCTTGAACGGAATACTAATGGTGCAGTGATTTGCACCGATTCAAAAGCAGCACTGCAAAGCCTAGGTAAAAATCTGGTAGAAAATCTTGCAATAGTCGCTGAAATTGAGCTGTGAGAGTACTTACCAATCAGGGAAGAGTCATAAAGTTTCTGTGGATCCCCTCCCATGTTGAAATATGTGGGAATGAACGAGCAGATGTGCTGGCTGCTGAAGGCGCTGAAGGAGACCATATTGAATACTTCATACCCAAGACTCTGCTACAAACTAGAGGTATTGTCAGGCAACATCACCGTGACAAGGTAACTGAGGAAAGGAGGATAGAAGCACAAACCAGTGAATCTGTACGATGGTACAACATGGTTGCAGCTGGCAATCCCAATCATTATGGCCGAAGAAGAGGACGAGGGAGAGAGGGATTAAAACTGGAAAGGGTGTAGTTTTAATCCTTCCCTTTCCACCCAAGAAGCAAATTAGAGATCAGCCCAAGTTTCGTCTTGAGGCGAAGCTCAATGCCTTAAGCCATATTGATGCTCTGTCCACAGAGCATTCTCTCTCTCTCAAATCATATACACTGATGGTTCCCTACACCGCACCACGGGTGCAGCTGGAAGTGCAGTTGTTCTGACAATGGGCGATAACTTGTACTTTGAGTGGGGGAGTCCGTATAAACAACTGGGCCTCTACCCTTCAGACTGAACTATTTGCCTTGCTCCTTGCACTGAAATGTGTACAAGTCTCCAAACTTGATACATTAATTGTAAGTGACTCCTTATCATCCTTAAATGCTCTCAACTCTTTAAGACATAACTGTAACATGTTCGTGTCCGAAGCTAGACACAAATACAACAAAATAATTAAGGATGGTAACAGAGTCCATTTCATGTGGTCTCCATCTCATGTTGGCCTCCGAATGCATGATAGAGCTGATAAGTTAGCCAAAGAATCTGCCTTTAAAGGAGCCGTTGAGTGTAACCTTGGATTGTCAATGAGCAATCTGAGAGCAGCAGTACACCGAGAACTTCAACAAGATCTTGTAGATCTGAGGCAAAGTGAAATTGACACCAGTAATTCCATCTATCATCATACTATCATGCAAGAGGAGCCACACATCTATGGATCATCCAATAAAATCAGCAGACTTCTAGATGTTACTACTGCTCGGCTTAGACTCGGTTACAAGTATCTCTGGGAATTCTCATTATCTGCCGATGTAGACCTGACCAAATGTAAACTGTGTCAACAAAATTATTCGCACACCCTCCGTCACTATGTGATGGAGTGCGAAAAGATACGTGAATTCGGAGACAATTCTATGACGAATGTTCCAGCGATGTGTAAATATTTCATTCAAAATGATCTGCTACCAGAAATTTTAGCCAAATATCCCCGACATCATATACATACATTGTATAAATGATACATTACATGGTTAATCTTGGATACAAGTCCAATATATCATCAAGTGTTCCAGTACTCATATAGTAATTACCAGTAGTGCTTGTTGTATGGATTTATTGTGTGATGTGAAGGGAAGCCGCCAGGGGGCAGCGTCCGAGTGAGAGTGCCAGGTGACGTTGGCGGGACCGCGCGGCCTACGCCAGACTTCCGGTCTCCGTGGTTACAAGTTCTTACCACAGTCTTCTAAATGGCCTCCTCCCTCCCGCCCCTCACAGTGATGGCCTCCTCCCTCCCGCCCCTCACAGTGATGGTCTCCTCCCCGCCCCTCACAGTGATGGTCTCCTCCCCCGCCCCTCACAGTGATGGTCTCCTCCCCCGCCCCTCACAGTGATGGTCTCCTCCCCCCGCCCCTCACAGTGATGGTCTCCTCCCCCCGCCCCTCACAGTGATGGTCTCCTTCTCCCGCCCCTCACAGTGATGGTCTCCTCCCCCGCCCCTCACAGTGATGGTCTCCTCCCCCGCCCCTCACAGTGATGGTCTCCTCCCCCCGCCCCTCACAGTGATGGTCTCCTCCCCCGCCCCTCACAGTGATGGTCTCCTCCCCCGCCCCTCACAGTGATGGTCTCCTCCCCCGCCCCTCACAGTGATGGTCTCCTCCCCCCGCCCCTCACAGTGATGGTCTCCTCCCCCGCCCCTCACAGTGATGGTCTCCTCCCCCGCCCCTCACAGTGACGGTCTCCTCCCCCCGCCCCTCACAGTGATGGTCTCCTCCCCCGCCCCTCACAGTGATGGTCTCCTCCCCCGCCCCTCACAGTGATGGTCTCCTTCACCCGCCCCTCACAGTGATGGTCTCCTTCTCCCGCCCCTCACAGTGATGGCCTCCTTCCCCGCCCCTCACAGTGATGGTCTCCTTCTCCCACCCCTCATAGTGATGGTCTCCTCCCCCCGCCCCTCACAGTGATGGTCTCCTTCTCCCGCCCCTCACAGTGATGGTCTCCTTCCCCCCGCCCCTCACAGTGATGGTCTCCTCCCCCCCCGCCCCTCACAGTGATGGTCTCCTCCCCCCGCCCCTCACAGTGATGGTTCCTCCCCCCGCCCCTCACAGTGATGGTCTCCTCCCCCCGCCCCTCACAGTGATNAGTTAAACCTAAACATAGTCATACTATACTTAAAACTAGTTGATAAATGTATATATGGAGAATTTTCACATTGGAAGTTAACAGAAGAACAATACTGTAAAGTATATTTTAAATGAATTGAAGCTAGTGGACAATTAGAAATGATACCTAGGAGCCAGGGTCCACCAGTCATTGGAAGCTGCACAACAAGTGGAGCTGCAGTAAAAAAAATAGTCAACCAAACTCTAGAAATAACAAAAGAACCCCCATCTGGACTACTATCCAAGCATGGAGACCTCATCTTTAGGAGGACATACAGTATCTGCTTTGGAGATGGTTCAACACAGAGTGAAAAATCATCCCAGAACTAGTCTACTCTCATCCTTGAAACAATTAAGAGCCACAGAACATCACCACTGCAAACCAGACATGACAGGATTAATCTCATCAAGACTTAAAATACAATACTAAAAAAATTGAAGGATATTAATCCAGAAACCCCTGTTTAAACGGTCAAAAGTAACACATACAAGAGGCAACAGCTTCAAGCTCAACAAGTCTTATGAAGGACAGAAAACAGGAGATGCTTTTTCACCCATAGAACTGCATACCCACCAAACCTGTAAATGCCAAGACGTTACTTCAATTCAAAATCCCGTTGGAAATAATACTAAAGAAAAATGAAGGGGGGGAGCCTTTGAAAAGCAACTGGCTTCCTGTCGTCGAGGCCACTAGAGAGATGGGAAAGGAACTATCAGGGGAAATCGGCAAGCTATTACGACTATATAGCACTTGGAAGGGATCAGAATAAGGATTTGGGATGGGACGGAGGAAAAAATGGTGCCCAACCACTTGGACGGGGGCCAGGATAAGGATTTGGGATGGGACGGAGGAAGTAATGGTGCCCAACCACATGGACGGTCGGGGATTGAATGCCGACCTGCATGAAGGTAGAGAGATGGTGGCCCTCAGGTATATTCCAGTAAATTTTTAAATAAAATAGTACTAGGTGAAATATAGGCATAAGGTTCTTGGGAAGGTGTTATTTGACAATGTTGTTTGAGAAACAAGAGTATGTAGGCTTGCAACTGTGTAGAAATTAGGTGCTTGTTTGTTTTGCTTTTGAAGTCCCAGTGGTGAAATGGTAACACACTCGCCCTGCGCTTCACGAGCGGTTTGGCGTAGGCTCGTATCCTGGCTGGGGGGGATTAACTAGGCGCCAATCTTATCAGTGTGCTTGTGTTCACCCAGCAGTGAATGGGTACCTGCTTGTTAAACGATTTGGCGTGGATCATATTCCGGGGAACATAAGATTAACGACTTGCCCGAAACGCTGTGTGCGCCAGTGGCTGTACAAGAACGTAACAACTCTTGTGTATATAAATAAATAAAAAAATACCTAAATAAAAATTGGGATTGGCTAAATTGGGATTGTCCCCACTCGCCTCAATTATAAGGTGAGAGGCCTGTGAGGACATAGACAACTGCACTGCAAGACCCTCTTGATCTAAAATCATTACGAATTGGTCATTGAATACCATAGTCCTAGCTCTTATTCACAGAGATCGCAACCGTAATGCTCGCCGTTGGGAAAACATGTTCTTATGACATTTGTATGTTCATTGTAATGAATTACATTGTTATTATGTTTAATTATACTGTGGTGCGTCCGGAAGTATGAATATAGATGTCTCCCCTGCATCTCGAATTTTCTGCTATAACATTCAAAGAAAATCGTAAATATTTCATGGTAAACTAAAATAAATATTAATGGCCCAAACGCAATAAAATAATAATAATAATAATAATTCATTATCATTATTATTATTATTATTATTATAAGCCGAACCAAGATTTCACACAAGTCCCCCCCCATGCACTCAGGCTTTTTAGTCTAGGAATTCTATTCCAACGCTTCTCTTCAACGCACAAAGATAGGTATTTATTTTTTACTTTGTGTTTCAAATAGGTATTTATATTATATTTTATAGTAAAATACTATTTACAACAGATATTTTATTTTTCATATATATTCTTGTGTGCATTCTTGTCACATGTTCCTGCGTAGTGGTGAGAGACGAGCTGGACCCGGATTCACGAAGCAGTTACGCAAGCACTTACGAACCTGCAGATCTTTTCTCAATCTTTGGCGGCTTTGTTTACAATTATTAAAGAGTTAATGAGCTCCGAAGCATCAGGAGGCTGTTTATAACAATAATAACAGTTGATTGGGAATGATTGATAGATAAAGATTAAGCAACCCAAAAGGTGGCACGGGCATGAATAGCCCGTCAGTAGTGGCTCTTTGGAGCCATTACCAGTATCATTAGCTGATACTGGAGATCTGTGGAGGTGCGACTGCACCCTGCGTGACGGGAGATGTCTCCCCCGTGGATGACTTTTGATTGGGAAGTTTTCATGCTTGTAAACTGTTTAATAAATGTAACCAAAGCCGTCAAAGATTGAGGAAAGCTGTACACGTTCGTAAGTGCTTGCGTAACTGCTTCGTGAATTCGGGTTCTGGTTGACAAATTGGAAGGAAGTATAATGGTAGGTGTAGCCAGAAGTGTGGTGGTGTAGGTGTAGCCAGAAGTGTGGTGGTGTAGGTGAAGGCAGAAGTGTGGTGGTGTAGGTGTAGCCAGAAGTGTGGTGGTGTAGGTGAAGGCAGAAGTGTGGTGGTGTAGGTGTAGCCAGAAGTGTGGTGGTGTAGGTGTAGCCAGAAGTGTGGTGGTGTAGGTGAAGGCAGAAGTGTGGTGGTGTAGGTGAAGGCAGAAGTGTGGTGGTGTAGGTGTAGCCAGAAGTGTGGTGGTGTAGGTGTAGCCAGAAGTGTGGTGGTGTAGATGTAGCCAGAAGTGTGGTGGTGTAGGTGTAGCCAAAAGTGTGGTGGTGTAGGTGTAGCCAGAAGTGTGGTGGTGTAGATGAAGGCAGAAGTGTGGTGGTGTAGGTGTAGCCAGAAGTGTGGTGGTGTAGGTGAAGGCAGAAGTGTGGTGGTGTAGGTGTAGCCAGAAGTGTGGTGGTGTAGGTGTAGCCAGAAGTGTGGTGGTGTAGGTGTAGCCAGAAGTGTGGTGGTGTAGATGAAGGCAGAAGTGTGGTGGTGTAGGTGTAGCCAGAAGTGTGGTGGTGTAGGTGTAGCCAGAAGTGTGGTGGTGTAGATGAAGGCAGAAGTGTGGTGGTGTAGATGTATCTAGAAGTGTGGTGGTGTAGGTGTAGCCAAAAGTGTGGTGGTGTAGGTGTAGCCAGAAGTGTGGTGGTGTAGATGAAGGCAGAAGTGTGGTGGTGTAGGTGTAGCCAGAAGTGTGGTGGTGTAGGTGAAGGCAGAAGTGTGGTGGTGTAGGTGTAGCCAGAAGTGTGGTGGTGTAGATGAAGGCAGAAGTGTGGTGGTGTAGGTGTAGCCAGAAGTGTGGTGGTGTAGGTGTAGCCAGAAGTGTGGTGGTGTAGGTGTAGCCAGAAGTGTGGTGGTGTAGGTGTAGCCAGAAGTGTGGTGGTGTAGGTGTAGCCAGAAGTGTGGTGGTGTAGATGTAGCCAGAAGTGTGGTGGTGTAGGTGTAGCCAGAAGTGTGGTGGTGTAGATGAAGGCAGAAGTGTGGTGGTGTAGGTGTAGCCAGAAGTGTGGTGGTGTAGATGTAGCCAGAAGTGTGGTGGTGTAGGTGTAGCCAGAAGTGTGGTGGTGTAGGTGTAGCCAGAAGTGTGGTGGTGTAGATGAGGGCAGAAGTGTGGTGGTGTAGATGAAGGCAGAAGTGTGGTGGTGTAGGTGTAGCCAGAAGTGTGGTGGTGTAGGTGTAGCCAGAAGTGTGGTGGTGTAGATGTAGCCAGAAGTGTGGTGGTGTAGATGTAGCCAGAAGTGTGGTGGTGTAGATGAAGGCAGAAGTGTGGTGGTGTAGGTGTAGCCAGAAGTGTGGTGGTGTAGGTGTAGCCAGAAGTGTGGTGGTGTAGGTGTAGCCAGAAGTGTGGTGGTGTAGGTGTAGCCAGAAGTGTGGTGGTGTAGATGTAGCCAGAAGTGTGGTGGTGTAGGTGAAGGCAGAAGTGTGGTGGTGTAGGTGTAGCCAGAAGTGTGGTGGTGTAGATGAAGGCAGAAGTGTGGTGGTGTAGGTGAGGGCAGGAGTGTGGTGGTGTAGGTGAAGGCAGGAGTGTGGTGGTGTAGATGAAGGCAGAAGTGTGGTGGTGTAGATGAAGGCAGAAGTGTGGTGGTGTAGATGAAGGCAGAAGTGTGGTGGTGTAGGTGTAGCCAGAAGTGTGGTGGTGTAGGTGTAGCCAGAAGTGTGGTGGTGTAGGTGAAGGCAGAAGTGTGGTGGTGTAGGTGTAGCCAGAAGTGTGGTGGTGTAGATAAAGGCAGAAGTGTGGTGGTGTAGGTGTAGCCAGAAGTGTGGTGGTGTAGGTGAAGGCAGAAGTGTGGTGGTGTAGGTGTAGCCAGAAGTGTGGTGGTGTAGATGTAGCCAGAAGTGTGGTGGTGTAGGTGAAGGCAGAAGTGTGGTGATGTAGGTGTAGCCAGAAGTGTGGTGGTGTAGATGAAGGCAGAAGTGTGGTGGTGTAGGTGAGGGCAGGAGTGTGGTGGTGTAGGTGAAGGCAGGAGTGTGGTGGTGTAGATGAAGGCAGAAGTGTGGTGGTGTAGATGAAGGCAGAAGTGTGGTGGTGTAGATGAAGGCAGAAGTGTGGTGGTGTAGATGAAGGCAGGAGTGTGGTGGTGTAGATGAAGGCAGAAGTGTGGTGGTGTAGATGAAGGCAGGAGTGTGGTGGTGTAGATGAAGGCAGAAGTGTGGTGGTGTAGATGAAGGCAGAAGTGTGGTGGTGTAGATGAAGGCAGAAGTGTGGTGGTGTAGATGAAGGCAGAAGTGTGGTGGTGTAGATGAAGGCAGAAGTGTGGTGGTGTAGATGAAGGCAGAAGTGTGGTGGTGTAGATGAAGGCAGAAGTGTGGTGGTGTAGGTGTAGCCAGAAGTGTGGTGGTGTAGGTGTAGCCAGAAGTGTGGTGGTGTAGATGTAGCCAGAAGTGTGGTGGTGTAGGTGTAGCCAGAAGTGTGGTGGTGTAGGTGTAGCCAGAAGTGTGGTGGTGTAGATGAAGGCAGAAGTGTGGTGGTGTAGGTGTAGCCAGAAGTGTGGTGGTGTAGGTGTAGCCAGAAGTGTGGTGGTGTAGGTGTAGCCAGAAGTGTGGTGGTGTAGATGAAGGCAGAAGTGTGGTGGTGTAGGTGTAGCCAGAAGTGTGGTGGTGTAGATGAGGGCAGAAGTGTGGTGGTGTAGATGAGGGCAGAAGTGTGGTGGTGTAGGTGTAGCCAGAAGTGTGGTGGTGTAGGTGTAGCCAGAAGTGTGGTGGTGTAGGTGTAGCCAGAAGTGTGGTGGTGTAGATGAGGGCAGAAGTGTGGTGGTGTAGATAAGGGCAGAAGTGTGGTGGTGTAGGTGTAGCCAGAAGTGTGGTGGTGTAGATGAAGGCAGAAGTGTGGTGGTGTAGGTGTAGCCAGAAGTGTGGTGGTGTAGATGAAGGCAGAAGTGTGGTGGTGTAGATGAAGGCAGAAGTGTGGTGGTGTAGGTGTAGCCAGAAGTGTGGTGGTGTAGATGAAGGCAGAAGTGTGGTGGTGTAGGTGTAGCCAGAAGTGTGGTGGTGTAGGTGTAGCCAGAAGTGTGGTGGTGTAGGTGTAGCCAGAAGTGTGGTGGTGTAGATGAGGGCAGAAGTGTGGTGGTGTAGATGAGGGCAGAAGTGTGGTGGTGTAGGTGTAGCCAGAAGTGTGGTGGTGTAGATGAGGGCAGAAGTGTGGTGGTGTAGATGAGGGCAGAAGTGTGGTGGTGTAGGTGTAGCCAGAAGTGTGGTGGTGTAGGTGTAGCCAGAAGTGTGGTGGTGTAGGTGAAGGCAGGAGTGTGGTGGTGTAGGTGTAGCCAGAAGTGTGGTGGTGTAGGTGTAGCCAGAAGTGTGGTGGTGTAGGTGAGGGAGGGGGGGGGTGGTCTGTAAGCACAGCTCACTACCGTGTTGTACCTGTCGAGTTATACCTTAGCTATTCTGACGTTTGAATTATTTATCGACTCTGGCCTTAAGAGTGTGGATGGAGGTGGTCTCCATAACTTCTTCTTTCATTGCATTCCACGTGTTGACCATCTATACAAAGGTGTGAATATTTCCTTACATATCTTCGACTCACTTGCATTTTCAGCGTCATCTTATGTCCGTTTTTTTATCCTATCCCTTTATTTAAAGAGGATGTCTTTGTCCGTCTTGTGTATTACATGTCAGTATCTTGTATATTGCGAGCATATTCCCTCTGTTCTGTTCATGTCGTTAGATCTAGTACTAACCTATCCTCACAGAGGTGTCATAGGCACAGTCAGAGAACACTGAACATCAATGGTCCACTGTTGTTCAGCATCCTGCCAGCAAGTATAGGATATGTTATCGGAACAAGCGTGGATATCTTCAAGAAATAATTGGATAGTTTTCTTCCAAAAAGTGCTGGACCAACCAGGCTGTGGTGGATATATGGGCTTGCGGGCCGCTCCAAGCAACAGCCTGTTGGACCAAGCCTTTTTTATTTTTATTAATTTATTTATTTATACATATACAAGAGTTCTTACATTCTTGTACAGTCACCAGCACGCATAGCGTTTCGGGCAGGTCCTTAATCCTAATTTTCCCTGGAATACGGCCCGCAGAATCATTTAACAACCGGCACCCAGTCACTGCTGGGTGAACAACAGCTACAGTTAAGGATTGGCGCCAAGTAAGTCGTCCTCGGCCAGGATACGACCCCAGGCCAAAGCGCTTGTGAAGCGCCGAGCAAATGTTTTACCACTACGCCACGGGGACTGCAAAGCTCTCACAACTTAAGCTTGGTCCCGGGCCGGGCTTGGGGAATAGAACTCCCAGAACCCAATCCAGGTACAATCCAGGTACACTCCCGGTTATGTTCCTGAACGATATTCTAATGTAGAAAAGACCCACTACATTTTATCTGGAAGCAAATAAACAAATGCAATTCAGCTTCAGATAGACAATGTTAACATCAGCAATAAAAATGATGGAAAGTTCCTTGGCCTATACCTAGACCAAAGACTCAACTTCAGCACCCACATACAACACATAACTAAGAAAGTTTCTAAAACAGTTGGTATTCTCTCTAAAATCAGATATTATGTACTTAACTGTGCTCTTCCCTCACTATATTATGCACTAATATATCCCTATCTTATTTATGGTATCTGTGCATGGGGTTCAACCACTGCAAACCACCTCAAGCCCATCATCACCCAGCAAAAATCTGCTATCAGAACAATAACAAACTCTGTTTTCAGACCACACTCTGCCCCCTTGTTTAAATCCCTAAATATTCTAAACATAAACTCACTCCACACATTTTCTTGTGTTATCTACATTTACAAAACCTTGTTCTTAAATGCAAACCATGCTCTGAAACTCTCCCTGGACAGATGTAATAGGACCCATTATCACCACATCAGAAATAAATATATCTTTCGATATCCTCAGAATCAAACTTAATCAGTGCAAACACTCTATGGAAATAAAGGGACCCAGTCTATGGAACTCATTACCTAATGAATTGAAACGCTGTCAAACGTTTGTCTTATTCAAACACAAAACAAAACATTACCTAATTTCATATTCATCGTTTCTTACCTAGTGCTCTAAACTCACACAGTATTTAGTGCTACTCAGTCACCCAATATATATGTACCTAAGCCATTACCTTTGTGATCATTGCTGTCATCTTATATATGTTATCAATTGGCTTTATTGTGTCTACTAATCTTTGTCAAATTATCAATCAAGCTATCAGTGCTATCAATCAAAGCAATCAATGTGCTTTAATATACTAATCTCTCATATTTTCCCTGCATGTGCCTGTTAACATTTTATAAATTTTGCAAGAATTTATTTCTTAATAATAGTGTTAGATTAAGGACCACCCGCCCGAAATATAAATAAATAAATATATATATATATATATATAATATATATTATATATATATATATATATATATATATAATATATGTATGTATATATATATATATATATATATATATATATATATATATATATATATACATATATATAATATATATATATATATATATATATATATAATATATATATATATATATTATATATTATATATAATATATATAATATACATAATGGAAAATAGTTAGTTTTTAGTTTTTTATTATTATTATTTTCTATCACAGACGTGGCCACACATTTACAATGCTAACCAGCATATATACATTTCTTCTGTCCTCCATGGACAGGGTTAGAGATGTGTTAAACATAAAATTCAGGGATTTATTGAACAAACAACCACAGAAGGTGATTGTAGTGCTTTTAAATGCTAACCTAACCTACAGACATAAATACATAGATAGTTATGCAGAGTTACGTCTGCCCTACATAAAGTGGTTTATGTGTCTTTTACATAGTGTTATTAATGTGCATTTACAAAGGTGAAATGTAATTCTGATCAGCTTCCACATATACTTTATACACATACATACGCATACATATACATATGTATATCTATACATAC
>WNGS01009202.1:8064906-8080839 GCA_020271785.1 Procambarus virginalis
ATACACATATACACATACATACATACATACACACAAAAAAATAACTACCCTCACAGGACGAGTATGGGGTGCACAATAAACTACCGCTCACAGGATGAGTATGGGGTGCACAATAACTACCGCTCACAGGACGAGTATGGGGTGCACAATAAACTACCACTCACAGGACGAGTATGGGGTGCACAATAAACTACCACTCACAGGACGAGTATGGGGTGCACAATAAACTACCGCTCACAGGATGAGTATGGGGTGCACAATAAACTACCGCTCACAGGACGAGTATAGGGTGCACAATAAACTACCGCTCACAGGACGAGTATAGGGTGCACAATAAACTACCGCTCACAGGACGAGTATGGGTGCACAATAAACTACCGCTCACAGGATGAGTATGGGGTGCACAATAAACTACCGCTCACAGGACGAGTATAGGGTGCACAATAAACTACCGCTCACAGGACGAGTATGGGGTGCACAATAAACTACCGCTCACAGGACGAGTATAGGGTGCACAATAAACTACCGCTCACAGGACGAGTATGGGGTGCACAATAAACTACCGCTCACAGGACGAGTATAGGGTGCACAATAAACTACCGCTCACAGGACGAGTATGGGGTGCACAATAAACTAGCCGCCTTCGTCGGCAACAATAAAAAATCAATGTAGGGCGGCGCCCTGGACCAATTACCGACCTTCCCCAGGGTGCAGCCTCAATAATTGTCTCACTCCCGGCTACCTATTTTACTGCTAGGTGGACATAGGCATCAGGAGAAAGGAAATGTAACCAATTGTTTCTGTTTTGACCGGATATTGAACCCGGGTGACTTGATTGTATACCGAGGATGTAGACCACTGTGGTACAGGACTCATACTCTATAAGAGCACCCCCCCCCCTAGTATTATCTACAATTCAATCTAACTTTTGCTCGTTTCAATACTCTTTCAGTTCTTATATAAATTTAACTTGTGCTTTGCAGACACAAAAGGCGGAGAGGCCACCGGGAGGAATAGTGCCGGAGCCATCAGTGTTGAAGGACTTTTTAACGTCCAGCACACTAGATGCTCAGCAGCAACATGATCCAGCCTTTGCCAAGTGAGTTGATTTACGTTTCTTACAGAACAGTAGACCAGGGTTCTTCAGGGCACCGGTCGCCACCCCAGTAATGGGCCCTGTGGGGCCTCTCGGCACCGGTCGCCACCCCAGTAATGGGCCCTGTGGGGCCTCTCGGCACCGGTCGCCACCCCAGTACTGGGCCCTGTGGGGCCTCTCGGCACCGGTCGCCACCCCAGTACTGGGCCCTGTGGGACCTCTCGGCACCGGTCGCCACCCCAGTACTGGGCCCTGTGGGACCTCTCGGCACCGGTCGCCACCCCAGTACTGGGCCCTGTGGGACCTCTCGGCACCGGTCGCCACCCCAGTACTGGGCCCTGTGGGACCTCTCTGACCTTTGCCACTGCTGCCCACCGGGGAGGGGGGAGGCATGATAGATGAACTAAACTATAAAGTTCCATGTCATGTGCCAATACATTAAGAATCAGGCGCAAATAATCAACTTTTGTCATAGTTTTGAATGTGTTTCATTGACGAGTTATGTGTGACATTTGGTTTTCGACTCCACAAGAGAGAAACAGACTTAGTGTGCAGATGTTTTGCGTGTACATTGTCATCGAGTAAGCCACACGCGGCCCAATAGCATGCAACAGGCACTCTCAAAAGTTAAATTTTCAAATAATTCATTTTATGACGTATATTTTATTAATTATAACAAATATCCGTAATATAATACAGTACTTCTTGACTAATGAGTCAAAAGTCTTAAATAACCTGACCTGTTATCTTGCTTTATATTACATGCCAAACGGTTTCAGCCTAAGTTCAAAAATATCATGTCGGCCATGATTTTTGTCGCCTTATGTTGAACTTTCTCCAACATTAGTTTAGTTTGTTTATTATGCACCCCATACCCATCTTGTGGGCGGTAGTGGAAAGGGTTACAGAGGCACATAATGGCCTCAGGGACTGAACCCCACAATTCATTTAGCTAAGCAAGTTACAATCTTGATGAGCTAGTTACAAAATTCAATACACATCGTCACATCAACAATAGGCTCGAGATCGACCACAAGTACAGTTTCTAAATTAAGCAACTGACATATGTGGAGAGCTAGTGTCACAATTGATATGTTTGTCCTGCTCACCGCCCCCCATCCAGCGGGCAGCGGTGGATAGGTTACAATCACTTATTTACTACCTACAGTTAGCAAACTGGAGATATTTGGCCAAGACTTCTGGCAGCAGATCATTTTGAATAAAATATTTACACATCTCTTGAACATGTGTTATAGAATTGTCTCTGAATTCACGTATCTTTTCGCACTCCATCACATAGTGACGGAGGGTGTGCGAATAATTTTGTTGACACAATTTACATTTGGTCAGGTCTACATCAGCAGATAATGAGAATTCCCAGAGATACTTGTAACCGAGTCTAAGCCGAGCAGTAGTAACATCTAGCCGTAACTGCCAAAACTGTGTTGTTTTAAAATATACCCAGAAAAGATCACCAAGGCAAATAGGGGGGGGGCGTTCGACAAGCCCCCGGCTTCCTGTCCTCGTCGAGGCCACTTGGGTTAGTGGCCCTCAGGTAAAAACTAAAACTGCTGACCAGGAGAACATGCAACAAATCTTTATTGCCTGAATCCACTCAAAACATCTAAATCATTTGGGCCACTTGAAGTTGTTCAATTTTTAAGTGGTTCCAGGCGAGAGAGATAAATAACAGGTTTAGATTTGGAAAACATTAGATGGACTTATTTAATTATCTGCACACGGAAATAACTCACTTTTATTCAGAGTTAGCTGAGAAATTTGGATTTGCTCCGTCAGGTTGTATGTACATAGACACCCATTGATGTTCATGTATTTACAATGAAGCGTAATATTTTACAGTGCAGAACTACACATACATATGTTATTGGTTGTTTTTGTGTAATACAATTTTTGGTTCTGGATACATCTAGTTTTTTACGTAACGTTACCACCAAAATTCTTGTGCATCACTTTGTTACAAAAGTGTCTTGGAATGCATTCCTACATACAAGTCAATTGAATATTATTCATATACTGTAATTGCCCATTGATACTAATGCAGTCTTATGTCTTTCTTACCTGAACAAAACTACTTTTCTTGCAAAAGTGTCTCGTGTGTTCTGGTCGAGGTTGTGTGCAAACTCATAACTTTTCATGAAAAGTATGTCATAAGTGAAGCTGTCTTTATTTATCAATTTACCAGGCTTCTGGCATTAGTGTAGAACCCATTTAAACTCCTGACATTGTTCCTAGGGAGCTGAGAGATTGCTCTTGCATTCTGCACATTACTTTTTCGTACATAATCACTGGGCGAAGGACTACGTCCTCTCCTCCATCCACTATCATCACCACCTCTCCTCTCCTCATCTTTACCTTTGAATCTTTGTATGCATGTGTTTCTTAACACTTAGTGTGCCTGTCTTTTTTTTGCTATTTTACTGTAGGGTCTGAGGAGAGGGTTATACCCTTCAAGATCTTTCAGTTTGTGTGTTCTGTTATACAGTGTACTGTATATTTGCAGGTTTCTGTCGGAGCAAACAGCAGGACACCGACACCGTGGGATACCCACCACTAGTGAACCCTCCAGGAAACATGCACAGTTTAATGACCTCTGGGTCAGAATAGACCCGCAGCCTCCAGAGTAAGTTCTGCTCCTGACTTGTGATGTAACACTGTTTTATATCTTCATTTTATTCTATTGTCATCGTAGATCTAAGAACAATACAGTACAGTCTATCATTATAAGATAACGTATTTTGATTTAATAGCTTTAGACTAGAATTGTTTCTCAATGTATTGTATTTATTAGGTGCCTATTTGGTATTAGCAAGGGTTTAATTTTGGGCCTACCCAGTTTTAGGTCTATATCAGTGACACTGATTAAAATATTGTGTGTCATCTATGTCTTAAGATTTGAGGTTAAAACTGTAATACAGTATATGGAAAAGTGGTATGTGAAGAGTGCATTAATTACTGGCATATGAAGAGCTTTGAACAAACTACACGAACGTTCAGAGTCTGACAAATGATGTATAGCAAAAGTCTGATTATATTTTGTGAACAACAATGCATAATTACAGCTCACGTATTAAAAATACTACTTTGCTTTCTGGGGAAAAAGTAATGTATCATGGGATGAAAACTTGACCAATCTTGGAAGCAGTAAGTTGAAATAATAAAAATAACTCTAGGCCTTTGAACACACCTTGGTGCATAACAAGGATATGATGAGTCAGCTTTACAAAACCTTCCAAGCCTCCACCTTGACTGTTTTATTCATACATGAAGACAATATTCACATAGACCTCACATTACTTAGCAAATAAGGCACAACATTTACGATATTGGCTATGTACAGTTGATGAACAATCTTACAAAGCCACTAATACATACAGCATTTTTGGCAAATCTAAAGGCTTACAATTTATTTGTGATACATGTACATTGAAATTTTATAGTGATTTATAAATCACTATAAACCTATAGTACAGGTAAACCTAAACATAGTCATACTATACTTAAAACTAGTGATAAATGTATATATGGAGAATTTTCACATTTGGAAGTTAACAGAAGAACAATACTGTAAAGTATATTTTAAATGAATTGAAGCTAGTGGACAATTAGAAATGATACCTAGGAGCCAGGGTCCACCAGTCATAGGAAGCTGCACACAAGTGGGAGCTGCAGTAAAAAAATAGTCAACCAAACTCTAGAAATAATCAAAAGAACCCCATCTGGACTACTTATCCAAGCATGGAGACCTCATCTTTAGGAGGGCATATAGTATCTGCTTTGGAGATGGTTCAACACAGAGTGAAAAAATCATCCCAGAACTAAGTCTACTCTCATCCTTGAAACAATTAAGAGCCACAGAACACTCACCACTGCAAACCAGACATGACAGGATTAATCTCATCAAGACTTAAAATACAATACTAAAAAATTGAAGGATATTAATCCAGAACCCCTGTTTAAACGGTCAAAAGTAACACATACAAGAGGCAACAGCTTCAAGCTCAACAAGTCTTATGAAGGACAGAAAACAGGAGATGCTTTTTCACCCATAGAACTGCATACCCACCAAACCTGTAAATGCCAAGACGTTACTTCAATTCAAAATACCGTTGGAAATAATACTAAAGAAAAATGAAGGGGGGGGGGAGCCTTTGAAAAGCAACTGGCTTCCTGTCGTCGAGGCCACTAGAGAGATGGGAAAGGAACTATCAGAGGAAATCGGCAAGCTATTACGACTATATAGCACTTGGAAGGGATCAGAATAAAGATTTGGGATGGGACGGAGGAAAAAATGGTGCCCAACCACTTGGACGGGGGCCAGGATAAGGATTTGGGATGGGACGGAGGAAGTAATGGTGCCCAACCACATGGACGGTCGGGGATTGAATGCCGACCAGCATGAAGGTAGAGAGATGGTGGCCCTCAGGTATATTCCAGTAAATTTTTAAATAAAATAGTACTAGGTGAAATATAGGCATAAGGTTCTTGGGAAGGTGTTATTTGACAATGTTGTTTGAGAAACAAGAGTATGTAGGCTTGCAACTGTGTAGAAATTAGGTGCTTGTTTGTTTTGCTTTTGAAGTCCCAGTGGTGAAATGGTAACACACTCGCCCTGCGCTTCACGAGCGGTTTGGCGTAGGCTCGTATCCTGGCTGGGGGGGATTAACTAGGCGCCAATCTTATCAGTGTGCTTGTGTTCACCCAGCAGTGAATGGGTACCTGCTTGTTAAACGATTTGGCGTGGATCATATTCCGGGGAACATAAGATTAACGACTTGCCCGAAACGCTGTGTGCGCCAGTGGCTGTACAAGAACGTAACAACTCTTGTGTATATAAATAAATAAAAAAATACCTAAATAAAAATTGGGATTGGCTAAATTGGGATTGTCCCCACTCGCCTCAATTATAAGGTGAGAGGCCTGTGAGGACATAGACAACTGCACTGCAAGACCCTCTTGATCTAAAATCATTACGAATTGGTCATTGAATACCATAGTCCTAGCTCTTATTCACAGAGATGCAACCGTAATGCTCGCCGTTGGGAAAACATGTTCTTATGACATTTGTATGTTCATTGTAATGAATTACATTGTTATTATGTTTAATTATACTGTGGTGCGTCCGGAAGTATGAATATAGATGTCTCCCCTGCATCTCGAATTTTCTGCTATAACATTCAAAGAAAATCGTAAATATTTCATGGTAAACTAAAATAAATATTAATGGCCCAAACGCAATAAATAATAATAATAATAATAATTCATTATCATTATTATTATTATTATTATTATAAGCCGAACCAAGATTTCACACAAGTCCCCCCCCATGCACTCAGGCTTTTTAGTCTAGGAATTCTATTCCAACGCTTCTCTTCAACGCACAAAGATAGGTATTTATTGTTTACTTTGTGTTTCAAATAGGTATTTATATTATATTTTATAGTAAAATACTATTTACAACAGATATTTTATTTTTCATATATATTCTTGTGTGCATTCTTGTCACATGTTCCTGCGTAGTGGTGAGAGACGAGCTGGACCCGGATTCACGAAGCAGTTACGCAAGCACTTACGAACCTGCAGATCTTTTCTCAATCTTTGGCGGCTTTGTTTACAATTATTAAAGAGTTAATGAGCTCCGAAGCATCAGGAGGCTGTTTATAACAATAATAACAGTTGATTGGGAATGATTGATAGATAAAGATTAAGCAACCCAAAAGGTGGCACGGGCATGAATAGCCCGTCAGTAGTGGCTCTTTGGAGCCATTACCAGTATCATTAGCTGATACTGGAGATCTGTGGAGGTGCGACTGCACCCTGCGTGACGGGAGATGTCTCCCCCGTGGATGACTTTTGATTGGGAAGTTTTCATGCTTGTAAACTGTTTAATAAATGTAACCAAAGCCGTCAAAGATTGAGGAAAGCTGTACACGTTCGTAAGTGCTTGCGTAACTGCTTCGTGAATTCGGGTTCTGGTTGACAAATTGGAAGGAAGTATAATGGTAGGTGTAGCCAGAAGTGTGGTGGTGTAGGTGTAGCCAGAAGTGTGGTGGTGTAGGTGAAGGCAGAAGTGTGGTGGTGTAGGTGTAGCCAGAAGTGTGGTGGTGTAGGTGTAGCCAGAAGTGTGGTGGTGTAGGTGAGGGCAGAAGTGTGGTGGTGTAGGTGAAGGCAGAAGTGTGGTGGTGTAGGTGTAGCCAGAAGTGTGGTGGTGTAGGTGTAGCCAGAAGTGTGGTGGTGTAGGTGAGGGCAGAAGTGTGGTGGTGTAGGTGTAGCCAGAAGTGTGGTGGTGTAGGTGTAGCCAGAAGTGTGGTGGTGTAGGTGTAGCCAGAAGTGTGGTGGTGTAGGTGTAGCCAGAAGTGTGGTGGTGTAGGTGTAGCCAGAAGTGTGGTGGTGTAGGTGTAGCCAGAAGTGTGGTGGTGTAGATGTAGCCAGAAGTGTGGTGGTGTAGATGAAGGCAGAAGTGTGGTGGTGTAGATGAGGGCAGAAGTGTGGTGGTGTAGATGTAGCCAGAAGTGTGGTGGTGTAGATGTAGCCAGAAGTGTGGTGGTGTAGGTGAGGGCAGAAGTGTGGTGGTGTAGATGAAGGCCGAAGTGTGGTGATGTAGGTGAAGGCAGAAGTGTGGTGGTGTAGATGTAGCCAGAAGTACTCACCTAATTGTACTCACCTAATTGTGCTTGCGGGGGTTGAGCTTTGGCTCTTTGGTCCCGCCTCTCAACTGTCAATCAACTGGTGTACAGGTTCCTGAGCCTACTGGGCTCTATCATATCTACATTTGAAACTATGTATGGAGTCAGCCTCCACCACATCACTGCCTAGTGCATTCCATTTACTAACTACTCTGACACTGAAAAAGTTCTTTCTAATGTCTCTGTGGCTCATTTGGGTACTCAGCTTCCACCTGTGTCCCCTTGTTCGCGCCCCTCCAGTGTTGAATAGTTCATCCTTGTTTACCCGGTCAATTCCCCTGAGGATTTTATAGGTTGTGATCATGTCCTCCCTTACTCTTCTGTCTTCCAGTGTCGTAAGTTGCATTTCCCGCAGCCTTTCCTCATAACTCATGCCTCTTAGTTCTGGGACTAGTCTAGTAGCATACCTTTGGACTTTTTCCAGCTTCGTCTTGTGCTTGGCAAGGTACGGGCTCCATGCTGGGGCCGCGTACTCCAGGATTGGTCTTACATATGTGGTGTACAAGATTCTGAATGATTCCTTACACAGGTTCCTGAACGCCGTTCTGATGTTAGCCAGCCTCGCATATGCCGCAGACGTTATTCTCTTTATGTGGGCTTCAGGAGACAGGTTTGGTGTGATATCAACTCCTAGATCTTTCTCTCTGTCTGTTTCATTAAGTACTTCATCCCCTATTCTGTATCCTGTGTCTGGCCTCCTGTATCCACTGCCTAGTTTCATTACTTTGCATTTACTTGGGTTGAACTTCAACAGCCATTTGTTGGACCATTCACTCAGTCTATCTAGGTCATCTTGTAGCCTCCTACTATCATCCTCTGTTTCAATCCTCCTCATAATTTTTGCATCGTCGGCAAACATTGAGAGGAACGAATCTATACCCTCTGGGAGATCATTTACATATACCAGAAACAGTATAGGTCCAAGGACTGACCCCTGCGGGACTCCACTTGTAACGTCTCGCCAATCTGAGACTTCACCCCTCACACAGACTCGTTGTCTCCTGTTGCTTAGGTACTCCTCTATCCACCGGAGTGCCTTCCCTTTCACTCCAGCCTGCATCTCCAACTTTCGCACTAGCCTCTTGTGTGGCACTGTATCAAAGGCTTTTTGGCAATCTAAAAATATGCAGTCTGCCCACCCTTCTCTTTCTTGCCTTATTTTTGTTGCCTGGTCGTGTGGTGTGTGTAGATGTAGCCAGAAGTGTGGTGGTGTAGATGAAGGCAGAAGTGTGGTGGTGTAGATGAAGGCAGAAGTGTGGTGGTGTAGATGTAGCCAGAAGTGTGGTGGTGTAGATGTAGCCAGAAGTGTGGTGGTGTAGATGAAGGCAGAAGTGTGGTGGTGTAGGTGTAGCCAGAAGTGTGGTGGTGTAGATGTAGCCAGAAGTGTGGTGGTGTAGATGTAGCCAGAAGTGTGGTGGTGTAGATGTAGCCAGAAGTGTGGTGGTGTAGGTGAAGGCAGAAGTGTGGTGGTGTAGATGTAGCCAGAAGTGTGGTGGTGTAGATGAAGGCAGAAGTGTGGTGGTGTAGGTGTAGCCAGAAGTGTGGTGGTGTAGATGAAGGCAGAAGTGTGGTGGTGTAGGTGAAGGCAGAAGTGTGGTGGTGTAGATGAAGGCAGAAGTGTGGTGGTGTAGGTGAAGGCAGAAGTGTGGTGGTGTAGATGAAGGCAGAAGTGTGGTGGTGTAGATGAAGGCAGAAGTGTGGTGGTGTAGATGAAGGCAGAAGTGTGGTGGTGTAGATGAAGGCAGAAGTGTGGTGGTGTAGGTGAGGGCAGAAGTGTGGTGGTGTAGATGAGGGCAGAAGTGTGGTGGTGTAGGTGAGGCAGAAGTGTGGTGGTGTAGATGTAGGCAGGAGTGTGGTGGTGTAGGTGAAGGCAGAAGTGTGGTGGTGTAGATGAAGGCAGAGTGTGGTGGTGTAGGTGAAGGCAGAAGTGTGGTGGTGTAGGTGAGGGCAGAAGTGTGGTGGTGTTGATGAAGGCAGAAGTGTGGTGGTGTTGATGAAAGCAGGAGTGTGGTGGTGTAGGTGAAGGCAGAAGTGTGGTGGTGTAGATGAAGGCAGAAGTGTGGTGGTGTAGATGAAGGCAGAAGTGTGGTGATGTAGATGAAGGCAGAAGTGTGGTGGTGTAGATGAGGGCAGAAGTGTGGTGGTGTAGATGAAGGCAGGAGTGTGGTGGTGTAGATGAAGGCAGAAGTGTGGTGGTGTAGGTGTAGCCAGAAGTGTGGTGGTGTAGATGAGGGCAGAAGTGTGGTGGTGTTGATGAAGGCAGGAGTGTGGTGGTGTAGATGAAGGCAGAAGTGTGGTGGTGTAGATGAAGGCAGAAGTGTGGTGGTGTAGGTGTAGCCAGAAGTGTGGTGGTGTAGATGAGGGCAGAAGTGTGGTGGTGTAGGTGTAGCCAGAAGTGTGGTGGTGTAGATGAGGGCAGAAGTGTGGTGGTGTTGATGAAGGCAGGAGTGTGGTGGTGTAGATGAAGGCAGAAGTGTGGTGGTGTAGGTGTAGCCAGAAGTGTGGTGGTGTAGATGAGGGCAGAAGTGTGGTGGTGTTGATGAAGGCAGGAGTGTGGTGGTGTAGATGAAGGCAGAAGTGTGGTGGTGTAGGTGCAGCAAGAAGTGTGGTGGTGTAGGTGAGGGCAGAAGTGTGGTGGTGTAGGTGAGGGGGGGGGGAGGTCTGTAAGCACAGCTCACTACCGTGTTGTACCTGTCGAGTTATACCTTAGCTATTCTGACGTTTGAATTATTTATCGACTCTGGCCTTAAGAGTGTGGATGGAGGTGGTCTCCATAACTTCTTCTTTCATTGCATTCCACGTGTTGACCATCTATACAAAGGTGTGAATATTTCCTTACATATCTTCGACTCACTTGCATTTTCAGCGTCATCTTATGTCCGTTTTTTTATCCTATGCCTTTATTTAAAGAGGATGTCTTTGTCCGTATTGTGTATTACATGTCAGTATCTTGTATATTGCGAGCATATTCCCTCTGTTCTGTTCATGTTGTTAGATCTAGTACTAACCTATCCTCACAGAGGTGTCATAGGCACAGTCAGAGAACACTGAACATCAATGGTCCACTGTTGTTCAGCATCCTGCCAGCAAGTATAGGATATGTTATCGGAACAAGCGTGGATATCTTCAAGAAAAAATTGGATAGTTTTCTTCCAAAAAGTGCTGGACCAACCAAGCTGTGGTGGATATGTGGGCTTGCGGGCCGCTCCAAGCAACAGCCTGTTGGACCAAGCCTTTTTTATTTTTATTAATTTATTTATTTATACATATACAAGAGTTCTTACATTCTTGTACAGTCACTAGCACGCATAGCGTTTCGGGCAGGTCCTTAATCCTAATTTTCCCTGGAATACGCCCGCAGAATCATTTAACAACCAGGCACCCAGTCACTGCCGGGTGAACAACAGATACAGTTAAGGATTGGCGCCAAGTAAGTCGTCCTCGGCCAGGATACGAACCCAGGCCAAAGCGCTTGCAAAGCGCCGAGCAAATGTTTTACCACTACGCCACGGGGACTGCAAAGCTCTCACAACTTAAGCTTGGTCCCGGGCCGGGCTTGGGGAGTAGAACTCCCAGAACCCAATCCAGGTACAATCCAGGTACACTCCCGGTTATGTTCCTGAACGATATTCTAATGTAGAAAAGACCCACTACATTTTATCTGGAAGCAAATAAACAAATGCAATTCAGCTTCAGATAGACAATGTTAACATCAGCAATAAAAATGAGGAAAGTTCCTTGGCCTATACTTAGACCAAAGACTCAACTTCAGCACCCACATACAACACATAACTAAGAAAGTTTCTAAAACAGTTGGTATTCTCTCTAAAATCAGATATTATGTACTTAACTGTGCTCTTCCCTCACTATATTATGCACTAATATATCCCTATCTTATTTATGGTATCTGTGCATGGGGTTCAACCACTGCAAACCACCTCAAGCCCATCATCACCCAGCAAAAATCTGCTATCAGAACAATAACAAACTCTGTTTTCAGACCACACTCTGCCCCCTTGTTTAAATCCCTAAATATTCTAAACATAAACTCACTCCACACATTTTCTTGTGTTATCTACATTACAAAACCTTGTTCTTAAATGCAAACCATGCTCTGAAACTCTCCCTGGACAGATGTAATAGGACCCATTATCACCACATCAGAAATAAATATATCTTTCGATATCCTCAGAATCAAACTTAATCAGTGCAAACACTCTATGGAAATAAAGGGACCCAGTCTATGGAACTCATTACCTAATGAATTGAAACGCTGTCAACGTTTGTCTTATTCAACACAAAACAAAACATTACCTAATTTCATATTCATCGTTTCTTACCTAGTGCTCTAAACTCACACAGTATTTAGTGCTACTCAGTCACCCAATATATATGTACCTAAGCCATTACCTTTGTGATCATTGCTGTCATCTTATATATGTTATCAATTGGCTTTATTGTGTCTACTAATCTTTGTCAAATTATCAATCAAGCTATCAGTGCTATCAATCAAAGCAATCAATGTGCTTTAATATACTAATCTCTCATATTTTCCCTGCATGTGCCTGTTAACATTTTATAAATTTTGCAAGAATTTTTTCTTAATAATATGTGTTAGATTAAGNGCATTGAAAAGCTTAGTGTTAACATTATCTACAGTCGACAAGTTTGAGGTTCTGAGCTAGGCTAAGATTTTGGGTAATATCAGCCTGGATAAAATACATGAACGTTTCTTTAACATTAGTGATAAAGAGTTGTCTCTAAACCCTTAGATTTATTCATAATTACTTAGTAATGTATGTGAATAGTTTCTCTACCAATTTGCATGCCAGAAACACTTTGAATTTGTGTCTTCATAATAATAATAATAATAATAATAATAATAATTATAATTGATGTAATATTATAGACATGATGTAGTGTAGCATCCGTAGTCACACAACATATGTTATATACAGCCACATATATACAGCCACATATAAACAGCAGAGCATTCTTTAAACCTACAGGTAAGCCACTGCCAATACACACAGATGTCACACTAACGTGATGCTTCACATGGACAAATCCACAAGGGCCGTGACGAGGATTCGAACCTGCGTCCGAGAGCATCCCAGACACTGCCTTAATCGACTGAGCTACGACATGGTAAAAGGGTTGAAACCGAACTGTCGTAGCTCAGTCTATTAAGGCAGTGTCTGGGATGCTCCCGGAGGCAGGTTCGAATCCTCGTCACGGCCATTGTGGATTTGTCCACTGTCAATATTTTTATGGACGGTTATAAATATTAATTAGCATAATACAGTAAAGGTGTAAATGAAACGTATGTTGATCATTATTAAAAACAAAATATGTTATAATATATACCTATTTTAGTTTCTGAATATGGTTGGTACGCGTCAAGGAAACCCTGACATCAGGTCCTCTCTTGTTTACAGAGGACTTCACTCCTAATAGACATCTTCCCTAAAATATTGTTAGTTACTAAATCTTAATTTAGTCTATCTTGACCGCAAACTAAATTTCATGAATTTGTCTCTCTTATATATTTTAAAACGATTAGTGTTGTGATAACTTTTGAGCTTGTATTAAGTATTTAGTAACCTTATTTGTATCTTATTTATTTTTACCTCGACATGTTTTGTCAAAGTATAACAGTTCTTGTTAATCCTAATACGGTGAGGCTTCACTATGTGACTGTTCACTGAGCAACCTATCCTCCACCCGAGACTTTGCACAACCTATCCTTCACCCCGAGACTTTTCACAACCTATCCTTCACCCCGAGACTTTGCACAACCTATCCTTCACCCCGAGACTTTGCACAGCCTATCCTTCACCCCGAGACTTTGCACAACCTATCCTTCACCCCGAGACTTTGCACAACCTATCCTTCACCCCGAGACTTTGCACAACCTATCCTTCACCCCGAGACTTTGCACAACCTATCCTTCACCCCGAGACTTTAAGTCGAATATTGACTTACGTAGATTATAGCAAGTCAATATTGGAGTTGTAAATTTAGCCGCTAACAAATGACTCTTTCCTAAGGTGTAATATTGAGCATTTTTCATAAATATAAGCTAGACTTTTATTATATATTGTAAGTTTGTTTATTAAGTAAGGTAAGGTATTTTGATTACATTGATTCATGTGAATTTACAATACGGACGTCTTAACTCATGGCTTAGAATGTAGTCGAGGTTATTATAAGTCAACTCATAAACAAAATCAAGAAAAGTTTATTCATTACTTGACTAGAACGTCATGAACCCAGCAACAGGTTCTTTGAACACAACCGGATCTCATTCTGGGCTTGGAAACATTCTCGGGTTCACGAGGCTATTTACATCAAATACATTTTATTTGCTTGGATACTCTCTCTCTTTTATTTACGGAACAGTCGCTTGTACCAGACTTGTTGAGGCTGTTGTGCACTTGTAGGTTTAGCTCGAGCGTTGCTTCACTGTTGTGTTGTTGTTCCTGCAGGCCACTTCTTGGGGAACCACACGGTGCTGGACGTGGTGCGCTCAGCCGGCCTCGTCGTTCAACACGTCGCTCCCGAGACCAGGATTAAGAGGTACAAACTCCTATCCTAGCCTGCCTTTCTTATCCTGTTGAGACAGTTCCCACCCCACCCTCCCACATCCTATTCTCGTCTTGGGCTGATCCATCTAGCCTCCCCAGTCTTGCCTTGACCTGACCCATATCCCCCCTACATTCTCTCCTTGGTCAGACACTCCCCCCCCCCCGTTCACCCCCTGGTCTGACCTACTCCACCCCCATCCTCATCCTAGCCTCACCCATTCCACTCTTGCCTCGTCCATTCCATGCCTTATACCATTCCATCCTTCCTATAACTTCACTTCGACCAGTTTCATCGTCCCATTGTCTCATTCTTATCTGACTCATAATATCAAGACTCGTCCTGATTTACCCAATCTGTTAATGTACCTCGTTCCCTTTCAGATGCTTCCTTAACACCCCCCCCCCCCCCCACAAGCTCATTCTTACTACCCATCTATCCTTATTCTTTAATACATCCACACACAACCCACTCACAAACATGTATGTGCTCCTGTCATTCATCATTCCTCTGTTGATATTCTGTTCTATTTTGATTTATAAATTCTATAGCTGCACTGAGCCATACATTGTCTATAATATTTCATTCTTGTTTATGGGGACAGGAAGCCTGCACTTAGATTTCCAGTCCCCCTCCCCCCCTAGGGGCGTTTGGCGATTGTTTGCGCACCTCGAAATGCAAACAATCTACACTTATACATACGCTTGTTGAGAGCCTTGGTCTTGTAATCAATGCCGCTACAACTAAGGTATTTTAACAGACAAATTGGTAATCGCAAAGTGGACCACGAAACTAAGAGATGCATAACGTACCAATAGACTATGTCTCTTCTTGCAAATACCTTGGTGTCTATGTCCCTTGTACCTCAACTGCAGTCATAAGTTACATCAACAATGTAGAGACAGACTCAAGGCTCTCAGAACTGTAGTGGGGGTACAGCCCTAATACGGCGTTAAATTATATTAGATAGCAAAAATTATGTATTTAGCTATATAAGTCTCTGATAGACTATCATGCACCACCTTTGGTCCTGCAAATGGAAAAAGTATTGATAGACTTGGAAAAAAATGCAAAATGAAGCACTCAGAATTATACTTGGCTGTCCTATAACCATAGAAGTCAATTGTTCATCACAATGAAATGTGTGAAGTAAAAACATGTGTATGGGGCAAGTAACAACATCAGCAGACTAACAGATGTTGTCACAGCTCGAATAAGACTTGGCTACAGTATCTCTGGCAGTTCGGCTTGTATAGGATCTATATGAAGTAAAGTGTAAAGTGTGTGTGGACACGAGCAGAGACACACACACTTGAGCATTATATCATGGACTGTAATAAAATTGAGCCTTTAGAGTTAAATGTAAACTCGCGCTGTATGAAATGGTAAACCATCTTATTACTAAGGATAAAATATCAGAACTCCTTGCACTGTATCCATATATCGCTTCCAGTAGATAACGACATACGAGATTAAGAACAAGTAGTGTATTGTGAAGACTAATAATAACTAACAGAGCTTCCCTATGACTGTAATATTTCCATTACT
>WNGS01009202.1:8084579-8105462 GCA_020271785.1 Procambarus virginalis
AATGAGGTCTACAAATTTACAGGTCCAAAAATCTTCTGTTTAGCTTCATATGCTTCCCAGTCTATGGATTTCAAGTGAAGTCGCCGACTATCAACAGTCGTGAACTATCGTTATCCACTCTCGCTATGATCTCTCATTATTGTTATAAGACCTTCTCGTTTACTACCTAGCTCCTCCTTTGACCATGTGCTGCTTAGCGGTGGACTATATGCATTTATGATCATTAGTTTATCATCCTCATGGCAGATCTCTAGTGCTATTATGTCAACTTCTTGTGGATTGGCAGTCATTATTTCTTCACCTTTAGGTGTTCTTTCACCAGCACAGCAACGCCACCGCCTTTCCTAATTTTCTGTCCCGTCTCCAAATTGAGTAGCCCCTTGGGAATATGACCTCATTTAAAATAGCATCTTCAAGTTTTGTCTCCGTGAGTGCAACAATGTCTGGTGTCTGCAGCTGTATTATATCACTTAACTCCAGTATCTTTGATCTTACTCCATCTATGTTGGTGTATGCATCTTCAGGAACTTGTTCCCCCTCTTCTTATTTTTCACCCCCCTTCTCTAATGATTTTGTTGGTTTGCCTTATGTACCACTTTACTGGTCTGCTTACCCCTATCACTTTGTAGAAAAAAGAATTGATTTCTTCTTCATTCCTGCTCTCGTTTAAACGTTTTGCCTCGGCGAGGTTCAGCTTCAGCTTCTCTCTATCTTCTTTTGAAAGATCTCGTCTTAACGACCACACTTTCCCATTCTTATCACTTTGTAATTTTCTAGCATTCCTTAGTACTTCTGCCATCTGTTTGGCACCATTAGTGATCCTCAAAGGTCGATCTTTCCCTTTACATATCTGCCTATTCTCCTGTAGTTGCACAACATTCTCTATGGTTGTAAGACCTTCCACGAGGCCAACAATTTTATCTACTACTTTTGCTTCTCTACAGCTCTTTCTGACCTAGATGTTATCTCCTTTTCTTTGCAACCAAAAATGATCAGGGACTTACTCCGATCAACTGTGTTTTGCACCAACTTCGGGTTAGATGCCATTCTTTCCTCACTACTAGACTAATGTTGTTTTATCTTGGTTGCTGCAGTGTTGACTCCTTTACTTGCTTCTATTTTTTCCTTCTCCTTGGCCACTTGTGCATAAGTGAGTTGCATATCTTTCTTGCACTGTTCTATTCCTGTGTAACTTCCTCCATCTGTGCTGACAAAAGCTGTTTCTCTGTTGAAATTCCTTACCTAACCTATTGTAGTCATTTATGTTTAAATTTACTTTAACTTCTTCCAAAGCTATTTTTAAGAGTATTTTCTTCTTCCATGGCTTGCAATTTGTTTCCAATTGAATCTTATCCTTGCACAAGTCTTTCACTACACCCTCAAGACATACAACTTTGCAATTTAAATGGTCATTACTTTCTTTCAATTTACTAATTATTTCTACACGAGAGGTCACTATAGTATCTAAATTTACCAACAGGTGTGGTGAACCCGTGTATCCGCGGGCCATTTAAATCTTGCATAGTACTCCAAAGCATCACATGATGCGATGCGCAATTTACTGCAAGTCGGTCAAAGCATCATATGATGTGATGCGCAATTGAAGGGTTAAGCATGTGGCAGTGTAACTTATATTATTGCATGTGACCATTATATTATAGTTTGCATTCTTATACATATGAGAACAATTGTTTTCTCAATTATTATAAATATTAAAAAGTCCTTCATTACCATCCATCATCCTGGATGAAGACAGAAGGAGAGAGAATTATGGGTAGTGTCGGAGAGAGTTCAGTTAGCCGAGAGACGTCACCTGGGAAACATATACGGTTAAGTGTTCTGTACTGTTGTAGTAATGTAGCATAATTTTTGTCTGGAGGAACATTATCTTTTAATTATTTAACCATTGATTCACTAGTGTTATTCAAAGTGATTGCCATGTTCGATAGTATTGATATTACATGCTTTTAGTTTGTTTGTTAAATATATTATACTATATATATATATAAATTCTACCTATGTTTATAACCTGGTATATTTTTTCTTTCTTGTACTGTATCACAGGGCACCCTGGTATATCATATTTACATACAGTCAGTATCCCTAGACTATGCTTAACCCTGTACCCAATATTACGAATGGTGCATACGAACAGTAACAGGGATGACCCTGAAGAAACCAGAAGATCTGCCGAAGCCAGATCTGACCCAGTGGGTAGACCAGAACGGTGAAGTTCAGAGTCCCGCACAGCTGCTCGAACAACCGACGTGTGACCAGGGTGCCCTTGAAAAATAGCTGGAGGCGGGACCGCAGCCACAACAGTGTGGCAGGAGGGAGAGACAAGGAAGCTGTCCGAGAGTCCTACACAAGACCCGATTAAGTCCGAACCTGAAAGGGAACCAAATGGGACTTCCTTCAGTTCACCAAGAACCCGAGCCCAGAGAGCTGGGAAAGAACCATATTCCTGGCGAGCAGACAATACGGACTGGCTGGGAGCCCACACCAGACAGTCATTGAAGTAAGCCAGAACCTGGACCCATAACAGACGCAAACAGATCACCACGACCCGGGTAGGGCATGTGAACACTCGAGATGCCAGATTCAAGCCGAATGGAAAGCAATGAAAGCGGTAAGCTTGATGCCCCATGACAAAACCGAGCCAGTCCCCGAACCCCGGATGAATCGGGAAGCACCAATATGCATCCGGAGGTCCAGACACCCCTATTGCCCCGTCAACGGGGCAACCCGCGAAAAGGTCGACAACTCCTACGAGAGCCCAACCGATGCTGAGAGCGATCACTGCGCGACCAGATGCCAATGGCTCCAGAGGTGGTGCCGGCCCTGAATTTGGTACTACTGGCTTACGACGACTAAAGGAACTCCGAGACCTGGCCCGACCCGTCCGGGCAGGACCTCCATGGCCCTCCCGGAGAACCTACAAGTTCGACAAAGGCCATCAACTAGACGAAGCCGTCTGCAAAAAATGCACTACTACAGACTCTGCAAACAGCAACGGAAAATATGGGATGAAAATCTAAGAGCCAGGGCCCAAGACGATTCCAAAATTTGGACGAGCATCGCCTGTCAGCACGCGAGGCGAGAAGTGAAGAACAGACACCGCCTCCCTCAGAAACGGCGCATACAACTTCACCAACGCAGCCGGTGCCCGAGCTGCCGAAGCAAGCACACCGGGCCCTGGCCCGGAACCCAGCTCCTCCACACCCAGCACGAGCCAGTCCGAAGACAGCTCCAGCAGGGAAAATAAGCGCAAGACCGAAGCCAAGTGCCCACGGGCGCACAAATCCTCGGCCACCAGGGATGCCGAGAAGGAGGGAACCTGCGCGTGAAGCCGCACCTGGCCGACATCATAAGGAAGGACGGGGGCGAACAAGCACGCCTTGAGATGCTCCAACTCACTTCCCCCCCCCAGGAAAACCTGAACGACCGTAGGTAACTCTCGCCATTCAAGTGTGCAGTCTGACAAGATGAATACCAAGTCCCCCACGACGAAAAAGCAGTCTGCCAGCCAGGAGACTCCGGCAACTTGTAACACGCCCAAGAAAGAAAAGAGGAGCCAAACTCAAAAAGAACCAGTATAATTCAGCGGGGCAGCTGCAGGGCATCCAGAAAGGCAACTAACCTTGCACGTTGCTGCAACTTAAACCTTGCATGCAATGCTAAAGCTGCCTGCACCCAAATATCAGCCCCAGTAGACTGGGTGAATGGAGCACAAGCAAAGAACACCACTCACAGTACTCCGGGTCATAGGTGTCACTGACCCTAACAGGTAGCATGGCAGAGGCAGACGGTGAGTTTCCCCCTGAGACAAGGAGACAGAGCAACCTTCAAACTCGCACAAGGCGAGGTGGGACTTGGAGGTCTCCTACACTGGACCAACGAGCCCCAATGGGGGTTTCCAGGGCCCTTAGGCTCACTGCTAAGGAAGCCCAGGCGAGGTACTGCTAACGGGTTATCCCAGAGCTACCAAGCAAACACCTAAAAGCTGAACCCCTGCTACATGTGCAAGCACAGGAACCTAGTAGAGGGCAACCAAAAACCTACTTGTGGTCCTACCGCCACACCTGTCAGACCCCCGCCAGGCAAAACAAGACAAAAACAAAAAAAAAACGCAAAAGCACAACGTTTCCAGGTGAATAGAACCAGTCGCTATGCATATATCAGACAACTGCACAGTACCTCACATCCCAGCCAGCGACGAAACTACTGTACCTCCTGCCCATGGGAAAACCGCCGTAAGAATCACCCCAGCTGAACCCCCATGGGCGGGCAATCACCGAGCAGTGACAGAACCACACGAAGGTAGCTGTTCCTGAACGGCTCATAGAAGATAACCCTGAAGCCGCAAAGGCAGTACTTACAGGGCACCTAGGGAAGGTAGCCCTAGGTGCATGCAGCTCCAGTACTATTGTATTACTCCTGGCTCTCACACCACCAATACAGAGCAACAACACCGCACTGCAGCACTGCGCAAGGAGTGGAGCCAGAGCGATCGACCATTCACCATCACAACAACCTTTGAACTGAGGAGAGTTGCCGGCGTGGAGGTCTGGGGAACCCCCCCCCCAGGGAATGGGGGGGGGTTGCGCAGACAAATGTGTGGTGGTTGTGGTGATATGTTTGTCTCCCAGTTTTTGATTGGGGAGTTCTGTATGATTTTTCAGCTTTCGGTTTGCAATTTTTTGACCAGCAGTAGTTTGTTTTGAAATTCCTACCTTTCTGGGTGCCTGACCTGGTAGATGGTAGACAAAGACTGCTTCCAATTACACAGGGGTGTCTTTAGGTCATTGCTCCTTGTGCCTCTCTCGAGGGGGCCAGGTTCTGGCTCTGGTCCCTGGTAGGCTTAGAACTCCTTCAATTGACTGTTGCCACAGTCTAATATACACACATCAGCCCGGTATAGCTCCAGGGAGCCAAAAGAGCTCTCCACAGAAACCCCTATAGAAATGTCGTCCCGAAGGCACAATGGAACAAACCCTAGCACCCAGCCCCTGTACTCTTATTACACCTGGCCACCACGCCACAATGTAGCAGAGAACGTCACTAAGGCAAAACACTGCCAGGAAATAGAGGCCAGAGTTGATGACCGCCCTAGATCGCATTAGCCAATGCACTGGAGTTGCTTAGTAACCAGCACGGAGGGTCTGGGGATCCCCCTCATCCCCTTCCCAGGGAGAGGAGGGATGAGCAGACAAGCAGCGAGGTGTGACATTTGCCCGTTTGCTTGTTTCCTAGGGATTTGGAGGGAGTTCTGCCTCTGTTTGGTTTTTGGTTGCAATTTTCTTACCTTGTGGGGTCTTTTATTATGCCTACCTTTCTAGGTGCCTAACTCGGTCAATGGCAGATTAGGAAAACCCCCCCAATCACAGGGGGGAGGGGTTCCAGGGGCCATTGCTCCTTGTGCCTCTGAGGGAGGCCAGGTTCTGGCTTGTGGTGCCCGGTAGGCTGAACTCCACTGACTAATGCCCTAGTCTAATATATCGCATATTAGCCTAATAGCTCCAGGGAGCCGAGGGGGCTCCCCCACAGAGAATGGTGCTTTTGTCACTTTCACACTGCATATATACATAAATACTGAAGTTTATAACTATCTATGATTTTGTGCATCATAACAAACCACTAAGGTGGTTTTGAGCCTACACACAGTAAAGCATCAACCCACTAGTCAGCTGACGATTGCACCTGCACGACTACATAATGCCTCCAGTATAAAATACCTATTGCTAACTCTAGGCACAATGTTGCTATTATCATCATCAGCATCCTGGTCACTAAATACCAAATATGAATCATTTGGCACAAGTTTATTTTCTAAAGAAGCATGAGGTCATTTCATAATGCATAGATACACTAAATAATGGCTGTCTGTCATGCTGTGAACATTTGTAAACAGCATTTGTGCTCACTGATATCTCAACATTGTACACAGTCAGGATCTCCTGTACTATCATCACAAAATAATAGCAATTACTTGTGTATTTCGTCATTTTTAAGTGATGCTGTGGACAAGTTGAACAGTTGTGCTGTTAGCTCATGCTGCATGTGACAGCTTTGGTTGCTTACTCAGACTCTTCACATCTAGGAGCAGTGTCCACAATTTTTTAAAAAGGATGTCTGTTTGCTGGAGGGCTGAGAAAGCTGATGCGAGTCCTGTATACCCATGGGACTTTAAATTTACATAGTAATGTACTCTAAATCATCCCTCTAGGACTCGTGCAGTGTGGTCAGATATGCTGAAAGCATCCCTTTATGACTCAAGCAGTAGAAAGGTTAAGTGCTATATAGTCCTACTGACTTGGTGCTTTTTCTTCAATTTCCTTTCCTTCTATCTACAGTTTCAATAGTAGGCATGACAAATTCAATGAAAATTGTTAGTAGTAATTTAACAGATATCCAGAATGAAGAGGCAAAACCAAAGCTATTCCTTCCTACCTTGAAGCATTTTTTTTCATTATCTTCTTAAATCTAAAAAATGAAACATCTGCCGAACACTGTTTTAAAAAGTCATATAGTACAGTATCAAGTTTATTATAACTATAAAATGAGAAAAGTACAGAATCAGATATTTATATTTACCAATAGGACATGCCAGTGACATCACAATTTTTTCACGGAAAGGATCAATCGGTGGGTTTGTGACTTGGGCAAACAGTTGCTTGAAATAGTCATAAATAAGAGGCTGGAACTCTGACAGGCATGCTAGTGGTGCATCATTTCCCATTGAGCCGAGAGCTTCTTTCCTAAGAGATTAAAAAAAAAAAAAATCACTGAGATATGTAAAGTTATAACTCCATTTAAATTTATAATTTAATGAAATTCATTGAAGCAGCGTGAAGCATAAAAAGTTATGCTTCACGTCTACAGAGCAAATTTCAGTATGATAGAGAACTGTACTCTAACTTGATAAGAGCTATAAAGAAGAAAACTACAGTTTGTGTGTAACCAATTAGTCTAAGCAGCAAATGACCAAGAAAATAATGTGTATAATAAAACCAGCGTTGAATGAAATGAAACGCCAGGTTCTGGGTGAGCCCCGGAGACTCCCTGAAGTTATCCTACTGATATAGTGCTATATTAGTTGGGGTCGTCAGTCGCAGAGTTCTTACTGCCTACCAGGAACCAGAGCCAGAACCTAGACTCCTCAGAGGCAGAGAGAGCAATGGCCCATGAGCACTTTACATTTAAAGTATGTCATATTTTGCCCTCTACCAGGGAAGGCACCCGGAAACATAGGCAAATCAAAACGGACCACTGTCTGATTGAAATTTGTGAGCTATGTCCTCAAAGTAGCAAAAGAACTTCCCCAAAAAGAAAACATACAAGCAACACATCATTCAACTTACCCCCCCCCCTTTATTAGTGCTACACCCCCCTCCCACAGGGGGAGAGGAAGCCAGCAACCCACTATCAGTTCTTGACTGATAGTGTTGGTGGTTGGATGTCAACTTGAACCACAATTTCTTCTCTGGATTTTTGCCTTAACAACTGTTCCTACGCTTATTGTGAGCCAGCCTGGAGTTCTACAGGGTACTGGGGCTGCATGCTTCTAGGGTTTCCTTTCCTAGGTGCTCGTGAGTACTGCCTTTACGTCTCAGGGTTATCTTGCCTGGAAGCATTCGGGAAACACGCCCTGTTAAAGGGCATCCTTGCTTGTGGTTGTCCTCACTCTTGGGGCGAGTCAGGGGTCGTCGGCTTTCCGCCTTGACCCGGGTAGGGTCAAGGTTTTCATTACAGGGGTGCATTTCTTTGCTGGTGGAGTGCACTGCGGCTAGCGCCACCTGCATTACTATCACAAGTGGTGGCCGATGTTTATCTCTGGCTGCTATTTATCCAGGTTCTGGCTCTTGTTCCCGGTAGGCAAGAAGAACTCTGCGACTGATAACCCCAATATAGTACTATATCAATAGGATAGCTTCAGGGAGCCAATGAGGCATCCCACAGAAAATCACTTATCAGCATGTGTCACGTAACAAGTTATGTACCGTGTTTTGACTGTTGACCCCCAAAACATTTTCACCTCTTTCTTCTTGTTCTCATCAAACTCACTTATACATTAGCAAAGTAAAGCCAAGTTATAGTTACATAACTCGTACAAAATGTTAATAACTTATGCAGCCCATTCAGAATTAACTGTCAATGTCTATCATTCCATAAACCTCAATAACATTAAATAAATTATTTCTCCCTCTGTTCTCCCCATCAACCACATCATTCCATTTAGTAAACAATACCAGAATTAATATAAACTATGCTTAACTTCCTTACATTTTGCTTCGTAAATGCAACTTTTCCTCCTGTCATCATCAAGCTTCACACAATTTATAATTAACAGCTTTTTTGGTGCATTATTTAGAATCTTCTCATTTTGAACAAAAAAAAATTACTAACAAAAGTACCTTCAAGAAAGGACAACTGAACTTGACATTGGTTCATTTTATTACTTGCAGCTTCATGACAAAGCTAAGTCATGTTGGGTAGAAATTAACATATGGACTGATTTACAGTGCCCATTGGGGCACTGTAAATCACCACATCAAAAGTGAGAAATAAGGAACAAAAATCTTTTGTTATTCTAAATATTCCACTAACTCTCATAACTAAGTTATGAGATTTAAAATATGTTAACTCTCATAACATCTGCTCTTAAAAAAAAAAAAAAATTGAATGTAATGAAACGCCATTTTCTGCCTGAGACCAGGATGCTTCCAGGAGCTATACCCGGCTGATGTGTATATATTAGACTGTGGCAACTGTCAATCGAAGGAGTTCTAAGCCTACCGGGGACCAGAGCCAGAACCTGGCCCCTCAAGAGAGGCACGAGGAGCAATGGCCTAAAGACACCCCCATGTAATTGGAAGCAGTCTTTGTCTGCCATCTACCAGGTCAGGAACCCAGAAAGGTAGGAATCTCAAAACAAACTACTGCTGATCAAAAATAAGGAAACAAACATGACATCACAACCGCAGTGCATCCGTGTGTGCAACCTCCCCCTACCCGGGAGGGGAGGGGGGGTCCCAGACCTCCACCCCGGCAACTCACCTCGGTTCAGAGGGCGAGTATCATAAACATGAAAAACTGTTGACCGAGAGGGAGGGATGCCGGGAAGCCTCCGGGTCTCGCTCAGAAAATGGCTTTTCATTACATTCAACTTTGGTTTTCTGTGGAGAGCCCCTTTGGTTAGGTAGCTACGGGAGCCAAAGATAAGAAAAGGGACTCGCCCAGGAAGCGGTCATCACTTGCTCCTCAACTCAAAGTCAAGACAACAGGTTGCAACCTGCAACCCAAGGCTATACACGCCTGAGAAGGACTAGAAACAAGGTAACCTACAGCCAGGACCCTGTTCGACCTCCAATAGCCCTGTGCCCAAAAGATAGGCCAGGACATTACCAAAGCAGCAGCCGAATGCCGAGCTTACGAACGGCGTGGGCACAGGGAAGGACCGCAGGCTGGCTTAACCGTATAATCCTGCGGACAACCTGGGAGACCCGCGCCCTGAAATAGGGAAGAAAGGGAAAATTGGGTCACCCCAAAGGCGTCATCTGCCACCAAGGCCGTAACACACAAATAACACGAAGAGCCACAAACAGACAAAACATGATGCACCCCTGGCCGAACCAACCAAGCATCAACAACTCGAGGACCCCTCCGGAAAGCAGCAGACACATTCTTCACCAGAAAAGAAGGAGACGGCTGCAAACGAAGAAAAGACCACCAGGACTTAAAGAGCAGAAACCCCTGCACCGGAGGAGAGCATGAAACTCTCCAACCCGACCCCCAGAGGCTAATGCCAACAAGAAAAAGAGCCGTAGAAAACTGTCATGAACCGAGGGGGGCCACCCCCAAACCGAGGAGACGGGAGAAGAGAGCACCCGGTGCAATAACCAGGACAGCTCAGGGGTGCATGAGCAGGCTGGAGGTGAAAACAACACCTGAGAAAACTTGCGGAACGGAGCAGAAGTGAAATCCACCCAAAATGCAAGCTGCAGCGGCTCTGCCAGCGCCATCCAAAAAGAGGCGACAGTATCTGACATAAGAAGACTGTCCTGAAACAACCAAGAGAGAAGAACAAAACCAACCAGAAATCAAAGACAACCTACGAAGATACAAGTGCCGAAAAGGCCACCAGGAAATTTCATGCTGCGGTCAAGACGAAACATGCAGGTAGGACACCAACTAAACCACCTTATCACCATACAAGTGGTGATAAACTCGCGTCAAAAAGACCAGACGCAAGAAGCAGAGAAGATCGAACCAGCCACGTACCGGAATGGACTGATCTGCTGAAAGAGGTGGCACAGATCGGGAAGACCCTTAGGTTCGGACATCTAGCAAGAAGCTCCTGAAACCAGGGCTGGGCCGGCCACCAAAGAGCCAACAGGACTACTCATCCCTGGTAAGTCTCTCTAAACTAACCAGGACCCGGAGCAACAACCGAACCAGTGAGAAGAGGTACAGGTAACCCCAACTCGACTAGCCCAGCTGAAAGGCATTGACCCCGACAGCTTCACAGTATGAGAAGGGCACCACATACACTGGAAGACGCCTCGACGAAGTCGATGCGGAGAGGTCCACCTCCAGGTGCCCGTACGTCCAGCAGAGCCAACTGAACGAGTGTGTCGACCGTCCATTCCATGGATAGGAGAATGAACCGAGACAGGCCATCTGCCAGGACGTTTTACACCCCCTGAACGTTAACTGCCAGAAGAGCCAAACACCGAGAACACAGCAAACGAGTCGCCTGAAGCGACCAGCCCCAAAGAGCCAAGGACCACATCGAACCCTCGCGGTTCAGACAATGAACCACCGGGGAGCAGTCCGAATGGAGCCAGATCATTGCTCCACGAGCAACACGAATCCTTTGAAGTGAATGCCACATCATTGTGAACTCCTGCGCCGTGCTGCGAGCCCGACGGAAGGACAAACCCACTGACTGGCCGGCCTGATAAGCACTGGTCACAAAACCCCAGATGGGAGATGAGGCATCCGTAAACACATTGAGCAAGGGCTCAGGGAGGCATCAGGGCATATAACCCCGAAAAACCCTCAGAGGAAGTCAGCGACAGCAGCCGATGCAAGGTACCAGGGATCCGAACATAGCGATCACGAGAGCGGCAGAAGGGACGTCCCCGAAGAAATCAGAACATCCGCCGAAGCCAGATCCAACCCCGACAGGTAAACCAGCACAAGCCCCAGCCCAGTCTGAACCTGAGGGGGAACCAAATGGGACTTCCTCCAGTACAACAAGAACCCAAACCCAGTGAGATGGTAAGGAACCAAATCCCTGGTGAGCAGACACGCAGATTGGCTGGGAGCCCACACCAGACAATCGTCGAGGTAAGCCAGAATGCAAATGGGTCACCACGACCCATTAAGGCGTGTGGACACGCAAGGTGCCAGATCCAAACCGAGAAGGAAGGCAACGAAAGCGGTACGTCTGTGTCTCCACGACAAAACCGAGCCAGTCCCTGAAGCCGGACCAAAAGCAGCCGGACCCAAGAGTGGTCATCTGAAGGAGGGGCAAAAGACCCAGGGGATCAGACGGGACAAGTCCAGTATGAATCGCAGATCTGCTCAATCCTGTTTTGGAACTGAAAACAGGTGGGAAACCCACTCCAGGATGACCTGACAGAGTGCAGGGAAAGAGGTCCGCCCCGCAAGCCCCAATCCCCCCGAAGGAGAAGGAAAGAAGCAACGCCACTGCAGGCCAGAGGAAAAGGACCCGAATTGCCCACGAATCATGGGACCAGGCGAGAACAAACAGCGCGAGCCTCCCCACTATCGCCCTGCCAACAGGGCGAACAGTGAAAGGGCCGTAGACCCCTACGAGAACCCAACTGATGCTCAGAGCGATCACCGAGCCAACGGCCCCATATGAGGGCCAGTCCTGAATCTGGCACTACTGGCTTACAATGACCGAAGGAACCCCGAGACCTGGCTTGACCCTTCTGGGCAGGACCTCCATGGTCCCCCCGGAGAGCCTACCAGTCCGACATAGGCCGTCAACTACATGAACCTGCCTGCAGAAAATGCACCACCGCAGACTCTGCAACAGCAAAACAAAACAAAAACAAATACAAAAGCACAACGTCTCCAGGTGAACAGAACTAGTTGTTATACATATATCAGACAGCTGCACAGTACCTTATGCCCCAGCCAGTGACAAAACTACCTCCTACCCAAGGGCGAACAGGGGTAAGAACCTCCCCAACTGAACCCCCAAGGGCGGGCAATCACCGAGCAGCGACAGAACCACACAGAGGTAGCTGCTCCTGAAAGGCTCATGGAAGATAACCCTGAGGCTGCAAAGGCAGTACTTACAGGGCACCTAGGGAAGGTAGCCCTAGGGACATGCAGCCCCTGTACTCTTGTGTTACTTCTGGCTCACACACCACCAACACAGAGTACTACTAAAAAGGTGTACTGCAGCATGCAGCACTGCGCAAAGAGTGGAGCCAGAGCGATCGACCGTCACCAACAGCCTCTTGAACTGAGGCCGAGTTGCCGGCGTGGAGGTCTGGGACACCCCCTCCCCCTTCCCGGGGAGGGGGGGTTGCGCAGATGGATGTGCGGCGGTTGTGGTGACATTATATTTGTTTCCTTATTTTTGATTGGGGAGTTCTCTTTGCTAGTTTGGCTTTCGGTTTGCAATTTTTGACCAGCAGTAGTTTGAGATTCCTACCTTTCTGGGTGCCTGACCTGGCAGACAAAGACTGCTTCCAATTACACGGGGGTGTCTGCTCCTCGTGCCTCTCTTGAGGGGGCCAGGTTGTGGCTCTAGTTCCCGGTAGGCTTAGAACTCCTTCGATTGACTGTTGCCATGGTTTATTATATACACATCAGCCCGGTATAGCTCCGGGGAGCCGAAGGGGCTCTCCACAGAAAAATATGAATCTTTTACTTACTGTGTTGTCACCATTGGCAACAGCAACATACTGATGGTTTCAATAGTGTAGCCAAACATACAAAGGCGGCGATCACCACTGAATGTGTGCATCACTGCACCATGTTCTTCCCCATTGACAGCAACATTTCCTTGGCCATTTACAGATGGTTCAGGTAGCAGATCACCTTCATAATCAGCATACAAGTCTTCCAAAGTAAACTGTCAGAGAAAGCAAATTTCCTGTAAGTTAACAGTAATTCACACACATTTTTATTACAGTACTTATCAAGTTTTCACTAGGTTCAATAATGCCACTATTTCCTTACATATACTGCAGATTTCAACATTACACTAAACAATAATTTAATAAACAAATATCATTAATTGAGATAAGCCTCAGGCAAGGCACTGGAACCAGTTAGCTTATTTTGCCTGATTTACCCGAGGGCCACTAACACTAGTGGCCTCGACAGGGACAGGAGACAGGCAGCTTGCCGGAGGTCCACCCACCCCCCTCACACACACACACACACACACACACACGACAGAAATGAAGAAGAAAGAATTTTTTTTTTTCTGCGAAGTGGTAGGGACTGGAAAGCTTGTGAAATGGTACATAAAGACAAAGCAACAAAATCATTAAAGGAAAGGGGTGTAAAGAACAAAGGGAAGGGGAACATGTTCCTAAAAATAGTACACACCAACAAAGATGAAGCGAGATCGAAAATATTGGAGTCGAAGGATATAATCAAGCTCAAAGTCCAAGATATTGCCGCATTAACAGAGACGAAACTTGAAAAAAATATTTTAAATGAAGTCGTGTTCCCAAGGGGCTACTCAGTTTGGAGACGTGACAGGAAAACTAGGAAGGGAGGAGGAGTGGCTGTGCTGGTGAAAGAACACCTGAAGTTAAGAGTTAAAAATTGAAAACCCTCGAGATACTGACATAATGGCATTGCAGGTCTGGAATCAAGATGATAAGCTGATAATTTTAAATGCCTACAGCCCACCAACAAGCAACACATGGAGAAAGGGAGAACTGAATGACAAACGAGAGGGCCTCATAATGGTCATGAGAGAGTATGGTAAGAGCCGACAAAGATAAATCCCGATTGTTGGTACTGAGGGAATTTAACTTCAAGGCAATAGACTGGGGAGGCCTACGAGGCAAGAACAGAGTACATTTGGACAGGCAGATTTGTAAACCTCATCATAGACACATTTTTGTATCAACACGTCAAGCAGGCCACAGAATTTTTGGACCTGTAGATTTGTAGACTTCATCCTGGAAACATTCTTGTATCAACATGTTAAACAAGCTACGAGGATGAGGGAAGGGGACGTTCCCTCCATGCTAGATTTGATATTTACCAGGAAGGAGGAAGAGATATTTGACATTCAGTACCTTCCTCCCTTGGGTAAAAGTGACCATGTCTTTTTGGGAATAAAGTATGCAATGCGTTATAATCTGGAAGAAAATAAGGAGGTTGAAGCAGTTGAAAAACCTGACTTCAGGAGAGGACATTATGGCCACCTTAGAAATTTTTTTAGTGAGTATAATTGGACAGACTTGATACCAGATAAGGAAGTGAATGAGACGTATGTCAAGTTTTGTGAAATATATGATAAAGGCACAAAAAAATTTATACCAAAACAGAGATGCAGAACTAGGAAACAGGATTGGTTCAATAGAAATTGCGAGAGGGCCACAGACCAAAAGACACAAAAATGGAATCAATATAGGAAGAGGCCAAACCCCCAAACATACCAGCGATACAAAGATGCGAGAAACAACTACACGGCAGTGAGGAGAGAGGCAGAAAGAAATTTTGAGAAAGGGATAGTGGACAAAGGTAAAACAGGACCAGGCCTTTTCTATAGATTCATCAACAAAAAATTGTAGGTTCCTAATAATATTCAGAAGTTGAAAATTAGAAACAGATTCATGGTAAATGAAAAGAAAAAGTGTTTTAACATTAAATGAAAAGTTCTAAAAGCGAGTTTGTACAAAATTAAATCTTTAGAGAACCAGACAATACGAATTCCAGAGAACAGAGCACACAGGTGTCTTGAGACAAAGTTAAAAAAAAAATGCTCAAGGAGCTAAGCAAAGCAGTTGGCCTAGATGGAGTTTCACCATGGATTCTGAGAGAATGTGCACCTGAGCTCAGCATTCCACTTCAACTGATTTTTCAGGCATCCCTGTGTACAGGAGTTGTAGCAAATGTTTGGAAAAAGGCTAACATAGTTCCAATCTACAAAGGTGGCAGCAGGGAAGACTCCCTCAATTATAGACCTGTATCATTGACAAATTTAATAGTCAAAATATTGGAAACAATTTAACCACTTAACTGCGCCAACCGAGTATTCTCGGTCGGCGGGAAACTGCGCCAACCGAGAAAACTCTTTGATTTTTCGGTACCAATTCTAAATGTGTACGAGGTTGGTTGTGCACGAAATGAACTCTTAGGACCTCCAGTCAGAGGCAGCCATCTTTGAAAAAATTCCCAGAATGCCCTAGGACTGCTGGCTGGGTTAGTATTGAATGAGCAACCATGGGTGGCGCACGCGCCTCTGGCTCCCAAACACCTGTCTGATGCGGTGTTGAAAGATAACGCTCCGTCAGTGAAATTCAAACCTTATTGTTTGAAGAACATAAGGGTTCATAATATTGGTGAAGCTATGTGCAATAAGGACCTAACACAAAGGTCGGATGCAAGTGATACAGCACCTATGAGGACGATACAGCGAGCGTATCCAGTTGTAGCTCTGAGTGTCACCCTTGCAATCCTATGCTATCTACAATTTATTTAGATGATACATAGATGAATCGTTTTCTGTGTTCAGTGATGATGCATCTGATACAAATAGCATAGATGAACAGTGTTAGTGGCTTCCATGGTGGTGTTTTCCATAGATATTTTCAAGAATACCTGAATCTCTTCCTAACTGACAGACCCTGTTTTGAGGCTAGCTGAATCTCTTTCTGACTGACGGACACTCTTGAGGTAAGCTGAATCTCTTCCTGTGTGGGACCATACAAAGCGATCTTTTCAAGACCCTTTACCCTACAAATTGATCTTTTCCTATAATATTTTCAATACTACCTTATGCTTTACAAGCTTGGCTACATACAACCTACATGTACTAAAGCCAAGGGTGTACGTGAGTGCATTATTTGCAAGCACACAGAATGAAGAAACAGGAAGCAAAAATTTATCTGTACCTGGTGCACTGAGAGCGAAGTCGCGCTGTGTACTATGGGCTACTGTGTTGATTATTACTCACTTCCGAAGTACTGAGAGTGTAATACAGTGTGTTACTGTGTAAATAGTGTGTGAAACTGTACATATTGTAATTTTAGTAAATTTTTAACAGGTAATATTGCGACAATAAACATTTATTGTGGACACATTACTGACATGTATCACAGTTCCAGGGAACATTATGAACGTTCTACTGTGTACATATTGTCAAGGGCACAAATATGCATCATATACGATAAAAAACAAATAAAATCGCATTGGAAATACATAAAACAAATAATTGAAAATATATTTGTGGCAACACCCGGTGCTTGAATGGCCTGCGCGACCGTGTCTGGGCGATTCACACACGGGCGACCAGGCCCTGATGACATCACAGTACACCTTGTCCACGTCCCCACAGCCAAAGTAAGTGGAATTTGGTATACATTTTTACAGACACATGTTCAGGGAAGGGACTATCATTTTACAAAGGAAAAAGAATTTTTTTGGAACACTTTATTTCATGCGCACCGGGGGAATTTCTAAAAAAACTCGACGCAGCAAGGTGGTTAAAGTAAATGGGTAGAACACCTGGATATACAACTATATAATATCAGACAGACAGTATGGTTTTCGATCTGGAAGATCCTGTGCAATGAATTTACTCGGTTTCTATGATCAAGCGCCACAGCGACTGAACCTGTACACCTGTTGATTGACGGTCAAGAGGCGGGACCAAAGAGCCAGAGCTCAACCCCCGCAAGCACGACTAGGCGAGTACAACTAGGTAAGTATAGGAGAGATGGTTGGGTTGAATGCATCTATCTGAACCTAAAAAAAGGCCTTCGACAGAGTTCCACATAAGAGGTTGTTCTGGAAAATGGATCATATTGGAGGAGTGATGGGTAGGCTTCTAACATGAATGAAATTTTTTAACTGAGAGAAAAATGAGGCAGTAATCAGAGACAATGTATCGAAGTGGAGAAATGTCACGAGTGGAGTACCACAGGGTTCAGTTCTTGCACTGGTAATGTTCACTGTCTACATAAACGATCTTCCAAATGGAATACAGAATTATATGAACATGTTTGTTGTTGATGCTAAGATACTAGGGAAGATAAGAAACTTAGATGATTGTCATGCCTTTCAATAAGACCTGGACAAAATAAGTATATGGAGCACCATTTGGCAAATGGAGTTAAATGTGAATAAATGCCATTTTATTGAATGTGGAATAGGAGAACATGAATCCCCACACAACCTATAAATTATGAGACAAATCTTTAAAGAATTCTGATAAAGAAAGATCTAGGGGTGTTTCTAGATAGAAAACCATCACCCAAGGACCACATGAACATCGTGCGAAGAGCCTATGCTACAATTTCTAACTTCAGGATTGCTTTTAAATACATGTATTTTGCTATAAATAGCAAAGAAATTGTTCATGACTTTTTGTTAGACCAAAGCTGGCATGTGTAGTGGTTGTATGGTGTCCATATTTTAAAAAGCACATCAACAAACTGGAAAAGGTGCAAAGACGTGTAACTAAATGGCTCCCAGAACTGAAAGACAAGAGCTACGAAGTGAGGTTAGAGGCATTAAATATGCCAAAACTAGAAGATAGAAGAAAAAGAGGCGATATGATCACTATGTACAAAATAGTAATGAGAATCGATAAAATTGATAGGGAAGAATTGCCGAGACCTGGAACTTCAGGAACAAGAGGTCACAGATTTAAACTTAAAGCTGCCAAAGAAATGTAAGAAAATTCACTTTCGCAAACAGAGTGGTAGACGGATGGAACAAGTTAGGTGAGAAGGTAATGGAGGCCAAAACCGTCAGCAATTTCAAAGCATTATATGACAGAGCGCTGGGAAGATGGAACACCTCAAGCGTAGCTCTTATCACATAACTACACTTAGGTAATTACACACTAGAAGACATAAGAAAAAGAGGTGATATGATCACTACATACAAAATAGTAACAGGAATTGATAAAATCGATAGGGAAGATTTCCTGAGACCTGGAACTTTAAGAACAAGAGGTCATAGATATAAACTACCTAAACACAGATGCCGTAGAAATATAAGAAAATTCACTTTCGCAAACAGAGTGTAAGACGGTTGGAACAAGTTAGGGAAGAAGGTGGTGGAGGCCAAGACCGTCAGTAGTTTCAAAGCGTTATATGACAGAGTGCTGGGAAGACGGGACACCACGAGCGTAGCTCTCATCCTGTAACTACACTTAGGTAATTACACAAAAATAAAAAGTGTTGAATGTAATGGAATGCCTCTTTGGAAGCGCTTCCATGACTCCCTCTAGCTATCTTGCCGAGATTATTCCATACTACAAAGCCACGTCAGTTGCAGGGTTTCTGTTTGACCTACCAGGGACCATAGCCAGAACCTAGTCCCTTTCACTGAAGTGAAGACAGCAAATGACATTCTGCCATCTTACCGAGAAAGCATCCAGAAAGTCGGTGAAACTTTACAGACAACTTCAAGGTTCACAAGAAATGGTGCCTTGAAAATGCCAAGCTCCCCAAATGATTGAAAAAAAAAATTAAATAATTCACTTGAACCAGCTCAAACCCATTAGTACTGATGTACTGATCGCTGTTACCAGGTGTTTCAGAGCTTGGTCTTCTGCAAACTTCCCACTGAATTCTATAGCAGATAAAAACTACCCCAGTGAACTGACAAACCTGGACGGGAGGGAGAGAGGGAGGCAAGGCTCCACCAGGGCTCTACCAGAGGCCTATCATTACATTCAATGCTGGAGGTTTCTAGGTGAACCCCTTGGTGGCTCCCTGTAGCTAACAGAGAAAGAAGAGTGAATTCCTGGGAGGAGAAACCACTGCCTGGGAAATGCTGCCCAGGGCAACACAGGACCAACAAGGACCAGAGACACTGACTAAGTACCTGGTTGCCATAACACACTGACTGCAAAAATCCCAGAGCTGAATATCTGCCCAAGACATTATAAAAGACCCCCATGAAAGCATCATATTTGCAAACATCATGGCCCTGGGGGTAGAGTGCAGGTTGGCCAGATTTGATAACAGTGGACAACCTGAGATATACGAGCCTTAGAATGGGGCCAAGAAGACCTCGCAGTGTCCACCGAAGCAAAGCCAGTGGGCATGCAGGTAGCAATGAACAGCTGTCATGGGACAACAAATGATACACCCTGGCCAAACTTATAATAATTACAAATTTGGTTGTGGGTACATCATTTGTTGTGTCCAGTGGCAGCAGTTCATTGCTACTTGCATGCCACTGCAAGTATCAGTGAATTAACTAATTCACTGATACTTGCAGTGATATTGAATTGACATCAATAACCAACAGTCCCCTCTGGAAGCCTGCCGACTCATTCCTCATCAGAAAAGACGATGGCTGCAAATAAAGAAAACACTTGGCTAAACCCCTCTCATCTCTGAAGAGCATGAAGCTCCCCAACTTGACAACCAGAGACAAACAGACATGAACCTTGGGGAGGAGACAAAAACTAGCACTGTCAAACCACCTAGATGGCTCAGGAGGAGCATGAGCAGGAAGGTGGTGAAATAGCACTTGAGGCAACTTTAACAGAATTGTAGGGTATGAACATTAACCCTTAAATTGCTCATCGCATCATATGATGCTTTGGAGTATAACGCAAGATTTAAACGGCCCGCGGATACATGGGGTTCACCACACCTTCATCAGGGCTCTTGTAAACAGATGCCATTTAAAAAAAAAATTGTGGGCCAAATTCCCGGGTGTTAGGGGCCTCAGTATTGAGTGAGCTACCAAGCCTGATGCACGCAGCATGAGCTCACAGCACTGCTGTTCAGCTTGTGACCACAGCATCGCCTAAAAATGCCATAATATACTTGTTCATTCTATTATGTAGCGATGATATTATTACCTAAGACCCCTGACTGTGATACAACTGACCAGGGTTCTGATAATAGCAGGATTGTGGTGATATTTAGCGCTGTGCTCCATGGAGGGAGGAGTAATGCTGTGGGAGGGAGGGTGGTGGCGTTGTCTTCTGACTGTGTGACCACCTTTTATTGACTGCACTCACCATACCAGCTTAGTGGTTCGCTATGGTGAACACAAATGTAGATACTTATATATAACGTGTGTATAGAGGGTATAAACAGCAAGAGGAGTAGGTTGGGAGCCGCCATTTTGGTGAGGGCGGTAGCGTCGTCTGCACGACTTGCCATGTTGTTTACTGGTGACCACGTTGGTCTTTGGGCACCATACCAGTTTACTTGTACAAGTATGGTGAATAAAACAGGTAAATATTTATATATAATGTGTGTATATAGTGTAATAACACCACAAACAGTATTGTTGGAGGAGAAATATTAGTGCGTCTGGCCTTGAGGGAGGCAGCCATCAGCTGACTGTACTCACCTAGTTGTACTCACCTAGTTATGCTTGCGGGGGTTGAGCTCTGGCTCTTTGGTCCCGCCTCTCAACCGTCAATCAACAGGTGTACAGTTTCCTGAGCCTAATGGGCTCTATCATATCTACACACGAAAACTGTGTATGGAGTCAGCCTCCACCACATCGCTTCCTAATGCATTCCATTTGTCAACCACTCTGACACTAAAAAAGTTCTTTCTAATATCTCTGTGGCTCATTTGGGCACTCAGTTTCCACCTGTGTCCCCTAGTGCGTGTACCCCTTGTGTTAAACAGCCTATCTTTATCAACCCTGTCGATTCCCCTGAGA
>WNGS01009202.1:8105562-8139460 GCA_020271785.1 Procambarus virginalis
CCAGTTACTTGTACAAGTATGGTGAATAAAACAGGTAAATATTTATATATAATGTGTGTATATAGTGTAATAACACCACAAACAGTATTGTTGGAGGAGAAATATTAGTGCGTCTGGCCTTGAGGGAGGCAGCCATCAGCTGACTGTACTCACCTAGTTGTACTCACCTAGTTGTGCTTGCGGGGGTTGAGCTCTGGCTCTTTGGTCCCGCCTCTCAACCGTCAATCAACAGGTGTACAGTTTCCCGAGCCTAATGGGCTCTATCATATCTACACTTGAAACTGGTATGGAGTCAGCTTCCACCACATCGCTTCCTAATGCATTCCATTTGTCAACCACTCTGACACTAAAAAAGTTCTTTCTAATATCTCTGTGGCTCATTTGGGCACTCAGTTTCCACCTGTGTCCCCTAGTGCGTGTGCCCCTTGTGTTAAACAGCCTATCTTTATCAACCCTGTCGATTCCCCTGAGAATCTTGAATGTGGTGATCATGTCCCCCCTAACTCTTCTGTCTTCCAACGAAGTGAGGTTTAATCCTGCAGTCGCTCCTCGTAGCTCATACCTCTCAGCTCGGGTACTAGTCTGGTGGCAACCTTTGGCAACTGTGTGAGTAGCTACGTCTTTGTGCCTTTACTCACCATACAAGCTTAGATGTACAGTTATGGTGAACAAAACATGTAAATACTTATACATAACGTCTATATATAAAGCAAAAAACAGTATGGTGGGAGGAGAATGGTGGCGAGCCAGGTGAGGTGAGGTAGGGAGGGAGTGGCAGCCAGTGGTCGGCTGCCACTGCCACTCGGCATACCAACTTAGTGGTTCGTTATGGTGAACACGAATGTAGATACTTATATATAGCATCTGTATATAGTGAACAAAAGCAAAAACAGTATTGTGGGAGGAGAATGTGGGTGAGTCAGGTGACTTGAGGGAGGGAGGAAGTAGCAGCCAGTGGCAGGCTGCCACTGGCACTGCCACTCAGCATGCCAACTTAGTGGTTTGTTATGGTAAACACGAATGTAGATACTTACATATAACGTCTGTATATAGTGAACAAAAGCAAAAACATTATGGTGGGAGGAGAATGTGGGCGAGTGAGGTGTTGAGGGAGGGAGTGAGTGGCTGGCTGGGTTGTGGCGGTCACTCCTCGTTACTTTTGACTCATAATAGTAACTTAGTAGTTCGTTATGGTGAACAAAACATGCAAATACTTATATATAACCTGTGTGCATATAGTGTAATAACCGACAAAGTATTTGTTCACTGTTTGATGAACATAATTGAATCAACAATATGCACACCATATTTTTTAGTACAGCGATGATTCACTCATTTTATTATATAAATATATCACTACACACTATTGAATAATATTACAGCAAAAAATATGAAAAATCAGAGGCATTGAAATAATTAGGTAATTATCTCTTTGTGGCAACTCCGGCCTGACAGCTGGTGAGCAACAGATCGCCTGGGACGCACGCCGAGTCAGCGCCTGTTTTTTGCCAGACCTCCCCGCTCTATAGCAGGCAATATATGCCACTTAAGATTTTGTTATTATTTTTCCAATGATCAGTGAACACAAATTAACAGGTTAGGAAGAAAGTTTTTTTTTTTGTATGCGCTTGTGGGTGTCAATTGGTATATAGCCATGCGCCATTTAAGGGTTAAACACAAGCAACAGCAGCTCCACCAACACTAAACAATAAGAGGTGACAGTATTAACCATGAAATGCTGAATAAGAAAACCATGAAATAAAATAACACCACACAAACTGAATCTAAAGATGGAGACAGAAATACGCGAAACAGTGCCAAGCCATACTGCCATTGGAACAAATGCAGATGGGACTCCAATAACTCAGCCACCTGTATGCCATTGAATTGGAGACAGACCTGCATCAGAAATTCCAGACGCAAAGATATGAGAAGGTCGAACCAGCAAGGTACGGACCAATTTCCTGAAAAAGTCGGAGCTGCAGGAAAATGCTCAAATTCAGACAATGGGTCAGAATATCTAAAAAACCAAGGCTGAGTTGGCCACCAAGGAGCTTGAAGGATCATCCTCCCTGAGAAAGACTTCAGTTTGAAAAAAAATCCCAAGCAACAACTGAACCGGGTGAGGTGTGTGTAAATGTAGCCCCACAACCAGTCCAACCAAAAAGTATCCATTGCAAGAGCCTTGCAGTCGAGGAACAGAGCCATGTAGGGCGGGAAGATGTTGGTTCCATGGCAATGCAAAGAGAATCCACTTTGGGGCAATCAAATGTCCTGCAAAGTCATCAAATGGGTATGCCTTCGACAGTCTACTCCATGAACATTGCATGGAACCTAGAAAAACCTTCAGTGAGATTGTTGAAAATGCCCCACATACGGGTGCATAGAACGCAAAACCCCAAGAATCCAGAAAATGAGCCACGTGCAACATTCGCCACTATATGGGATAAGACTGATGAGATCCACCCATGGTTCAAGCAATGAACCACCGGGGGGAGCAGTTAAAGTGGAACCAGAGCACAGACTTCAGGGAAAACAGGAGTTGTTCAAACCCAAAAAATTGAAGATGAATTTAAGGTCTGTTGAGTCCTCCTTCAAGACCGGGACCAATCAGGATGCCCAACAAAGGGATGAGGCTGGCTGGACCATGTCCAAGTCAAACCACGTTGCAATAACCTTATACAGTAGTAGGGATCAAACCTGACCTGCTAGCTCCACTCCCAAAAGAGGAGGCAGACCTGACCAATTCCACTACTAGTCGAGGGGAAACGACCCAAAATGTTAATGAACTACAGGACAAGGAGTCGGCAAAGCAAGCGAGACTACCTCCCATTGTGTATTAGAGAGATGAACTGTGAAATGGCTGAAGTGAGCCATGAGAGGCACCATCCTTCCATGATACAAGAGAGTGGTGATGAAGAGTGGAAGAAGAGCCCCCCTGCAGGAAGCACAACAGCCTATGAATCTGGCACCATGACAGCCTACCCCAACCAACAGCAGGCATTGCACAAGCCCAACCAGACTGCCTCCAAGAACAAAGAAAGAGAACCCCAGGTAGCCAAAATTTGAGAAATTGGATGCCACAATACAGCCCTCTAAAGAAAATAACAATATCCTCAGGGAATAGGGGCAAAAAATGGAGAGGCGGACAAAAGGGCTAAAAACCAAGCCAAATCTAAGGACTGGGCTAGGATGGCCTGCCAACATGCGAGATAAGCATGTAAAACATTGCCACCACCACTACGACACCGCAGGCATCAAGGCTATGCACCCAGATTCAAGCCAAGTGAATCCACGTCCTCATGAAGTTTGTTCAAAAATTTCCATGAGGTCCTAAAAATGCATGACCTTTGCCAAGTTCATACATGCCCTGTGATTCTGTGCAATAATGGCTGCAGAATGCACAGGCAGCTCAATATTAATATGAAGCTGCCACTTACCCACATCCTTGGCAAGAACAAAAGCAAACACAATCAGTCCTTGAGTGAAGAATAATGATGGAACCAAGAACACCAGGAAGACATTTAAGTAACATGAAGTGTCCAGTGTATAAGAAAGACACTCCCTATCAGGCCCCAAAGATGAGGTGTGGGTTGTCAGCCAGTCAGGAGGAGTCAAGAACATCATAACACATCCAAAATGGTGATGCTGACCTGAACTCAAAGGAAGCAGAAGTCCATGAAGAAAGCTGGATCCATCAAGGAAGTTAGGCCCAAATCCTGCAGCAAGTACCAAAATAGGTCCTCACAAAACACTGCAGGGGAAAACACTTTAAAGAAAAATCTGCAGGACTGATAGGTACACAGAAATGGACCAAGGGAAAGCAGCAGGTAGATCAAATTCATGCTTAGTGAGAGGATAAGACGACTCCTCTCCTGTAAGCATACAACCCCTCTGATGGAACAAAACACTAAGAGGAATCAAAAGGCATTCAAGAGGCTAATTTTGGCAACTTCCAGCCACAGGAGCCCGCCATGAAGGCTTTGGAGCACAGCCAAAGTCCTTGCCTAATGTCTGGCAAAGAAAGATGTATTGTAATCGACAAGTTAAGAGAAAGTATTAGCTAGAGAATCAAACACTACAACACTTAACAAATGATGGTTGAAAGGAAAAGTAGTACATGTTAGTAATCAGACTGTGGTCACACATCGAGGTAAGGTCAGAGTGATTAAGATAGTCTTAGCCTGCCCAAACTTATGTTACAGCCAGGTCACAAGGGTGATCCAAAGTTCTTGGAACAAGAAGATTGACATTTAATCTGATTATACCCTCCTTGGGATGCTGGAGTGTGGTGGTGAAGGTTGGACAGTAGTCTTATAGAAGCAAAGGCTCTTTCAAGTACTCCTCCTCTATATCCATCTGTAGTAGCGATGAAGCGAAACCAACAAAATATGGGAACCTGATGTGATCTTGTTGACCAGAGTTGAATCTGCAGTGTGTGAGTAACCGGGTATGGAGTGTTGTAGTGATGATTTGGAGTTAGGGACTTAGGCTGAGGTTATGAGTTCTAGATGATGACCCAGTAGGTTCAGTGTGCTTATTGGTAAGGGTAGCTAATTTAACAAAATTGGATATGTTATATTGTTAATTATTGTGCAAGTATTTTATATAATTAAATTAGAAAACCTGACAGCGTTTAATCACCTTCTGTATGTTCTAACATGAAAGTTCCAGTACAAACCTATTGGTATGCCTCAAGGGTCTGGGTGTAGACAATAGATTGTGGGGAAATAACTATTCATGAGGCAAATGAGATATAGTTGGGAAAATGTGTCCAGAATGAATCTAGGCTCAGTGTTCATGACAGGTGTCCTCCCAAGGAGGAAGCACGGAGGAAGAATGCAGTTTTATAGAGGAAACTAGCCTTGGTGGAACTAAAGGGCTCGATTGCCTCCACATTGGAGAAGGGGCAACCCACGGAACTTACCGAGTTAAACCCTGAGCTAACCCCTGCCCCAACTCTGAAACCCTCAGACGCTTTGGAGCTGGAAGCAGGGACGAGGGAAGGACAAAAAGGTGCACCACACCTGCAAGGGATTGAAGAGAAGGTATGATGGCAACAGCCAAGGTGGATCACCATCACCTCCAACTCGGGTCCCTAAACAAAGATATGTAGCAATTCCAGGGTATCCATCCAAGCAAATAGCCGTGAATGTTGAACCCGGTCAAATTGAGCCCATAAAGTGGCAGCTCCTTGATACACTTTCACTTCAGAAGCAGGATTAGAAAGGGCCAGAACCCATGGGGATCAAATCCCATAGAATTCCTTTGTTACCTTGAGGTGCTTCCGGGGCTTAGCGTCCCCAGCACGGTCATCAAGAAGGCCTCCTGGTTGCTGGACTGGTCAACCAGGCTGTTGGACGCAGCTGCTTGCAGCCTGATGTATGAATCACAGCCTGGTTGATCAGGTATCTTTTGGAGGTGCTTATTCAGGATCATTTCATTCAGGGTCATATGTATTGCCGGCCCAACGGGCAACATGGCAGAGGTAGAAAAAATTATTGTTCTATGTAGAAAACACACTATGTGTGAGAGCAAGCTTGACAGGCCATTCTTTATACATAACAGGCCTCTTCAGAGACCCTCGAGAAAATACCAGAGACTGCTAGTTATATCCCAGATAGATGCTCTCGGGCACTGGGGATGCTTGCTAATAGACAAGAAACCAAAAACAGCCCAGTGAACCAGGGGCCAGATTCACGAAGCAGTCACACTAGTACTTACGAACGTGTACATCTTTACTCAATCTTTGACGGTTTAGGTTACATTTATTAAACAGTTTATGAGCATGAAAACTTCCCAATCAACTGTTGTTATTGTTATAAACAGCCTCCTGATGCTTCGGAGCTCATTATTTGTTTAATAATTGTAAACAAAGTCGCCAAAGATCGAGAAAAAAAACAGGGTTCAATGTAATGAAACGCCATTTTCTGGGTGAGCCCCGGAGATAAGAAGGCACCCTGATCAAGGACCAGGACGGCTCAGGCGACAACCCGCCAAACACACACCGAAACTACGACGTTGGTACAACGTTCGAACAAGTTTTAACACCTCCTAACCAGTTATAACAACCAATATAGCCAGTTGTAACAACGTTCTAATAGGTCATAAACACGTTAAGCCAAGATGTAACAACTTTATTACAAGTTGTAACAAGCGGAAAACAGACACAGTTTCGGTTTGTGTTTCCAGGGAATGAGCAGGCAGGAGGTGAAACAAAACACGAGAAAGTGTACGAAACAGGGCAGATGTGACGTCCACCCTAAACGCAAGCCGGAGCGGCTCCGCCAGCGCTGCACAAAATGAGGCGACAGTAAGAAACATCAAATAACTGTAGTCCTGAAAACCCAAGAAAGGACAAGACAACCCGATGCAAAAGAGAAGACAACCTACGAAGAGCAAGAAAAAGTGCATAGGAACACCAGGAACATCATACTGTCGCCAATACGAAGCTTGCAGGTGGGACACCATCAACAAAGCCACCTGATCACCACAGAGATGGTGATACCCACATCAAAATACCAGACGCGAAGAGCCGAAGAGAAGGCCGAACCAGTCACGCACAGGACCGGTCCGACCTGCCGAAAAAGGCGGAGCCGCGGGAAAATGCCCTGGGTTCGGACACCTATCAAGCAGCGCCTGAAAATAATTCTGGGCAGGCCACCAAAAGACCATAAGGACTACTCTCATGGGAATGGGCTCCAACCGAGCCAGAACCCGAAGCAACAGCTGGACTGGGAGAAGAGGAACAGGTACCCCCACCTCAACCAGTCCTGCCGAAAGGCATCCACCGTGAATGCCTCGCAGGTGGGTAAGGGCGCCACATAGAATGGGCGATGCCTAGACCATGCCGACACTAAGACGTCCATGGCCAGGAGTCCCTACGTCTGGCAGAGCCAACGAAATGAGTCGAGGACGACTGGCCAACCCGCAAACAGAGGAATGAACCAAGACAGCTGTCCACCAGGACGCAGGACACACCTTGGACATGAACCTCACGGTTAGCTAAACCCAGAGAATCCAGCAAACAAGCCACTAAGGGACCAACCCCAAAGGTCAAACACCTAAGAGAAACCCTGTGGTTCTGGCAAAGAACCGCCAGAGAACAGTCCGAATGGAGCCGAATGGTAGAGCACCGAGTGATCCAAACCCTCCGAAGCGCAAACCAAACAGCCATGAACTCCCGAATCGTGCTGTGAGCCCGACGGACGGACAGACCCCACCATCCCCGGCGGACGTGGTGAGCACTGGTCACAAAGCCCCAGCCGAGAGATGACCCGTCCGTGAACACATCGAGCGAAGGCTTGGGAAGGTGCCAAGGCACGGAACCCCGAAAACCCTAACGAGGAAGCTGGTGACGCAGCACCAACACAAGATCCCCGGAGGAACAAACCCAACGAATGCAAGAGATGCGGAAGGGGAGTCTCCGAAGGAACCAAACATACGCCAAAGCCAAACCCAACCCCGCAGGCAGACCAGCACATCGAAGTTCAGACTCCCACACAACTGCTCGAGCAACCGCCGAGCAACCTGGGACCCCCTCATGCACAGCCGAAGGCGGGACCACAGCCGCAGCAACACTTCTGGAGGGAAAGACAAGGAGCGCTCCAAGAGTCACCTCAAACAAGACCCAGCCAGGTCCAAACCTGTTATGGAAACAGATGGAACGGCCTCCAGATCACCAAGAACCAAACCCGGCGATCTGGGAAAGAACCACACCCCTGGCGAGCAGACAAGAGGAACGACTGGGAGCCTACACCAGCCAGTCGTCGAGGTAGGTCAGACACCAAATCCCAAGCAGACTCAGACAGGGCAACAAGATCCGGTAAAGATGCGTAAATACACAAAGTGCCAATTACAAAATAGGGAAGGCAACAAAAACGGTAAGCCTGAAGCCCCACCGCCAACTGTGTCAGTCCCGAAAAATGGAGAGGAATGTTCCAAGAATTGACCTGGAGGTCCAAGACCACCATCCAGGCACTCGGCCCCAACAGAAGCCGGACAGGAGACAACAGTCGTCCGATGAGGGCATAGAATCCAGGGCGCAGACTGAAGAAGTCCAGAAGAACCGCAGATTCGACAGGCCCATGTCTGCATAGAGCAGATGGGACCCCAGAAAGACGGGGCGGATCGACCACATCCAATGCACCCACTAAGATGACAAGATGAAGCGCAGGGGAAGAAGCCCACCCCGCCAGGCCTGAACCCCCCAAAGGGGAAGAAGCCATCCACCGCTGCCACCAGCAGCTGGAAGACAACCAAAAGTGCCCACCAACTGTGGGACCATGCAAGAGGCAACAGAGCAAGCTGCTCCCCCAGCGCCCCGTCAACAGAGAAGGGAACAGAGCCCTTCTGAAAGAAAAAGTATACACACACATATATACATATATGTTATGTATATACACATACACATATATATACACAAATACACGCGCACACAAGGTATGTTACACACATTTTCAAGAACAACTTCATAGAACAAGAGGTCATAGATATAAACTGGCTAAACACAGATGCCGAAGAAATATAAGAAAATTCACTTTCGCAAACAGAGTGGTAGACGGTTGGAACAAGTTGGGGGAGAAGGTGGTGGAGGCCAAGACCGTCAGTAGTTTCAAAGCGTTATATGACAAAGAGTGCTGGGAAGACGGGACACACGAGCGTAGCTCTCATCCTGTAACTACACTTAGGTAATTACACTTAGGTAATTACACATGTGCGTATGCACGTACACATGGGCACCACGAGCGTAGCTCTCATCCTGTAACTACACTTAGGTAATTACACTTAGGTAATTACACATGTGCGTATGCACATGTGTAATTACCATATTTTTATAATGAATTCGTAATTTTTATATATGAACTTTATATAATTTTATATAAGAACTTTATATAATTTTTATAATGAACTCGTAATTACGATCCGAAGCCAGGAACAGGGAGGGAAAGGGGCAAACAGCACCCAAGCAAAACGGGGCGGCCCGGGGATCCGTGTGGGAATCCGAGCGTAGCTCTCATCCTGTAACTACACTTAGGTAATTACACACAGTGTACACATGTACATGTGTACACACACACATACATGTGAAAAGAAAATTACAAGCCACCAGTGGGCAGAGAGTACCACACTGGCCAGACGAAGAAGGCACAAAACTGCACCAAAAGGCCCACCTCGACAACAAAACCCCAAAGTCCCAGCACGACCACAACACGTGCCAAGACCTAAAAGATCAGCCTGCAAGCCAGGAAGACCCGGAACCCAAGAAGGCAGAACCGGGTCATATGAGGAAACAAAGCCCCCTGAACCCACAAAGGGGGGCCCAAGAGGAAGAATCCTCCGGAACGAAACCAAAGAACCCAAAGGAACCTGGAATCGAACCAGGGGGAGCCCAAGCCACCACATTTGCCGGTGTAGATACACCACAGAAAGGCAAAGCACAGCCCCCAGACAGAACCCCCAGGGAAACGGTCAAAACAGACCAAAAACCGAGAGACAAGGTGTGGGAGCAAGCATAACAGACAGGGACATTGAGCCCAAACCCTAGGGGCCCAGACCCAAAACAGACAAAACAGAAAACCGTGTGTAAAATCAACACTCAAACGTTCCCAGAGGAACAGGAAAACGGGAAGAAAACACCAGAAAAGCAAAAAAACGACAACAGGAGAATAAAACCCCTGAAAAGGGTGAAAAACTCACCCAAGACGCTCGCTCGCACACCCAGGCGCATATAAACAAACCGCAATGCTGCCCTGGTAGCCATGCTGAGAAACCGGCAGAAGAAAATGGCCACCAGAACAGAGGGCTGTGATCGACGCAAAAGATACGAAAACACTCCAGCAAAAGTGGGAAGCAAGCAGACTGAATGGGCAAAAAACTCCGCACGACAGAAAACCCAGGCAGGGGCAAACTGCCCCAGAACTGCTAGCAGGCATCCCCCACAGCCTCGGGAACCCGCAACAGAGGCCCCGGGGCAGAGCCGTCCTCCAAGCCCTCCGTCCTTAAAGAAAAGGAAGAGTCCATTGGAAAGGCAGCAAGAAAGGGCTGCTGGTAAGACACAGAAGCCTTGGCAGGAGGAACAGACTCAAAAACCTCCGTCCCCAACCCGAATGGGGCAGCCCCCGAAAACCGTCCGAGTCTCGGCCCCAACTAAACCCCGCCCCAACCCTGAAACCCGCAGACGATCCGAAGCCAGGAACAGGGAGGGAAAGGGGCGAACAGCACCTAAGCAAAACGGGGCGGCCCCGGGGCATCCGTGTGGGAAACCAACCTAGTGTGTTGCTGTAACCTAACCTATCTTGCAAAACGGATGCCGCCTGTACTCTGAACAGTAATAACATCAGGAGAGTACTAGACAACAAGCAGAGAATCTCACTCGCAAGACTCCGGGTCAAGGTGTCAGTGACCCAACAGGCAGCATGACGGAGGTAAAAGTGGCGACTGTCACCCGGAGACAAGGGCACAGCAACCAATGATCCCGTACAAGATGGGTTGGAACCCGGAAGACACATTCAATGGTCCACCAAGCCCCGACAGAGGTTTCCAGGGCCCGTAGGCTGACTGCTACGGGAAGCTCAGGCAAGGTGTTGCTAACTGGTTAAGAAACCCAAAAATAACCAGAGGGTAGAGGACAACACTGAAAACCCCTGTGACGTGTACAATCACAGGGGCCTAGTAGAGGGCCACCAAACACTACCAGTGAAACTATAGCTCCACTAGGTAGACCCCCACAAGGCAAATGAAAATAAAGACAAAAGAAAAACCCCGCAAAAGTACACCATCTCCAGAGACAACAGGAACCGGCCGCCGCTTAGGTGGCAGGTCGCGCAACACCTTCACGCCCTAACCAGCACAATACCAGTCCCTTCCCAGAGCCAAACAAGGGCCCCAAGCCCCAGCTGGCCCCAAGGGCGAGGCAAATGCCGAGCAGCAAGAACCTCTACGGGAATGGTTCCTGAATGCCCCAGGGAAGATAACCCTGTCACGCAGGGGGAGTACTCACAGGGCGCTTAAAGGAAGCCCCTAAGCGCATGCAGCCCCGGCACTGATGAGGTACTCCTGGCCACCGCACAACACAACACACGGTAGTGAACGCCACACAAGGCAAACACCGCCTAGGAAACTGAGGCCAGAGAAGCGTCTATCCCAGTTGACATTAGCTTACGAACTGATGCTAGGCAGCCGGCGCAGTAGGTCTGGGGCTCCCCCCTCCCCCTCCCACGGTGGGAAGGGCTGCGCGGATGATCGGCGCGGCAGTAAAGTGTGATGTTTGCTTGTTTCCTTGGGATTGTAGGGAGTTTCTACCTCTCTGTTCGGTTTTCGGTTTTAGTTTTTTACAGGTGGGGTTTGTTTTGTTATGCCTACCTTTCTGGGTGCTTAACCCCGGTCGATGGCAGATAAGGAAAATCCCAACCACAAGGGGGTTTTCCAGGGCCATTGCTCCCTGAAATCTCTCTGAAGGGGCCAGGTTCTGGCGCTGGTCCCTGGTAGGTCTGAACTCCTTAGCTAATGTCCCGGTCTAATATAACATACATTAGCCCGATAAGCTCCAGGGAGCCGTAGGGGCTCCCCACAGAAATGAACAGGTTCGAAAGTACTTGTGTAACTGCTTCGTGAATCTGGCCCCAGGGCTGCAAATGGCGACTGCAGTGCGCAATAAGAATAGAGCATGTGAGCACCAAGTGCCCCCAACACAACTGACTTGCATGCTACCAACCACAGGTCTAAACAGAGAAGCCAAAACAACACTCAAAATACTCAAGGTAAGGAACGTCACCCTGGTGGCAGGGCCCTGAAAGTGTGATCTTATTAACACATCAAAGTCACTATCAGTGCATGAATAGCAGTAAACAAACACCAAGGGAATTAACCACGTGAAACATTGTAGTTTAGAACACAAATTGTCAAATCCAAACAACACTGGACAGAAAACATACATGTGAAGCTATATTGGAACGATAAACAAGCAAATGGTCCCCACAGGGTAAGTCCTAGGATGAGCACCACTAAGTTTAGAAGCACTAGACAACACATCAGCGACAGAACTGAATGGCGAGTTGGCAGAGGACTCAGCTCTAGACTGCTTGTTGGCAGTGATTAGTTTTAATGGCTTCAAGCTAGTTTTGAACGAGTTATTTTGTTTCGTTTGAATAGTTTGGGGAGTTGTTTGGCAGTTTCAAGGTTTTGGTTCTTGTGAACCTAACAGTTGTCTTATGTTTCACCGACTTTCTGAAAGTTTTCCTGATGAAATGTCAGAATGCCATTTTCTCTCTGGACCCCAAGGATGGTTGGCTGTGGTATCTCTGACAGGCCAAACGGAACTCCTGTGACTGATATAATTTTGTAGTATGAAGCAATTTCAGCCAGATAGCTACAGGGAGCCATAAAGGGGTTCTCCCCAGAAAAAAATTAGTTAGAAATTGTTAGAAAGAAAATAAAATTAAATACTTAAAAAAACAAATTTTATTCATCCTCTTAACCTACACATTCACAACTCACAATTTTTAGGTTATAGGGTGGCAGAGTGGCTGCCCCAAGAAGCTGGTAATGAACTGACTTACAGTTCAAATCTCACTGACAGCAGTGACATTATAATCCAGTTTATATTGTTTTCTAGATAACAATCCACAATCTAATATAATATAATAATATATCAGTTGTCAGAGATGCTATCTGACAACCAATAAGAACAAATCAAATTTATATAATTTCATACCATTCACCAAGTATAATACTTTGAATAGGCAATTTCTGCCAATGCAAAAAATAACAAATTACACACACTTGAATACAACCGTCTCAGGTCAATTCTTACCATCTAATCCCAGTAATGCATGAATGAGAAGAAAAAATAGATATACATTATACAACTTTTTTATGCTAAGCTAAAGTTAAATCCATTATTTTCTGAAAGATAATAATAATAATAATAATTATTCATTAAAATTGTTTCTAGATATATCCACAAGTCAAAAAATGTTTCAGGTCTAAAACTATAAATATACAAGAAATAATGCATTTTAACACTTCAGTACTGTGTTAAAGTAGATTATCAAACATATTTACCTGCTCTTGAATCCACTGTGAATGAGGCCTTGACCTTGCAATGTGTAGCTTGAGCTCCTCATCCTTTGTTACAACCTTCTCAAGTGTGTCTACCAGCAGCATGCGACCAGGCTTAAGCCGACCCTGGAAACCAACACAGCAGATATAGTGTGTGTGTGTAAACCAACATGCAATGGGAGCCAAGGCTGAGACAGGCACACTTCTGCATCACACTACAGTACTGTAGTAGTAGTAGTAGTAGACTAAGCCACACGTGTGGATGAGCAAACATGGTTTCTTACACGTTTCCTCCCCACCCAGTGTGTTTTTGGCGTTATTTTGCTATTATATTCTACAGTAAAATTCAAGATAAAATGGAAATAATCCAAAAAGAAGTATTTGCAATAATAATGGATTCTGTGCCTGGCTTAGCCAAGCATAAGGTAAACAAAAGGAAATCAAGATAGCACAACTGGAGGAAAGGTCAACTCTTCTCCGACTTTGCCTGCACCTGAAAATGTGAAAGCCAAATATATGTAGAATATTTGTAAATATTGCATTGGCAAAATGATGGTGCACATGAACATATTAATAACACTATTATACACATATTGATAATTTGGTAACTTCTCAGCAGGTCTCAATGTTGAAGTGGTGTTGGATCAACATCAATAATGTTTATCCACTGTTGGATCAACGTTATTGATATTGGTTCAACGTCACGTCAACGTCAAGTGTCTGCCGGGTAATCTAATCTAGCAATGAAAATCACGGTGATGTAAAAAATGTGTGCGGATCCTCTTGGCCTTCTTACCTGATAAAACTTACCTGAGAAGTTGGCAATGGGAGACCTTGTGAAGAATCATATCAGTCAAATTCATTAGCCAATAAAGCTTTACTAAGAATTTGATGTGGAAATGTTAAACAAATAAACCGTATGATTCTTGAAAAAATCTAGCCCATTACAGACACAGCACAACAGCCGACACCACGACCTCCAGACTCTCTACTACCCGTTCCTGATCCCTGGGGGATGATCATGAAAATGAAACGCTATATTTGTGACGGAAAGATGGTCATGCTTTCAGTCACGTTGTCCTGAAATGATGATATGAATCATGATTTGATGATTAATGAAGATTTGTTTGGCAGATGCCATCATCATCTCGCCAATTCTGCCCAGCTGGACAGTCAGCTCACTACCCAACAGCTGGCTGGCAGATGCTGGCTCTGGTTACCTTCTGCAGAATATTCTCGGGCTCTGTGTCATATACGCCCACTTCTGAAGCCATCACCAGCACTCGATCTTTGGTGACGTAATAGCGAGAAGGACGCAGACCATTCCTGTTGAAGGGAGAGTCCGAAATGAGGCTGTTAGTTTTCTGCTTTCAGCATCATCTAGTATACGAGTTCAGATTAAGAACCATCCAAAGAGCGAGGCATTTTGTGCTTTAAGACACCTATGTTTCTTTCTGTATCTGACACACTTGTGGAGTAGAAATCCTGAGAACTTTGAAGGGTCACATCTTCAGATTCCACCCCCCTCAGTCATTCAATATTTTCCAGCATGCTGCATCACCTTTTCTTAAGATATGGGTTGTAATAAAAGAAAAGTGAAATTTAAAGATAGATTATTGCAGACAGAGCCGTCTTACCACATGGGCCCGATGGGCACTTGCCCAGGGTCCCCACGAGCATAGGGGCTCCACAAGCACAGGGACCCTAAGAGCATAGGGGCCCCACAAGCACAGTGGCCTCACAAGCATAGGACAAGTTCATTATGGAAGCAGGATGTTTAAATATTTAGGTCTTGTTGCAAGCACACTTATATAATATAACCCTACATCCTGGTGTGGGACTAAATACTAAATATTTAAGATGTATATATTTCCAGGTGAATAATCCTTTCAGCAGAAATGAAACGTGATGTTTTGAGTGGAGCACAGAAGAGAGCTTCAGAGAAGAAGGAGAAAATAGGAAAACTTCCAAAATTAACATCATGGCTCAACATGGATGCAATGACAGCCACTCATACCAATCCTTCAGATATAGCATCCACATCTACATCCATTCCATTCACCTGGGCTCTAGGAGATTCAAACCGCAGACCCCATGCATGCGAGGCCAAATCTCTATCGACTGAGCTAATGAAGACCCCATGTGGCTTCACACACGTGGGGCCTACTGTTAGAGTCTCCTAGAGACTTGAACCGTACACATAGATGTCAATCATTCATGTAGGTGAATGGAATATTTATTTCCACGGAAGTGTGCATGTTATCTACATCCATTCCCGCTACCAATCATCCAGTTTCAGCAAACATACCATCATTGCTTGTTGCTGCTGCTACTGGTGATATTTTACAAGAGGAAATACCCAAATCTGTAACGGTAAGAGAGTTTGCAATCCAAGAAAGAGATCTGGGGGCTATGGAACATTAATGATACTAACAATAGATTACTGTATTTGTAGTGGGCCCTCATCATGTTAATCATGACAGCAACCTTTCAAACTCATGCAGAGTGTATAAAACAACTGGAGTAGAGAATATAAAGGCAAGGTATACAGTACATCAAACAATGTGTTCAAACGTGAACTGTGGAATGGTGAGTATGTAAAATATGAATGGCTACTCTATTCACCATCCCAAGGTGGTTTGTACTGCTTTGTATGTCACCTATTGTCCAAGAAAGAATCTCTCTCTGCTACATTGGGGTTCAATGACTGGAAGCACAGCAATGTTATTGTAGATCATGAAACTGAAGAACATCTAAAGTGCATGACAGCATATTTGATAAGGCATAAAGAAACTGGAAGTGCAGATTCTTTATTACTTGAGCAACGTCGCTCAGAGCAGGAATATTGGTATAAAATGTTGATGTGTTTCTGTAATTCACTTTCTTGCCTCTAGAGGTTTGCAATTTCAAGGAGAAAATCAGATCATTGGGTCAGCAAAAAATGGCAACCATTTAGGTATACTAGAGCTGCCGAGTGAATTTGACACATTCTTCCAAGAAAATCACAAAATGTATGGAAATCCTTGAAAAGGGAATCGGTCATATTTATCTGCAAATATTTGTGAGGAATTTATTGAATTAATATGACATTCTTTAAGTGTCAAAGTATTATTCAATAATTGTAGATTCACTCCAGACATCTCGCACACAGATCAATTGACATTTACTGTCCGATACATTGAAGGCTGCGAGTCTGTAGAACATTTCTTAATGTTCATCCCCATCTTTTTTTCATGGAGCAAAGGATACAACAGACACTGTCATGGACTTTCTTAATGCAAACAAAATTCCACTATCAAACTGAAATGGTCAGTCATACAATAATGCCTCAAATATGTCTGAACAATGTACTGGATTGCAAGCACAGACTCATAACTCAATGAGTTTGCCATCTATCTTGAGGTTATCTTGAGATGATTTCGGGGCTTTTTAGTGTCCCTGCGGCCCGGTCCTTGACCAGGCCTCCACCCCCCAGGAAGCAGCCTGTGACAGCTGACTAACTCCCAGGTACCTGTTTACTGCTAGGTAACAGGGGCATCAGGGTGAAAGAAACTCTGCCCATCATTTCTCGCCGGCGCCCGGGATCGAACCCGAGACAACAGAATCACGCGTCCAGTGTTCTGTCCGCTCAGCCACCGGCTCCCTGGATCTATATCCCATGTGCTGGACACAGCTTGAACTTGGTGGGAGTAAAAGCAGCAGTGTCAAATCAGTGCAGCAGTGTCTACAGACTGTCAAATTCTTTGACTTTTTCAGCAACTGTAATAATTTTTTTCCTAGTTCTACTCATCACTAGACTGTATTGACATCTTTAGGAAAAGATTTTGTGGGCAAGCATCTGTCTGACACACTATGGTCAGCACATTTTGATGCTGTTCATGCTCTGTATGGGGGACACTATGGTCAGCACATTTTGATGCTGTTCATGCTCTGTATGAGGGTTTTGAGAAAATAAAACATGTACTTAATTCTCTATCAGCTGACAATGAACAGCAAGTGAATACAAGTTGAGAGGCAGAAGGATTGAGCAACAAAAATGGAAAACCTGGAAACAATCTTTCTCAAAAATCTTTAGAATGACATGCTAGAAAGAATGAACAAAACAAACAAGGTCCTGCAATCAAAGGATGTGAACAACTTTGTTGCCACAAATCATCATGAGTCTATGAAAACCTATCTTCAGGAAACTAGCGACAAATTTGGTGACTATGAATTTAAAGGCAGAAGTATGTGTCCAGATGCATATTATAGTGATGGGAAAAAATGGGAACGAAAACTAAGTGTTGCGTCTTTGTAGATATGATGAATCAGCAGAAGAGGTACTGTACCTCTCATTAAAACAGAAAAATTCAAGGTGGAAACTTTCCTCCCTATTCTGGACACTAATCTTTGAACTGACAAAATGAGCAGAGGTTTATTCCCAGATTGGAAATCTGTTTCCTGTCTTCAGTGAATTAAAAACCATTGCTTCTGATGCACTAAAGAGAAAGTGTGAACATGTGGCTAATATGTATCACAAAGACACAAATTATTATGACCTTTTAAATGAATGTGTGCATCTCAAGCACTACATGGCTCTTAATGAAAATTGTGAGAGTCCCTGCACTGTACAGAAAAATAACTTTGGATAATTTGAAATCTGTATTCCTGAATGTTGAAATTGCACTCCGAGTGTTCATGTGCATGATGGTGACCAACTGTACCGGAGAACATTCTTTTTCAAGATTCAAACTTATAAAAAACCTGCTTCAAAGCACAATGGGGCAACATCGTTTGAACTGGCTTTCATTCATGTGCATGAAAAATGTCACCCTGAAGACCATTAACTTCAAGCCAATAATAAAGCAATTCTCTGAAAAAAAGTGCTGCAAATGCTCGTTATAATAATAAGTTCGAAGTAATTTCATACTGTGCTATCTAATCTGTGTAGCTTACCGAGTATTAGTGTGATTTTTTTAAGCCTTGTGTATTGCTCAAATGTTTATCATGTTGATTAGTTGCTGCTCTACAGCATGTTTTTAATTAACAAATCCACAAGAATCGTGAAGAGGGTTCGAACCTACGTCCGAGAGGATCCCAGACACCCCCCTTAATCGACTGAGCTACAACATGGTTATAAGAATTGCAACCGGAAAATCATCCTGATTTACCAACAGTTCCTGCAGTCTCTCCGAGATACAAACCAGGGCTTTACGCAATTCCCCCATGCACCCGAGCTATGTCAATAGGCTGTTCTACCTCTTCGCCCTTACTTCATTACACACAGAAAACACAATAGTGTGATGCATCAAATGAACAAATCCCACCGTTGGTAAATCACGATGATTTCCCAGTTGCAATTCTTGTAACCATGTCATAGCTCAGTTGATTAAGGCAGCGTCTGGGATCCCCTCAGACGTAGGTTTGAACCCTCGTCGCGTCCCTTCTGGATTTGTTTATTTGATGCATCACGCTATTGTGATTTCTGTGTAATGTTTTTAATGTTTTAACATTAAACATTTCTTGTTGAAGTTCCAATAAAATAAATGTGTTTCATATTATCGACCATTTACTTTCTATCCCTGCGAGTGGTTGTCGTAGGAGCCCCAACACACTGGTTTGCCCAGGGCCCATAATGCTGTTAAGACGGCCCTGATTGCAGGCATAAATATTTCAGATACCATTTTATCCATTAATCTTTTTTGTATAGAACCCTTCAGAATTTCAGACATTATGAAAAATTAGTACCAATATACATACTAGCATAACAGATCTGACATTAAATAACAAAATTTAGTACTTTCTAAACATAGAAATATGCTAGAAGAAAACAAATATTTTAGATAATTAACAAATGACATTCAAAGCAGAAAATATTGAAGAACCATTTTTCTAAACAAGACCCCTGTTTAATCGAATTATTTTGTTTTGCATTTAAATTTTAATCTAATATAATTAATCCAACCCATCCTCCTAAAATGATAGTACTTATAGCAACTACAGTACTTAGTAGAAAGTACAAAACTGGACTGTTGCAGCCAACACTTCACGTTTTGTACCAGAATATTTTTTAGAAGGCACGAAAAAAACCAGCAAAAAGCCAATCTTAACCTTCCTTGGCCTAGTACAGCACATATATATGTAGTGTATTATATTAGACTTGATACATCATATTAAACCTAGGATTGCTTGGACAGGTTAGGTTTGGTTCTTTGGATAAATTTGCAGTTTTTTGCAATGCCATTTGGACTATCTAATTAATATAAAATATGAACTTTTTGGGTTCCAACAGTCCATTTTTTGTGCACTTAACTAAATAGTTTCTCAAGTACAGTACTATTATTTGAGGTGCATGGGCTGAATTACGTAATCTAAATGATCTTCAGATACTATTATTAATTTATAATAATATTACAAAATTTAATGTTGACTGAACAGTATCTTGCCAGATAATGGCTGGGGAAAAAAAAAAATTGCAGACCGTTTAACCAAAAATCCCATTTTATTACGTATAATTTATTAGTGCATGATTTTTACAATACATGGGAATATTACTTCAAGGTAATTCTGTTTGTTTTGTGTACATATTATACTTTACATAAAATGATCTATGCAGACATTCATATAAATGGTGATGAATTACACAGTAGCTCTTCTGTCTTCCTAGAGATTATCCAATGAAAATAGGTTACTACCCCTTCTACCAATATCAAAACTAAAATGAAATTACTAGTATGTGATCAAAATCCACAGTCTACATGGCTTCGTGTTTTTCATACGTGTCTAAACTAAATCAGGAATTCTGCACTTCCATAAAAGTTATTTTAAGTCGAGGTAAAGTACAAGAAAAATTGATACATATGATAGGACTGAAGCCACAATCCTGAACTTCTGAGGTGTGCACACTACTAACCAGACTATTGTTACCAGTTACAAGTATCTCAACCTGCAGGATAAGGGGTTCAATCCCACAATATGGCTTTAACCTTTTCTTAGATGTTTCACATTCTTGTGATATCAGTGTGCCAGCTAAACTCTATTAATGTTAGCTTAATTGCCAAGACTTGTTAAGCTTAACCCTTACACAGTATTAACCTCTGAGCCTTGACTTACTTGGGACTCTCCATCTTTAAGGGAGTGGCCACTTTTAATAGATTTCCCCCGTGGCACCCCACTGGGGGTCAATACTTGGACCTCTCCTCTAATATGTTAATGATCTTCAAGAGGGTTAAACACATTCTTAATGTTTGCTGCTGATGAAAAACTATGAAGACTAATTTAGAAGGAAAATAGCAAGAAACTACAATCTCAAGATAACCTCAATGTAACAGTTCATTCCCCCCCCCCCACCCTTTGCCCATTTGTCAAGGGCCGAGGTTGATCTGAGAGTGGTCTTGCTTGCTTGGTCCTCTCAGTGCCTATGCTCCCCCACTCCCATTCCCTCTCCATCCCACCTCCAATTCCCTTTATTACCCTCTCACCAGTTTCCTCCCCCCATACCAGGCGAGTCAAATGTCCCTACCTTTTATCTTGGAGGAGTCAGGTTTGAACATAATTTATCAGTTTCTGTAAACATTGCTTCGGAATGTGCCCCAGGCTCGGGTGTCCACTACAGAGGCACCTTGTCCTCTTTGATTAGCTGGGAAGAGCCGACTCAATCTTCGAGAATTTCATGTACCTTCAGGCAGATCAGGAAGGTGATTGGCGGTAGATAAATGCCAAGTCCTTATTGGCCCTGGAGAGCCAAACCTCAGGCCTAGTTTTAAATGGTTGGCTGTAGCCAAAAACACTCACTAAAACCCAAAGCGGGAACATCAGTGAAATCTATCCATTGTATACAAGAGCGCCTCCCATGCCCTTGCGCCACCTATAGCTCTACTATCAACAAATCCCTTGAGTACATACCTTCCCTGATATCCTTAAAAGCAAGAGTAACGCCAGTTTCATAAAGGAGGTAATCCGGCAGACATAAACAATTTAAACCATATCAAACCTCCCATACTATCAAAAATATTTGAGAAAATTTATCTACAAACAGCTCTACTCATATCTCGTAAAATTTGAATTCTTAGCCCCTTCAGTTTGGCTTCCGCTCCCAAAAGAGTACCAACGATGCAATTATTAGTCTCTTTGATATAATTTACTCAGCCATTGACAAAAATGAGTTTCCGATTGGACTCTTCGTTGACCTGAGAACGGCCTTTGATACTGTTAATCACAATTACCTCTTGCGTAAACTCCATCATTATGGAATCCAGGCCTGCCCTGGACTATATCCAATCCTATCTTAGTGATAGACACCAATGTGTAGCCATCAATAATATAACCTCTCCTACTCTACCAATAACCGTTGAAGTGCCACAGGGCACATCTTGGGACCTCTCCTATTTCTTATATACATCAATGATCTGTAATGTCTCTAACATTCTGAACCTATTTTGTTGCTGATATACCCACATTTACTCTAACCCAACCCACATACACTAATAATGTTGTTAATAATGAACTAAAAAAGTCCACTTATGATGTCAACCAACAAACTAACACTTAACAAGAAAAGACTACTACATCTTATTTGGAAGCCAATCTACAAATGTAATCAGCTTTAGATAGACAATGTAAACATTAGCAATAAAAATTATGGAAAGTTTCTTGGCCTATTCCTAGACAAGAACTCACTTCAGCACCCACATATAACACATAACTAAGGAGGTCCTCAAACAGTTGGTAACTCTCCAAATCAGATATTATGTACCTACTCTGCTCTCATCTCTCTATATTATGCACTAATCTATCTCTATCTTAATTATGGTATCTGTGCATGGGTTCAACCACTGCAAACACCTCAATCCATTATCACCCAGCAAAAATCTGCTATCGAATAATAACAAATTCTGCTTTCAGACAACACTCAGCCCCTTTGTTTAACTCCCTAAACATGCTAAACAATCTCATTCCACAAATTCTCTTGTTTCAACTACATTTACAAACCCTGTTCTTACATGTAAATCCTGCTCTGAAACTCTCCTGGACAGATGTAACAGGACCCATTATCACCACACCAGAAATAAATATCTCTTTGATATCCCCAGAGTCAAACTTAATCTTGTAAACACTCTATGCAAATAAAGGGACCCAGTCTATGGAACTCGCTCCCTATTGAATTGAAAAGCTGTCCACTTTTGCGTCATTCAAAAACAATAATAAAAAGTACCTACTGTAATTCATCTTCATAGTTTTTTACCTTTTGCTTTAAAATTGCACTGTTTCTATTGCTACCCAATCTCCCAATCTTTATGTACCCAATCCAAACATCTCTACCATTGTGATCATGCTGTCTTCTTATATGTGCTATCAATCTGCTGTATGGTGTCTATTAATCTTGTTTAAATTACCAATCAAGCTGTCAATGTAATCAATCAGAGCTTTAATACACCAATGTGCTTTAATATACTTACTAATCTCTCTCATCTCATTTTTTTCTTGCAATGTATCTGCTATTTTATTAATTCTGCTAGAATTTACCTACTTAAAATTATCTGTTAGATTAAGGACCTGCCCAAACGCTGTGTGTACTAGTGGCTTTACAAGATTGTAAATACTATGCTATGTATTCTCACAAACCCTAATGTAAATTCTATAGTATTAAAATAAATAAAAAATAATAGGGTGTGAGCCTGGGGGCTCCACCCATTATTTCCTCCCATGTGGGGAGGAGCAATCCTTCCTCCGGTAAGCTGGTGAAACAAAATTTCAGTAGTGTGTTCTGGGAGTGTTTGGGGGTGGGAACTCGGTCGCATCAAAGGGCTGAGGGCAAGCCATCTGACATCTTAGCCAAGGTGCTGGTTTTAAGGAAGTATTGTGCATTGAGTATTATGTCCTCGGAGATATCCATTTTGCCTCTTAGGGATAATAGATAGGTTAGATATAGTTATGGTTGGTTTACCAAGTGTGATAGATGTTAAATTAAATAAAGTTTAAGTTAAAAATGGTCTTTTGTTGTTTAGGTTATCTCTGTCCCTCTTGTGTATTAATGTTGAGCAGTTTCTATATTCATTATATATGTGTGATATTTGGGAAAATCCTCCTTTTCTCCTCCATTTAATGGATATTAAAGTTGCTCTTGGACCTAAATAAGCAAAGTAAATTAAACAAACTAATCCCCAAAATTTATTACCGAAGTTCCTATTGCCCGGGACTTCATGATTATTGATTCCTTGTCTTCCTGCGGGATCGGTGATAGACACATTCAGGCATGTTAGATCGGGAAGGTGGTGGCAGTGTTCTTAGTGAGGTTTAATTATTAGTTTTAAATTAATGACCCCTAATCTTGTCGCTTCTCCTCACTTAATATTTCCGGGTCAACATTACTGGTAGCTCACTGAGGGTCACGGTGATCTGCAAGCAGTGTTAACCTGGGGTATTGAGTGGAGAGGAGATGTTCAGGAGGTCAAGAGTTATTACATCAAGATGACCTGGATAAGTTGAAGCAATGTCCAACAAATGGCTACATGAGTTTAACTTATGAAATGTAATGAAATTTGGTGCTGGAAAGAAGAAACTAGACACCAGGTGTCAAATAGGAAATGAAAACTTTCAAGAGCCAGAAAAAGACAGAACAAAAGACAGACATTACACTGAACCTGTCTTCAAAAGTCTACATTAAACAACAAACAAATACAAATATTTATTCAAGTAAAGTACATACACACAAAGTGAGATACGAAACGATCAAACAGAAATCGATCATACGATTAAACATGCGATCAAACAGAAATCAGCTGCACTTGCAATGTTGCTAACATTACATATGCCTTTAGAAATATAAGTGAGGCTTCATTCAGAACCTTGTTTACTACATATATCTGATTAATCCTGGAATATTCTGTACCTCTGTCAAGCCCCTATTTTGTCAAACAAATACATTTGAGAAAGTTCAAAGACATGCCACCAATTCTTAGAACACAAGTAAATCTATCCAGCAAGTCAAAAGGCATCCAAAGAAAGAATATAGTACTGTAATTAGCATATAAGCTCTGATCTACTGAATCTACTTTTGGAGACTTGAAGCATATATTCCTTGAATGACAAGAAGTTAGAAAACCATAATGTTTACTTGTGTGTGTTCAGGAGCCTAATAGTCTCATTTAATACTACAAGGCGGTCCATCTAATTACCCAAAGCTACCTTAGTTTACTCAAAGCTACCTAGCATTACGTAAGTAATGAAGAAATATGATACACTGTATTTACTCACTATATTGGTGGTGAATGTAGAACATGAAAAAACATTTTTACTCTGAAAAAGTATCATTTTATAACAAAATTAGACAAAAATAAGAAGCTGGTGACACCAAAGCAAGTCGATGGTCCAAGCGACAATGTTTACTGGCATGTGAGAATCCTGTACCTAACCTCGTATCACCTCGCCTCACCTCACCTCTCCTCCTCTCCTCTCCTCTCCTCTCCTCTCCTCTCCTCTCCTCTCCTCTCCTCTCCTCTCCTCTCCTCTCCTCACCCCACCTCTAGGCATTATATTCATTATATCCTGAATAATTTGTTCACCTTGAATAAGTCGCTCTACAACATTGTCACTTGGATCGTCAACTTCCTATGGCCTCTCATGCACCTAGTTTCATCTAATTTTGTTATAAATTTATATTATTTCAGAGTAAAAATGTTTTTTCATGTTCTACATTCAACACCAACAATATACAAGTACTGAGTAAATATATCATTTCTTCAATATGATATATTTACTCTCCTTGCAAAGTTAGCCAATTCTAGTCCCAAGCATTTGGCCTCCAACTTTAGACACAGACATTCTCTTACAGTATAGATTCTAATATTTGTTTAAAACATTTGATCTAATATGAAGCTTTGAAGAGGCTCCAATGTTTTAAATATTGAATCGATCTGAATAAAACTAAAAAAACGAATAAAGGAACTAGGTTCAGCAATTAGGACAATGTTTTAAGACTGAAGAGCAGTTATCAACCACATCTAACAACTTTATCATTTATTCTCTTGGCAACAATGCCATATGCCACTAATTGCAAACAATAACATTAATGTATTTTGCATAGATCATTTTGTACATTTATTTGCCATTGTTGCTAAGATATTAATGTATATTTAGTGGTCCTGATATTAGATATTGGGGTTGCAAAACAATCTAAAACATACAAACTATATGGGAATACTGTACTTATAATTTAGATTATATCTGCATACATACACTGTTTAATAATATCCTGTATCACGTACAGTACCACACATCTTGCGTCGACCAGCTAATTACTGCATCGAAATGTATATTTCACACAGCTTCACTACCCATGCATGTCAGCTAATGGGGTAGAGGCAGAAGAGCTATCAAAAAGGTCATTAGCAGTAACACACACCTGTCAAGAATAGCTCCAATGTAGCGGCCATCGGTGAATGTCATCAACGCAGGTCCATCCCAAGGCTCCATTGCACAAGCAGCCCAACGATAAAAGTCCCGTTTTTCAGGGTTCATCAATTTATCATTCTGCCATGCTTCTGGGACCATGGTCATGATTGCCTGAAAAAATTTTGAAGAGCATATACAAGGCATAGTGCAACACATGTATAGTTATTATACTGTTTTATACTTGCACGACTGAAAACTCTCGTTCTTTCTGCTATTTGACATTACTCCAAAACAAAATACTGTATTAAGGAAAATCTTCAATATTTGTGCAGTTTAAACTACCTCTTCACTATCAAAATTACTTTACAATCAATGTAGCTCTTGTCTCACACTGAAACAAAATATTGTATTGCTTGCATTACTCAGGATGCAAAATCAGAAGGGAAAGTTTCTTGTGGATTTAGAGGCAACAACAGCCCATAGGTTGGATGTACCCTGGCTATTCACAAAATATTAAAATATTCAAANCAAGCTTTGACACTTTCCATAGTAGATCTTTGAACTTGTCATACTGATTCCTGTTATTGCTCCTTGAAGCATCCTGGATAGCAGACAACATTACGAGTAATACACAGTACACTTAAAAATTGCATTTATACCGTGGAAAGCACAATTTAATTACAGTATAAGAAATCATGAAAATGTTTAATATTGTATAACTTAACCCTTTAACTGCGCAACGCGCCTGCAGGCTCGCGTCTGGTTTGCGCAACGCGCCTCCGGGTATTTGTATTTTTCACGTTCCATTCAATCTCCCGCGGCTACACGGGGTTCACATCAGCTTCCTCAGGGCTCTTGTAAACAGACGCCATCTTTAAAAAAATCGTGGTCCACATTCCCGGGTGTGGAGCCTCAGTAGTGTGTGAGCAACCAAGGCTGGCGCTCGCAGCATGAGCGCACAGCACTGCTGTTCAGCGTGTGACCACAGCATCGCCTAATAATGTCAAATATATATATAACTTGTATCATTTAGCCATGATAGTGTTATAGAAGAGCCTGAGTGTGATAATGACTGGGTACAATGTTCAATTATCAGTGATTCAATGCTGTTCACGATGTTCACAGCACCACAGCATTATTTCGTCCATCTAGGAATTTTCAAATGATTTCTTAGGTTCCTTTTCAAAATAACGTGTGGTCAATTATTCATTTACAGGAATTAGTGACCAGGATTGTGATAATAGCAGGATTGTGGTTATAATTAGCGTTGTGCGTAGTATTGTGGAAGGAGGAAAGTTTGGTGAGGGAGGGAGGGCGAGAATTGAGGTAGCCTCATTGTGTGTGTGCTGCCACTCTTGTTTTGCTCACCATAATAGCTTAGTGGTTCGCTATGGGCAACACATATGTACATGGGTATATATAGTGTGTGTATATAGTGTAAGAACAGTAACAGGAGAATGTTGAGAGGAGCTATTTTGGTGAGGGAGGTGACGTAATCGTAGCGTCGTCTGCTGTCTGCTGTGTGATTTTTCATGCAGTGTATGGTGGCCACTGTACTGTTTGGACACAATACCGGCTTACTTGCATAGTTCTGGTAAATAAAACATGTAGATAGGTATATAGAACATGTGTAATAAGAACTATAACAGTATGGTGGGAGGAGCAATGTTGGCGAGTAAGATGTTGGAGTGAGGGAGACTGGCTGGGTGTGGCTGCTCTCACTCGAGGTGTTCTGAGTGTGTTGATGGTGAATGTATATAGTGTGTGACAGTGTGTAGTGTGTAAATAGATTATATGTATACATAAATTAGCATGATACATAGTAAATATGTGCAGCATATGTGTACACAAGTGTCATGCACGTAACACAGTGTCTTCGGACAGTACGGTTGTTTTACTGCCATAATATAGTGTACGTGTTCACTATACATAGGATTAGTACGTAAAAACAAATAAATGTATTTGGAACTGTGCGAAAAAATGAACGAAAATATATTCGCGGCAACTCGCGCGCCCCGCCCCGACGCCCCACCCGCCCCGGGAGCTTACAGCACGGGCGCACGGGAATCATGACGTCACGCCCCAACTTACGGACCCCATAGCAGCCAAAGTAAGTACAATTACGACTTTTTTTTTACATACCCATACTGAGGAAGGGTTTTTGACACTTTAAAAAGAAAAAAGAATTTTTTCCAGAGAATTTATTTCCTGCGCACCACGGGGGTGTCATATTTGGAGGCAACGCAGTTAAAGGGTTAAATGAGAAATTTTAGGTAACTTTTTATTATCCATATACAACACTGCAATTATATGCTAAGATCCAAGGTGCCACCCAGTGAGTTAGCTGGAAAGTGACAAGACAAAATACATATTAAGAAAACTAAATACTGTACTGTATCTTGGCAGTCAACATGTAGCTACCAAATTTTAGAAACCTCTTATAAACAAATAAAGGAATTCAGAAGAGGAAGAGCTTTTCTTTCTAGTTGAGGGGTACTTCCTCAACAGTATATACAGAGCCAACTAGAAAAATAATATATATCAGATCTATTGCTACTATAAAGGAGATGCTAATAAGAGACACTGAAATAGGCAGAACATTATGAAAAGTTATCTTTAGAAATCATATACTATATAGCAAATTATAAAAGAAAGGGAGTTATGTTACTAGATTTTCTAAAGTTGTTTATGAGGAACTAAGGCAGGACCTGATGTGTGTAGACTGGGTAGCCTTAAACACAGATGGTGGGCAGACCTCAAGAGGCATCATCACTTTAACAGGGGGCCTAACAATTATATCTTAAAATAAAAATTACAGCAAAAATTTGGTACTTTAACGCCAGAAAGAGTTTTTACTTAATTCCTCAATAACTGCCTTCACCTAACCCACTTTTCTATTTTTAACAACAAAACCTGTGTACCAGTTAGATCTGATAAAGCCTTTACAATCAAATGTCGTCGACAAATAAAGTTTACACAAACTTTAGCTTAGAAATAGGGGTTTGCAAACCTGTAGAACAATTTATAAAGAAACAAACTTCATGGAAGTGCTGAGCTTTGGTTTCCCCAAGTACATTAGTGGGTGTAATTAGATACATAAAGGAACTAACTTCCATGGATCAATAGGCCTCGATTGCTATGGTCTTATGAGTCCAGAAACCAAGGAAATAATGAAGGTAACAAATAATGAAGGGCTTAGAATATGCAACATGCACAAGCAAGAAATTGGAGTGCTTACGACTATTCATCAACAGCTTATTTTAAATTACAGCAACTGATTTCAATACAATACTACAAAAAAATACACACCTGCAAATTGGCAATAGACAAAGGGTCATTGATGTGTTTCTCTCCACCACTTCGCCAATGATAGAAGCCTGGGTTTCGCAGCACCAGTGTATCACATTCCCGATTTCCATAGGCGAGTGCATGACGCTCTAGCGATTCACTGGCCATGTTTCAAAGGTAATGCCACCATCCGAGAAGCAGTACCCTGAAAAATACAAATTTACTTCCAATCAAAATAATGGCACTACATTCATGTATCATAATGCAGCTTGTGGAAGAGTATATCTACTGATAATGAGGAATTAGAGTTTTTTAGAACTCTCTGGTATAATAGCTCAAAAATTTACCTATATTACTGGGAGAAATTCTTTATTTTCATCATTTACCTATATTACTGGGAGAAATTCTTTATTTTCATCATTTACCTATATTACTGGGAGAAATTCTTTATTTTCATCATTTACCTATATTACTGGAGAAATTCTTTATTTTCATCAGACAGATTAGAGTACTTTCCAATACCAGAATAATCCTTTGACTGCATTTGTAACTTCCCAAATAAATTATTCAATGAAATTTACACCTCTATAGTGTTGTGCAATGATATGGTACAATGATTTTTTTCTTGCAATGTATCTGTTATCCTTTTATTAATTCTGCTAAAATTTACCTACTTAAAATTATCTGTTAGATTAAGGACCTGCCCGAAACACTACACGTACTAGTGGCTTTACAAGATTGTAAATACTATGCTATGTATTCTCACAAACCCAATGTACCTTCTTGTATATAAATAAATAAATAAGATTATAAATATACCCTGTTCTGCACAAGTTCACAGTGGTTCCTCAGAGCTTGAGCTCTGCCTCTACAAGGATAAAGCCAAAATGCAGGCATCTCGGCCACTGGGTGCATAAGACCAGATGAATAGGGAATTGCAGCATATGTAAAATCACGAAGCAAGGTTTTGACACAGCCAAATGACGGGAAACAACAGGATGGGGCAAAAGATGATCAACCAGATAAGAGCCAGACAAAAAGACTTGCAACTACCTCTGAATACATTAGTTGGAGAGAAAAAAAAAAAAACTTTCAAACCAGCATTGAAAGTACAGTAATGAAATGCCATTTTCTGGCTGAGACCCAGAGGCACCCTGGAGCTATTGGGCTAATATGCGAAACCTTAGACCAGGGCATTAGTCAATGAGAGTTCAGCTACTGGGGACCTCGAGCCAGAACCTGGCCCCCTCAGAGACACGGGGAACAATGGCCTCCTGGAAAACCCACTTGTGGTTGGTGGTTTTCCTTGTCTGCCATCAACTGGGGTTAGGCATCTAGACAGGTGGGCATAACAAAACAGACTCCACTTGTTAAGAGAATTGCAACTGAAAACCTAACACTGGCAGAACTCCATTAATTCTCAAGGAAATGAGCAAACGTCAAACCCGCCGCCATGCCACTCATTTGCACAGTCCTCCCCTGCCTGGGAGGACGAGGGGGTGGAACCCTGGACCCTATGCGCCGGCCACCCAGCAACTCCAGTTTGGAAGCCAAGCATCAAAACAACACAAAAACCGCCGACCGGAGGGAGGGAGGGAGGGTGCCAGGGAGCCTCCGGGGCTTATCCAGAAATGAACTGTGAATGAATGACAAGCATATAACAGTTCATACAGGAAATGAACCATGACGGGCCATCTGCCAGGACATTACACACTCCCCGGATATGAACTGCACGGACAGCCAAACCCCGAGAAACCAGCAGATGAGCAACTCGAAGCAACCAACCCCAAAGAGGTAAGGACTGAAGGAAACCCCCACAGTTCAGGAAATGAGCCACCAGAGAACAGTCCGAATGGAGCTGAACTCCACCGCCCCTGGCCAGCCCGGTGAGCACTGGTCACAAAGTCCCAGCCGAGAGATGACACGTTCATTAACACATCGAGCGAAGGCTCGGGTAGGCACCAAGGAACCGAACCCGGAAAAACCCGAAGAGGAAGCCAGCAACACAGCAACCAATGCAAGGCCCATGGAGGTCGAACCTAGCGATCATGAAAGAGGTAAAAGGGGCATCCCCAAAGGAGGTTATCTTATCCTCTTGAGGTTATCTTGAGGTGATTTCGGAGCTTAGCGTCCCCGCGGCCCGGTCCTCAACCAGGCCTCCTTTTTGTTACACATCCCCAGAAAGTAGCCCGTAGCAGCTGTGTAACTCCCAGGTATCTATTTACTGCTAGGTAACGGAGGCATCAGGGTGAAAGAAACTCTGCCATTTGTTTCCACCTCCACCGGGGATTGAACCTGGAACCTCAGGACTACGAATCGGAAGTGCTGTCCACTCAGCTGTCAGGCCCCAAAATTATTGCCAACAGCATTTGGTGTTCCCAGGCGGTCACCCATCCAAGTACCAACCAAACCCAACGTTTCTTAACTTCGCTGATCGGATGAGAAGCGGTGTTTTCAAGGTTGTATGGTCATTGGCAAGGAACCAGAATAGACGCCAAAGCCAAACCCGACCCAGCGGGTAATCCAGCACGGCAAAGTTCAGACACCCACACACCTGCTTGAGCAACTGCTAAGTAATCCGGGACCCTCCCAGAAACAGCTGAAGGCAGGATCGCTGCAACACCTCTGGAGGGAGACATATGGAAGCGGTCCGAGAGTCCCAAACAAAACCCAACCAAAACCCAGATCCGAACCTAGAATGGAACCAGATGGGACATCCATCAGTTCACCAGGAACCCAAACCAGGCAAGCTGGGAAAGAACCACACCCCTGGCGAGCAGACTGGCTGGAAGCCTACACCAGCCAGTTGTCAAGGTGGCTCAGAACCGGAACCCCTAGCAGACACAGACAGGTCACTATGACCCGAGTAAGATGAGTGAACAAGCGAAGTGCCAGATTCAAGCCAAAAGAAAGGCAACAAAAGTGGTAAGCCTGACACCCCACCACTAAACCTAACCAGTCCCTGATCCGGATAAATGGGAACGTGCCAATACACTTCCCTGAGGTCCAGGGACACCATCCAGGCAACCGGCTCCAACAGAAGCCAGGGTTGAGACAGAGTGGTCATCAGAAAGGAGGGGCAAGGAATGCAGGGGTTCAGACAGGACAAGTCCAGAATGAACCGCAGATCCAAACAGTCTCATTTCGACACTGGAAACATGAAGGAAACCCACATGAGGGATGGGGTTGTTTGGACCACGCCCAAGCGCACCCACTCTAAAGATGACCCGATGGAGTGCAGAGGAAGAAGCCTACCCTGCCAGTCCCCAAACTTCCCAAAGGAGGTGCCACTCAACACCACCACAGACCAGAGGATACGACCCAAAATGAATACGAATCGTGGGACCAAGCGTAAGTAAACAGCGCAACCCTCCCCCCACTGTCAACGGGGCGAACTGTGATAAGGCCGACGCTCTTTACGAGAAGCCAGCCGACGAGCAGAGCGATCACTGTGACGACCAGACTACGCCAGCTATGAAGGCCTGCAGAAACTGTGTGACAACAGTCTCTGCAAACAGCAATGGACAATACGGCGATGAAATGTAAGAACCAGGGCCAAGTGGATTCCAAAGAGATCAAGCACAGCCTGCTCTCTTTGGCCCGTGTGCCCTGCATGGCATACGAGGTGAGAAGTAAAGAAAGAGACACCGCCTCCTTGAGAATTGGCGCAAACAGCTTCAACAGTGCGGTCTACATCCTAGCCGCCAAAGCCAGCGCCCCAGACGAAGGCCCGGCACTCAATGCCTCCACATCCTCCTCAAGCCAGTCCGAGGACAGCTTGAGAAGGAAAAAGAAATGCAGAAACAAAGCCAAATACCCACGAGCTCGCAGGTCCTCAGCAACCAAAGATGCCGAAAGGGAGGAAACCTGCACATGCAGCTGCACAAGGCCAATATCCCGAGGAAGCATGCATTAAGGCACTCAAATTCACCCCCCCCTGGTGTGTTGGTTAGCGGCAAATCAAAATTGCAGGACCGGCCACACAAGTCGCTAGTTTGGCTGGGAGCACAGTTGGCAGGTCGACCAGGTGTGCAGAAGTGGGTGGAGAAGGGAGGTGAGTTGCAGGTGCGTGTGGCTGTCTTGATATATACGTGAAGCCACTATAAAACGTATCTTGCATATTGTAGAGAACGTGCGATGAAGAAGATATAAGCAGGCTAAATCTCTGGGATAGAGATTAATCGTCCACACTCCCTAGGTGTTAGTTATCTTTCCTGATGCCCTTCGGGACGCCATTCTGTAGGAGTTTTTCTGCTTGGCAATTTACCCCGCCCTTGGGGCCAGCTAGGGTTCGTGGCTCATTGGTGTTGCCCCTTGGGTAGGGAGCATTGATATTGTTGGTGGTTTGGGGCATCAAGGTGTTGCGCAGCGCTCTACCTATGCAGTGGCCGGTTCCTGTTCCTTTTGGACGTGTAATTTTGTTTGTTTTTCTTTTACTTTTTGTTTTCATTGGTCTGGTGTGGGTCTGCCTGTGGCTATAGACCTTTTAATAATATTTTGGTGGCCCTCCAAAAAGGCCCCCATAATTGTAACGCTTGCAGGGGTTTCAGTGTTTTCTCTCTCAGTTAGTTTTGGGTTTTAACCAGTTAGCAACATCTTGCTCGTGCTTCCTGTAGCAGTCAGCCTACGTGCCCTGAAAAATCCTGTCGGGGCTTGGTGGACCTATGGGATGTCTCTTTAGAGTTCCAGCTCGCCTCTGCAAGTTTGAAGGTTGCTGTGTGGCTCTTGTCTCGGGTGACTGTCACCGCTTTTGCCTCCATCATGCTGCCTGTGGTCAAAGGTGTCCTTGACCCAACGAGTCTTGAGTCGTGCTCTCTGTATGTTTTCCAATTTTCTGATTCTGATAACATTGATATTTTGGTACGGCAGCAGCATGTTTGCATTCTAGGTTTAGGTTGCTGCAACATGCTGGTGGTTGCCACCTGATGCCCCAAGGCTGCCCCGTTTTGTTATAGGGACCCAGACTTTGGGGACATTAGTCGCTTCGACTTTGGTTAGTCTGTTCTCCCTGGTCCTTCCCTTGTTTTTCGTTCCCTCCCCCCCACCTCCCCCCCTGCTTTCCAACTCCCAAACGTCTTAAGTCCTTTGGAGTCGGGCGGAGGGCTAGTTGGTAGATGAGCACTCGGGGCAGCTTCGGGGGCTCCACCTGATCTGGTGGGGATGGGGCATTCGAGCC
>WNGS01009202.1:8145148-8161163 GCA_020271785.1 Procambarus virginalis
TTATCAGAAAGCACTATCAACTGGTATCCATCCTTGCTGCCCGACATGACTCTGCAGCAACAACACGATCTAAGGCCGGGATAAGCCCTGTATGCCCTCAGACACTGGGTACTTTATGTCAACAACATTTTGCGCCAGCCTCTGTGGCTTTTGTGGCTTTCATTACCTACAGAAAAAGAAAAGGTTATACAATTTCATAAACTTTTTAATAAATTACATTTATATATAGATTGATTGGATATTATTATTTATTATTACTACAGTATTATTATTATTAAAGGGATCATGGCAAACTACAGGCACAATGTGACTAATATACAGGTTACATTAATTTAATTTAATGAATATAAAATGGAAGCCTTATTTTTCATAACTGACATTTCAAGCGAGATATTATAGAGCTGCAAACGTTTATTTAATCAATTCCAGTCAGATAACACCTTGAGCAAAGGTTACACTATGTCTATCATTTGCAAAACATTACTTACAAAGTTTAAAAAATAAATTACATATTTTGGCATATCGATGCATGTGGCAACCTAACCACCCACTATTGTGGTGCAAACAGCCCTGCATACCACCAACATAACATTATTGTATGTTACAGATCCAGCTTCTAAAACTCCTCCCCCAAGAAAGGCCACATAGTCTTCCCTAGCTTGGTGCCTTCTTTTGATAATTACTAACTTACTTCCCCAAGAAGGGCAGAATTGACCTCAAATCTGGGGCCAGCACCTGTCTGGGCCTTAAAAAACAAAAGTAGGCTTGTACGGCTAAGTGAAATCTTAACTGATGGAGGAATAACATAGCTGGTAGTAGTCAAAGTACTTTAAATAAGGAAAGTGTGATGTGCTAAGTTCGTACAAGATAAAGGTGAAAGTAAGTGAGAATGAAGAGTGAAATAGAATATAAATTATACTGGAGAAAGAGAGGCATTACCAATGGAGAGGAGTTTGTCTAGGGATTATTTTGAGCTGTATGGTGGCTGAAGGCAGAGATGGGAAAACTGAAAACAAGTAAAATGTTTATAAGGGTATGTAAGATTTGCTAGCATGTTGTGAAAAAGGATTACCTAGATTTTAGGAACAGGGAGGCCAAGCCAGGATCAGAAGACAAAATGCAGAATGGCCGAGTGCAGAAAACCAGTGAGCCTCGGGTTGCAACACTAAACTTTCTGGTTATGCTTCCATACAAGTGCAATTAGGAGATTGCAGGTAAAGAGACAAGAAAATCAACTAAAATAATTGAAAAGCAAGGCAAGAACATATTGACATTTATGGACTCTTAGGTTAGGTACTGTATAAGGCCAAGACAATCTGTAGCAAGAATTGGAAGAAGAGAATGTGGGTGGGGTCTCTGGGAGCAAGTATCAAAGATATTGTAACACAATGGATGAAAATAGGAACAAGCTCATAGTTTTTGTGTTGATGGCAAAGATATAAAGTTAGATAGGAGTGAAGCATTGCTAGACAATTTTGGACAATTTAACTAATTAAGACTAAGGAAAGGTTTCCAATCTTTGGAAAGGTGGCCTTTGCCTAAGAGGAGTTGGCAAAAAATGGTTATCTAGTTCAACAGCTTTCAAAGGCTAACTGGACAAATACAGTATTACAAATCTACTGCAATCTCTCTCTTAGACAACTGGATCAAAATCTACATAAAATTGTATACATTTGCTAGAAATGGAGTGCACTGATGTATGGCTTGGATGATATTTGCAGGTTCAGTGCATGGGACAGCTTTTAATATCACAGTTTAGACTACAACAGCAATGGGAATTGGGTGTATACTGGGAGGGAAATGCTCAACTAATCAAGATGGGATAGAGGAAAGATTTTGAGGCAAAAATGTGAATACTTCATTAATTTTAAGAAGTATTCTCAAGATTATAGAGGTAAAACAGACAAACAAATGTACAAACTTAACACTGGTAAAGTATACTACACAATAGGACCCATTATCACCACACCAGAAATAAATTTCTCTTTGATATCCCCAGAGTCAAACTTAATCTGTGTAAACACTATGCAAATAAAGGGACCCAGTCTATGGAACTCACTCCCTATTGAATTGAAAAGCTGTCCAACTTTTGCTTCATTCAACAACAATACTAAAAAGTACCTAATTTCATCTTCATAGCTTTTTACCTTTTGCTTTAAAATTGCACTGTATCTATTGCTACCCAATCTCCCAATCTTTATGTACCCAATCCGAACATCTTTACCATTGTGATCATTGCTGTCTTCTTATATGTGCTGTTAATCTGCTGTATGGTGTCTATTAATCTTGTTTAAATTACCAATCAAGCTGTCAATGTAATCAATCAGAGCTTTAATATACCAATGTGCTTTAATATACTTACTAATCTCTCTCATCTCATTTTTTTCTTGCAATGTATTTGTTATCATTTTATTAATTCTGCTAGAATTTACCTACTTAAAATTATCTGTTAGATTAAGGACCTGCCCGAAACGCTGCGCATACTAGTGGCTTTACAAGATTGTAAATACTATGCTATCTATTCTCACAAACCCAACGTACCTTCTTGTATATAAATAAATAAATAAATAAATAAGTAAATACATAAATAAATGACTCAACTGGCAATTACAGGTTCAAATCCTTGGCAGAACAGAAGTGATTGGGTAAGTTTTCTTTTTACCTAATGCCTCTGTTCACCAAGCAGTAAGCAAGTACCCTAGAGGTAGTCAACTGTTGTGAGGTTGCATCCTGGGGAAGGTCAATGATTCGACCTTGGGGGATCCTTGATATAAGCCCAAGTATTTTTTACCTGAATTTTCCCGAAGGTCACTAATACTAGCGCCTCGATGAGGACAGGAAGCTGGCAGCTTGTCCAAGGTCCCCCTATTTGCCCCGATGATCGTTTCCATTTTAAAACCCAGCAGAGTTTTGGCATTTATGGTTTCAGCGGGAAGGCGGTTCCATGGGTTTACAACCCTATGGGTGAAAAAGCATCTCCTGTTTTCTGTCCTACATTGGGGCTTGTTGAGCTTGAACCTATTGTTCCTTGTTCGTATTAAATCTGATCTTTTGATGTGTCGGGATCTACATCGTCCAAATTGTTTAGTATTTTGAAAGTTTGAGATCCGCCCTGTCATGCCTGGTCTGCAGCGTTGTTAGCCCCGACGTGGCCCTCAACCGTTCCTGATACGAGAGATGACCAAGCTCTGGGATGATTTTTGTTGCACGTGTTGCACCTTCTCCAGAGTAGCTATGTCTTTCTGAAGATGAGGTGTATCCATGCCTGGATGCAATAATCCAGGTGGGGCATACTAGAGACTTGTACAATTGAACGACTACTTTCTTTTCCTTGAAGTAAAGGTACACTTGGTCATTCCCAAGGTTTGTTTGCTTTTTTTTTTTTTTACTGCCGCTCCCACTTGTCCACTTTTAGTGAATGATGGACTCTGATTCCCTGGTCCTTTTCTTCATCTATCTGTTGTAAGGGAGTGCTGTCAATTTGATACTTGAGACATGAATTGTTATGCCCCACACGTAAGGTCTTACACTTATCGACACTGAAGTGCATTTGCCAGTCATCTGACCATTTACAGAGTTCATGCAAATCTCTCTAAGGTCTCACTATCACTTTCACTTCCCACTTTACCACAGATTTTAGTGTCATCTGAATGAATACTTTAAACATGTTTGCCACTGTCTGTACACGAGTCACATCCCATACATCATTCGCTTCACGTCCTTCAAACTTGTGTGGGTGGTGGGAATGTTTGTTCAATCTTTCTAGTGTGAACACTGATGTAAAATTTCATTCAGTGTTTGCTGCCCTTCTATCATCCAATATAACTTGCTTAGTCTCATCTTTTAGGGTCCTACAGAGTCCTGCCTGTCCCTGTTTTGTTTCACTTCGAATATGTGCCTAAATGATTTTGGATCTTACTAATGTTTTAGGCAAATTTTCTTTCGTAGTTTCTTTTGGCTAATCCGATTTCCTGGGAGCTGAATTATTGCCTTTTTCTATATATCATAATCCATGATGTTCATTGTTGATTTAATACCGTCTCCAGAGGTTCCGTTTAGTTATTAGCTCTCTTTTTTACTAGTGTCATTCATCGTGTTTCTTTTCTTTTCTTTCTCCTTTTTGGCACATATCTTTGAATGAGTTCAGTAATGACCTTTTTTAAATTTTCCCCATGATGTTTCCATGCCATGATCACCTATCAGCTCCTTCCATGAGGTGTTCTGTAATTCCCCTCTCATTCACCGATAGTTTCCCTCAATGGTAATCTAGGTCATCATCCTGGACCCTTTACGATAGTTTCTGTAATTCTGTTCAATCTTAGAATACAGTCTTGTGATCACACGATGAAATGAGCTTTTCCCACTTTTCCTATTGTAAACATTGCACCAGCTGCCTGTCCCTGACAAAGCAATTAAAATATACAAGTTGAGTGCAATGCGTGCACTGAAAAAATAGATTTTATTGCAATCACAGAAACATGATAAATATTGACAACAAGAACACTGTAATTATAAATCAATTAAATTGTTTCACACTGGTAGATGTATTTGACGAGGAAGTGGAGTAGCAATATTTTTCAGAAAATTTAGAGTGCAGTATTGTACAGTTGATCAAATGAAACTTGTATAGAAACAATTTGAACTGAACTGATGAATCTAATTATAGCCTATGTACAAGAAATCACATTAATGTGATGTAGAAAATCAACAGGAGCCATGAGAAGGATGCCTCAGGAACCTCGAGAATTCAGTTGAATTTCGGGTTGCAACGCTTTTTGAGCACATTGTGAATCGTGGTCCAGAGCTTTGCTTGGGAGTTCCAGCACATAGATTTAAATCCTCCTCATGGATCCTACTGATTTTCTATTGATACTGTACATACTAATATAGTAATTTCTTTGTGCCCCATGAATGCAATGTAAATAAATTCACTAAATGGAGTTTTAAAAGGAAAAGAAAAGGAGCAGACAACGTCAAGTTGTTACACTGTGAAATTATTAAGAGTACAGTAGTTACAAGATGGNAGTTTCAAAGCGTTATATGACAAAGAGTGCTGGGAAGACGGGACACCACGAGCGTAGCTCTCATCCTGTAACTACGCTTAGGTAATTACACTTAGGTAATTACACTGTGTACACATACACTTGAAAAGAAAATTACAAGCCGCCGACCAGTGGGCAGAGCACACGCTGGACAGGCAAAATAGGCACAAAACTGCATCTAAAGGCCCACCTCGACAAAACCTCAAAGTCCCAGCACGGCTACAACACATGCCAAGACCCAAAAAGATCATTCTGCAAGCCAGGAAGACCCCGGAACTCCAGAAGGGAGAAACTGGGTCACACACGATGAAACAAAGCCCCCAGAACCCACAAAGGGGGCCCAAGAGGAAGAAACCTCCGGAACGAAACCAAAAAACCCAAAGGAACCCGGAATCGAACCAGGAGAAGGCCAAACCACCACATTTTGCCGGCGGTGAAACACCACAGAAAGGCAAAGCACAGCCCCCAGACAGAACCCCCTGGGCAAACGGTCATAACAGACCAAAAACCGAGGGACAAGGTGTAGGAGCAAGCATAACAGCCAAGGACAGAGCCCAAACCCAAAGGCCCAGACCCGAAACAAAAAATTAGGAAACCCGGTGTAAAATCAACACTCAAATGTTCCCGGAGGAACAGGAAACAGGCAGAAAACACCAGAAAAGCAAAGAATAACAGGAGAATAAAAAAAAAACCTGAAAAACGGTGAAAACTCACCCAAGAAGCTCGCTCGCACACCCAGTCGCATGTAAACAAACCGCAACGCCGCCCTGGTGGCCACGCCGGGAAACCGGCAGACAAAAATGGCCGCCAGCAGGGGCTGTGACTGATGCTAAAGGTACAAAACACGCCAGCAAAAGTGGGAAGCAAGCAGACTGGATGGGCGAAAAACACCGCCCAAAAGCAGAAAACCCAGGCAGGGGCAAACCGTCCCAGAACTGCTAGCAGGCATCCCCCACAGCCCCGGGAACCAGCAACAGAGGCCCCAGGGCAGAGCCGTCCTCCAAGCCCTCCGCCCTTAAAGAAAAGCAAGAGTCCATGGGAAAGGCAGCAAGAAAGGGCTGCTGGTAAGACCCAGAAGCTTTGGCAGGAGGAACTGGCTCGAGAACCTCCGTCCCCCAACCCGAACGGGGCAGCCCCCGAAAACTGCCAGAGTTTTGGCCCCATCTAAACCCTGCCCCAACCCCAAAACCCACAGATGGTCCGGAGCCGGGAACAGGGAGGGAAAGGGGGTGAACAGCACCTAACCAAAACGGGGCGGCCTCGGGGCATCTGAGTGGGGAAACCAACCTAGCATGTTGCAGCAACCTAACCTAGCTTACAACACGGATGCCACCTGTACTCTGAACAGTAATAACATCAGGAGAGTACTGGAGAGCAAGCAGAGAAAATCTCTCGCAAGACTCCGGGTCAAGGTGTCAGTGACCCAACAGGCAGCATGACGGAGGTAAAAGTGGCGACTGTCACCGGGAGACAAGGGCACAGCAACCAACGATCCCGTACAAGACGGGTTGGAACCCCGGAAGACGCATTCAATGGTCCCCCCCGAGCCCAGACAGGGGTTTCCAGGGCCCGTAGGCTGACCGCTACGGGAAGCCCGGGCAAGGTGTTGCTAAATCGGTTGGTGATAGCACTGAAAACCCCTGAGACGTGTACAATCATGGGGGCCTAGCAGAGGTCTGCCAAACACTACCAGTGGAACTATAACCACACTGGGCAGACCCCCACCAGGCAATTGAAAATAAAAACAAAAGAAAAACCCCGCAAAAGTACACTGTCTCCAGAGGCAACAGGAACCGGTTGCCGCTTAGGTGGCAGGCTGTGCAACACCTTGACGCCCTAACCAGCACAATACCAAACCCTACCCAAGGCCAAACAAGGGTCCCAAGCCCCAGCTGGCCCCAAGGGTGAGGCAAATGCCGAGCAGCAAGAACCTCTACGGGAATGGTTCCCGAACGCCCCAGGGAAGGTAACCCTGTTATGCAAGTGCAGTACTCACAGGGCACTTAGGGAAGTCAGCCACTAAGCGTATGCAGCCCCGGCACTGATGAGGTACTCCTGGCCACCGCACAACACAACACACGGCAGTGAACGCCACACAAGGCAAACACCGCCTAGGAAACTGAGGCCAGAGAAGGAAGAACGAAGAAAGAAAGAAGGAAGGAAGCGTCTATCTCGGTTGACATTAGCTTACGAACTGAAGCTTGGCAACCGGCACGGTAGATCCGGGGCTCCCCCCTCGCCCTCTCGGGGCGGAGAGGGCTGCGCGGATGATCGGCACGGCAGTTAAGTGTGATGTTTGCTTGTTTCCTTGGGAGTGTAGGGAGTTTCTACCTCTGTTTGGTTTTTTGTTTTAGTTTTTTACCATGTGGGGTTTGTTTTGTCATGCCTACCTTTCTGGGTGCCTGACCCCGGTCGATGGCAGAGAAGGAAAACCCCAACCACAAGAGGGTTTTCCAGTGCCATTGCTCCCTGAAACCTCTCTGAAGGGGCCAGGTTCTGGCACTGGTCCCTGGTAGGTTTGAACTCCTTAGCTAATGTCCCGGTCTAATATAACATACATTAGCCCGATAAGCTCCAGGGAGCCGTAGGGGCTCCCCACAAAAAAAGGCTGATTCTTGTTCTAAAAATTAAATGTTCAGGAAAATTTTAAATGATAAAAAAATAGAGCATTCAACGAAATGAAACCCCTCATTATGGGCAGTCCTCAGCAGCTTCTTTCAGCTTATGGCACTAATTCTACAGGGCCACATTATGTATGTCAAGCTCCTGGGACTATCTGTGATTGCCAGCAGTAAGTACCATTCCAAAGAATCTATCTTGTTTTCCTGAAAGGGATGTTGAGTATGTAAGAATTGAAAATCAACTCTGAGCCAAGGCAAACCTCACAAAACAAAGCAAAATTTGTAAAACACAGCAATCCTCCTCCTACAAACATGTTAGTTTATTAAATTACCAAATTCAGAAAACATCAAATTGCTAACTATGTAGCACATTTAATCTGCTATCTTAGCCCAAACCATCAGGTAGCACCCCACTCAATAGTCCAGGTGAAGTGAGCCATTCACTGTTAAGCAGACCAGAAAGGAGATTACCACATCCCACACAAGAGAATAAGCAAGGGTCTGGGAAGTTATTGATGACCACTTGACAAGAGGCATTTTATTACACTATGCTGTATTTCTGAGCAGGTTCCCTCAGCTTCACCATTCTGGAACCTCAACAAGAGGACAGAGGAAAGTATTCTCTCAGCATACTATGGCAGAAATACTGCACGCAAGGGAAAACTAATAACTGACAAGACTTTTAACCATAAGGCTGTAGGACCCAAAGACAAACACCAGAATGCTGCAATGAGATAAGCATCCTGGAACAACACATTGCCAACAATAGCCAGAACCACAGGAAGAACCCTCAGGTTCTGATAGGAGCTGTTAAGATTTCTAAGAGAATATTCTCAAGGCTGCAAATTCCTAAATAACATGGGGCCCTGAGTCACATTTCCCTTGGCTCATCATCATCTTGATGCTCTGCACCATACAGGATTATGACTTGGCTCTGGTGCCTTTTCTCTCTCTTTTGCAAATACCATACAGTGGTAGATGGTTGGAACAAGTGAAGTGGTGGTGGATGCCAAAATCGTCAGAAGTTTCAAAGCGTCATATGACAGTAATAGGAAGATGGGACACCATGAGTTTGGCTCTCTTCCTGTAACTACACTTGTGTAATTGCACATTTCAGTGACACAATGGAACCACCCTTGGGAGGATCAAGGACAGCAATGACAAACATTGAAGAGAGCTTGCACATCAAAAGCTTGGTGCTTGCAGATAATGATAGTCCTTATTCGGTAAAGTGTGAAGTGCACTCAACGCCTACAGACCGCATCACACACTGAAGCAAATCCCTGTGAAAAGCCAACGAATCATTTGGCACCAGTCAAGGCACCTATCTGCAACATAAGAAATCAGGTTTCTGTACCAAAGAAATCAAGTGTTCAATGTAATGAAAAGCCCTTTTCTGATAGGCCACTCAGCTTCCCATAGCTATGGCACGGGGGCTGCCAAGCTTTAACCCTTCAATACGCACAGCGACAGGTTTACTTTAGGTCTAGCTCAAGATATACACAGTGCTCACATCCACTTCCTCAGGTCTCCAGTAAACAGATGCCATCTTGGAAAAGAATTCTGGGCACCTCTCCTGGGTGTGAGGGAATCATTGTTGAGAGCGCGACCATGGGACTGCAGGCTGCACCAGCTCACAGCAAAACTGTGCAGCTTGTGCCCACAGCATCATTTAATAATGACAAAATAATTAAATAACTGAATGTTTTGCTAGAGCCTACTAGGGGCAAGGGTCAGAACATGGCTCTCTTTACAAGGTGGGGAGGGCTTGGGAACTGAAGAATAAACCAAAAGAGTAAACCACCCATCAGAAAGTGTAAGTGCATCAAAACAAGAAAAAAGTAATGCCAAGAAGTGAAAGGCAAACAATCATTTCTGCGGGGTAAGTATTCCAACTGTGATGCACATAACTGCCACTGAATGGCAGGCTAGGTCACTCGGGATCCTTACTAGCAAAAATATCTCATTCACTTGCCTGTTGCAGCCAGAGTTGCACCTCTATGCTGAACCAACATTCACCTTCATGCTTTCAGATAAGTGGTGTTGGCTATTTTTTGGCAGTCTCATTCCATGCCAGACCATTGCTATGATTTTGTTTAATGTTCTGCTTCATGTTTGTGTTTTGTGCCATTTAGTTTGCACATTTCCTGTGTTTATGTTGTGCTCCAGCTGTGTGTCAGTGTTATTCTTCTGGTAGTCTGCTTGCTTCTTCCTTGCCCTACATTGCCTACTTTTGTTTCCTTACCTATGATTTGTACAACTTATTAAAGAGTACAAGTTTCACTGTGTGTGGTCGTGGAGAGACTTTTGAACATCTCCATCTTAAGCATAGTTTTCAAATCACTATTCACTTATATTATTTGCTACAATTTTTTAAATTCCTTTGACTCAAATGGTCCTCGACCATCAGTAAGAAGACTTCATTATTATACTGTATTCAAATCTGATATACTTTAAATGGCAGTATTAATAATACCGTCTTATTGGTAATTGAATTATCACAAATTTAAATATTATTCTAGTTTATCTAGTTTAGTTTACATCATAAATATTATTCTAGTTTACATAATTTTCTAATACATAGCTCTTTTACCAGCTGGAAGCGGTCATTCCATCCCATGCAAGTACTCAGATGTCTTACTAACAAGACATGTTATTTCACACTGCAGCTTTCTCTCAACCCATTACTATTGAGAAGTAATTCTAAGATGAAACACTAAAAACAGAATCTTAATTTCTTTGCCTATTCACAAAGCAGACATTATGTGAAGGCTAAATTTTATGAGGGATAGAAATGACAATGATAAAACAATAGAAGTTTACCTTCACAAACTTGCTGGCTTGAGCAGGCCAGTCCATTAGCAAGGCTTCAGCCACCCGTGAGCCCGTCTTGTCATGGAACTGCCTCAAGAGGTCCTCAACAAATGTCAGGTCATCAGACAGCTTGAGAGGAAGAAGTTCCACAGTCTGTGCATTGCACTTACTGGCACATAGAGGAAATAATAAGCAATAGCATTATTGAATTCTAAACATACATGCAAAAAGATATTTCTTGTGATACAGTATGTCACTATTTGCAATAAAAAATGAGTCTGGCAATTCCTGGAAAAATTCTGCAATATAATACTGCAATGTAAACCAACTCTTCATGGTGAAGTATTATATGCCTAGAAATTAATTTATGTGCAAGTGAACCCATTCTCATTACTATACCCGATTAAAAAATAACTACTAAATGAGATAAAGAAGTAAAATAAAAACAACACATGCACACACCTTGGAAATTCACCATTGGGGTCCAACACATAAGCAATGCCTCCAGACATTCCAGCAGCAAAGTTGCGCCCAGTTTGTCCAAGAATCAGTACACGTCCACCAGTCATGTACTCACACCCATGGTCTCCAACACCCTACAAAAGTTCCAAACCATGATCAAATACTGTAAAGAATAAACGGTGAGCCCATACAATGGAATAGTACAACCCTCAATATTTATTCCTACTTCACGACATTTGTGTGATTTCCATGTGCACTGTAATGAACACTACAGTAAGAAATGAATCTTACAATAATAAATCACTACATAGCTGCACAATCAAGGTAAAATTTTCTAATACCATTAATTCTTAGGCTGTGTTAAACAATAGCAGTCAATGACAAAAATGTGCCTGGGTATCAATGTGTGTCCTTTATCCATGTTTATAGAAAAGTTGTTTAATTGTGCAATGTTTGGTCCTGTCCTCTAACCTTGAAAGCCGGCACATGGACTCAATAAATGTTGCCATCGGTTTACAATGAAATCAAATCTCGCCACTAGTGATAGTGCTAACAATCGACAATTATGCTACCGTCAAGACTTATCCTTACACCTCACATATTTCCACTGTTTTTGTTTACAAATTAAGGTTCATGAATTAAGGTGCTATATTGTACATTACACTGTATTGTGTACTAGAAATGTACTGTATGCAAGTATTTTGGAACTAATTTACAAGAGCTTATTTTGTATATAAATATTTTCATTCACCAATTTCAGTCAAACAATGATTATGCTTAATTATTGTATTTATCTGTATTTATCTGTTCAACCCTAAATACAACCAAAATAATTATATCTCGGTCAAAGGCTTAAGAATATCTCATCTTCACAACATAAATGATCATACTCTGAAAATAATGCATCTATTCTACAAATTATTATATAAACGCCTATGTAAGAATCCAATTAATAATAGTTAAGACAATTAGCAATCAAGTCTTTGAAACACAACTTATAGTTGCAAGCACAGATCTTTTCACAGATTACAAAAACAATGCTGTCTATGGCAAGCAATCCCTACTTACCTCAACAACAGCTACAGCTCCAGAATTACGAACACAGAATCTCTCTGCACCCACTCCTCTGAAGAATGCCGAGCCACTGGATGCTCCATACAAGCACACGTTACCCACAATGATATTCTCTTCAGTTTTATAGTCTTCAGGTAAATTTCTCTGTGGGTAAATCACTACCTCACCTCCAGACAGTCCCTGAGAATTAAAAGTATAATCATGCAACATACACAATACAGTAATTTTAAATAAAGTTCATAAAGTCTTTAAATACAAAATAAAAAAAAAAGAGAAGATTAGTTTTCCTTATGTTGTGAAAAGCAAGAGAATGCTAAGAGAAAAATACCATCTGGAAATGAAGCTAATGTGAAAGAAATGGCTCAAGCCCACCACAGAATAGACTAGTAGGCCAAGGTAACAACAATGACTGGATCCAACAGAACATGGCACTGGTAAAAACAAAAAAAAAAGAACCACCATAAAAAGGTCCATTCTTGGGTGAAGTAGAATGGCCAAGAGCCAGAAATTGAAACGAGACTGCCACTCTACTCTCCAGGCCAATTGGACGGTATAGTGATGTCTCACTACCGTCAAGCAGTCACAAGTGCTGATAGAATACGTCAGATTCACGATTACTACTACTACTTTGACATTTATGAACTTTATGAATTTATTTTACATTCTTCTCATTTCATGGCACCTCCCAAACTTTTTGTACATTATCCTATACCCAAAATTACATTTATGAAGAGACAAAATGCAATATAGGTTTTAGACAAATTTAAAATCATCAACATGAGAATGTGACTGCTGCCTCACTTAAGCAGCCGTACAATACTCTGCAACACTCAACCGCAGCATATGCACAACAAAGAAGAATTAAGCAAAATTAAAAGCTATGTGGCTCAGTCACATTCAGTAAATACTAGAATGATATCAAATGACTGCAAGTGACAAGGTGGAAGCTGTTTGACCCCCAATGACTTCCCACGAACCTTGTCTCTACAGTATATTATTATTAAACATTAACGAGTACCTGTTCTCAAGTTAATTTATTGTACAGTACTGTATAGCATTTGTGCTGGGATTTTGTTTGTACTTAATATGTTTTCTTGAGATAGGATTGGAAAATAGTGGGAATTTGGCAAGTCCCTGAAATGTATCTTTTCCATCCTACACAGTATAACGTTTAATTGTATGATTTTCATTGTAAATTGCCCTAGTAAATTGAGGGTAAATATTATATGATATTTCAAACTTTGCCATCTGTATTTCTGGCAAATTACAGAACAGTACATGTATACTGTATAAATAAGAGAATTTCAAGTAAAACTGCCAACCTTTGCAACGTAGTCATTAGCATCTCCCTCAAGAGTGACGGAAACACCCTTGGCGAGGAAAGCACAGAAGCTCTGACCAGCAGATCCTGCGAGGCTGATTTGAATACTGTTATCTGGGAGTCCATCTTCTCCATATTTTCTGGAAAACAAGAACAATGTTCAATTTTCAAGAAGAGCTAAGAAAGAAGGATTACCATGTCTATGTAATCAACATTATTTTAGAGAGACATTTTCAACATAGTTTAAAATTTGACAGTGAATAATATAATACTTGACTTACAAGGCAATGTGATATGAGAGCGTTGATCCAAAGGCACGCACTTCATTATCAATTGTAGTGTTAATGGTTACATTGTCACTGGTGCCATTGAGCACTTGCTCTGCTTCCTTCAAAATCTGTTGATCAAGATGAGACTCCAGCCCAAACTCCTGGAACAAAATGGGAATACAAATGTTTGGACTGCTAATCTTGGTTCAGATGAAAAGCACATACATGACAAGATGTTCATAACTTGGGAACAATTAGAACATAATGTACACAAAATAATGTATTGATATACCTGTTTTACAGATCCTCCCACAATGTTAACTCCAGGTCTCATGTGCAGTGCATTTTTCAGTATGTGGGACAAGTCCAAAAGTTTGGCTTTTGATGAACAGGAATCTCGTACACGAAGTAGGTCAGTGCGCCCGACAAGGTCTTGAAACTTTCGAACACCCAATGATGCCATGAGTTCACGTACCTATTAAAACAGTGAATAGTAAAGAATATGATCAACAATTAAAAGACTGAATAACCTAAACTATATTCTTCATTATGGAAGTTTGCTATTTTCCCCTACTCTTCTTATCATCCTTTTCTAATAGCTTCATGATTTTAAAATATTTATTTACCCCAAACAAATATCCGGTACTTGCTGACTTGGATTTTAACTTTTCATATATATCATTGTTTATTCGATGCAAATGATAACTATCATGTTATAAGTTTCCTGGCAGATGCTCTAAACATCTAGCACTGAATGTAATGATTGCCTCTTTCTGGAGAAGCTCCTTATTGGCTCCCTGTAATTGCTCCATACTACACTTCAGCTGCTGGAGTTCTGCTTGGCCTTCTGGAGATTGGAGCCAGAACCTGGCCTTCTCATACACACACACAAAAATCCAATGACATTCTGCCATTTCACCAGAAATGCATCCAGAAAGTCAGCAAAGCTTTACAGAAGCTGCTGAGTTCCCAATCCTTAAAGCCTCACACTCCTGCCCAAATGATTCAAACAAAATAATTCACTCAAAACTACCTCAAACTCATTAGTACCAATTGCCACAACTAGGCAGTCCAGAGCTCGGTCTTTGTCGACCTCACCAGCTGTCGAGCAGATAAAACCCACCCCAATGAGTTGAGAATGAGAATGGTCGACTTGAAAATAGTCCAGGACGGACCGAAACGTCGTCGTCCCTTCACCTTCTAGTGTGTGGTCTGGTCAACGCACCCCAGTGAACCCGTGAGGGAGGGAGGGAGATAGAAAACCCTCAGAGCTCTACTAAAAAAGAGGCATTTCATTACATTCAAAGCTGGGTTTCTATAGGGGAGGGGGGTCCCTTGGTGGCTTCCTGTAACTAAATAACCACAGAAAAATGAGGGACTTAAAAGAAAGGAGAAGCAAAAGACACTAATTAGATGGAGAGATCATCAGCTGGGTCATGTGCCCAGGGCAACAGGACTGATGAGGGTCAGACACACTGACTAAATACCTGATCATCATGACCCAGTTTGACTGCCAAAAATTCCCCGAGGTCAAATATCTGCCCAAGACATACAGTATTAGAAATGACCACCATGAGAGTAGCATTCAGTACTGTATTTGCAAATGTCATGGGCTGGCAGTTAACCACAGGCTGGCAAGATTAGACATTGCAGACAACCCGAAATATGAGCCTGGGAATAGGGAACCAAGGAAACAGGATCAACTCAGAAAGCAGAGCCTGTGGCACGCAGGTAGCAATGAACTGCCACCACCGGATAGAACAAATGATGTACCTTATCAAGCCATATCAACTGACCATTAATAAACAATGAGCCCGATCAGAAGCCCACCGACATGTTCTTTGCCAGAAACAGAGACTGTTGAAAACAAAGAAAAACGTCCACTATGGCTAAATGAGAAGAACCCAAGCCTCCAAAGAACATGATGCTCACAAACCAAACAACTGAAGGAAAGAGCCAACAAGAAAATGCTAAAAAAAAACAAGCGTTGAATGTAATGAAACACCATTTTCTGGGAGAGTCCCGGAGGCTCCCCGGAGCTATGCAGGCTGAATGGATATGTACTGTCTATCTTTCTGGCATCAGTCAATACATGGAGTTCTTGCCTACCGGGGACCACGAACCAGAACCTGGCCCCCCTCTAAAGAGGCACGAGGAGCAATGGCCTATAGAGACCCTCCCCCCCCACTGTGGTTGGGAGCATTCTATGTCTGTCATCAACCGGGAGGAGAGAGAGAGAGAGAGAGAGCAGACAAGAACCTGGGGGAGGAGAGAGAGAGCAGACAAGAACTTGGGGGAGGAGAGAGCAGACAGGAACCTTGGGAGGAGAGAGCAGACAGGAACCTTGGGGAGGAGAGAGCAGACAGGAACCTCGGGGAGGAGAGAAAAATCAAGGATTGTCCAGTGACCAAA
>WNGS01009202.1:8161188-8179221 GCA_020271785.1 Procambarus virginalis
GTGAAAACAAAGAAAAACGTCCACTATGGCTAAATGAGAAGAACCCAAGCCTCCAGAGAACATGATGCTCACAAACCAAACAACTGAAGGAAAGAGCCAACAAGAAAATGCTAAAAAAAAACAAGCGTTGAATGTAATGAAACACCATTTTCTGGGAGAGTCCCGGAGGCTCCCCGGAGCTATGCAGGCTGAATGGATATGTACTGTCTATCTTTCTGGCATCAGTCAATACATGGAGTTCTTGCCTACCGGGGACCACGAACCAGAACCTGGCCCCCCTCTAAAGAGGCACGAGGAGCAATGCCTATAGAGACCCTCCCCCCCCACTGTGGTTGGGAGCATTCTATGTCTGTCATCAACCGGGAGGAGAGAGAGAGAGAGAGAGAGCAGACAAGAACCTTGGGGGAGGAGAGAGAGAGCAGACAAGAACTTTGGGGGAGGAGAGAGCAGACAGGAACCTTGGGGAGGAGAGAGCAGACAGGAACCTTGGGGAGGAGAGAGCAGACAGGAACCTCGGGGAGGAGAGAAAAATCAAGGATTGTCCAGTGACCAAAACAGCTCATGAGGAGCATAAAGGGCATAAGAAGGCCAGAGGTTAACAAATATCCAAGAAAATTAACAGTGAGGTACCTTGCTGGACTGATCCACACAACCTTTGTAAGACCAAAGCTGCAATATGCAGTGCTTGTATGGTGCCCATACCTTAAGAAGCAAATCAACAAACTGGAAAAGGTGCACAGATGTGCAACTAAATGGATCCCGGAACCGAAAGTCAAGACTTACAAGGAGAGGTTAGAGGCATTAAATATGCTAAAACTAGGAGACAGAAGAAAAAGAGGCAATATGATCACTACGTACAAAATAGTAATGGGAATCTAAATCAGACCAAGGTGAACCCAAGGTGAATTATGAACCAAGGTGCAGATCACCAACACCTCCAGTTCCAGGTCCCTAAACACCAAATGCGGTAATTCCAGGGCATCCAGTTACAGTAAGCACAAAGCTGCAAATGCTGAACTCAAATGCTGAAAACCAAGGCAAACCTGCAACTGCAAAACTGAAGGCAAAACTGAAATCTGCAGCTTCATGAAATGCCTCCATCTCAAGCAGGATTAGGAAAGAGCCACAACTGATAGGGAAACAAACCACACAGGATACAGGGTCATAAGCATTGCCAACCCAACAGGCAGCATGGTAGAGGCAGAAAGAATGATCATCGCCATGTACCAAAGGTAATGAACATCCTTAAAAACTCTTGACTGGTGAGAGCAAGCTTGATAGGCAGTCCATTTCACATAATTAACCTTGTCAGAGACCTGTGGGGAGGGGGAGGGGGGGGGGAAATGCCAAGGGCCTGCTGGTAATATGCCAGACAGATGCTCCCAGGCACTGGGGAAACTCACCGAAAGAACAGAAACCTAAAATAGCCCAATGGACCAGGGTTGCAAATGGCAACCATGGCATGCCATATAAACAAAGCTGTGAGCCCCAAGTGAACCCCAGCAGAATTGACTTAAACACTCCAACCACAGGCCTAAACACAGGAGTAAAATGACCCATAACTGCTGGACGCATGCAGTTCAGAGCACAAAAAGCCAAATCCAAAAAACACCTTGGAGAGAGAACACTTTCTTGAAGCTAATACTATATTAGAACAATACACAGGCAAATGACCCCACACGATAAGTCATAAGATAGGCGGCACTTAGTTGAGAAGCACTATGACCCACTATAATGCACTGGGCAACATCAGCAACAGAACTGGCTGGTGAGGTGGCAGAGGACTGAGCTCCAGACCTGATTGCTGCTCCAGGTGGCAGCAATCAGTGCTAAAGGGTTTGAGCTAGTTTTGAGTGAACTATTTTTTATCATTTGAATTATTTGGGGAGTTCTTTGGCAATTTTGTGGCTTTGAGGCTTGTGAATCCAGCAGTTGTCTGCAAGGCTTTGCTGACTTTCTGGATGCCTTCCCCATGAAATGACAATTTCATTTGCCCTTGGTGCCTTTGTGAGGGAGGCCAGGTTCTGGCTCTGGGCTTCAGTAGGCTAAATAGAATTCCAACAACTAGTGTGACCTAGAGTATGGAGAAATCTTGGTAAGAGGACTGCAGGAAGCACCACAGTACTAGATAATCTGAACACAAAAATGTGGAGAAAATTAAACACAAAGAAATTACAAGAAAATGAGTCCTTGTTGGACTCATTCCTTTGACATTTCTCAGATGATGGTTTGTATTGGTTGCTGAGAATAAGCTACAATAATGTAGCTGAAACAAATAACCAGACAACCAAACCACACGTCAGAAGATGGAAACGACGACGTTTAGGTCCGTCCTGGACCATTATAAAGTCGTGCCTCAAACATGACTTAATAATGGTCCAGGACAGACCAAAACATTGTCGATTCTCCGTCTTCTGATGTGTGGTTTGGTCATCATATCTTCAGCCCAGGTAAATAACAATAAATAACAAGAAGTTATAAATAAATAATAGTGAAGTGGTACATAACAGAAGTAAAAGCAACCTCTTACCTCTTCGGCCAACAAGAACAAATAATTGACTACATGTTCTGGTTTGCCCTCAAATTTCTTCCTAAGGGCAGGATCCTGAGTTGCAATGCCAACTGGACAGGTATTGAGGTGACATTTTCGCATCATGGTGCAGCCCATGACAATAAGCGGTGCAGTGCTGAAGCCAAACTCATCGGCTCCCAACATGCCAGCAATCACAACATCCAGTCCTAGATGACAAGTGTTTTGTTAGCATATATTGAATGATAATTCTGTCTAACTATATACAGTATTTCTGATGCCTTATACCCCCCTTTCCCCCCCTCCTCCACTTTCATGAAGGAGCTTTTCTCTGATGAGGAAGGCATGACAAGTCTTCCAGTAAATTAATGGTCTAGCCTTTTCTACTCATGTTATGGCACTATAGAACTGGTGTGTTTATTAACCCTCTCTTTCCACACTTTTAAGCTTATATCCATCATTATTCCCCTTTAACTACACATGTATATTCTTGTGTGTGTCAGATCAACCATAATTTTGTCTATAACTGGGAGCTGTCAATCTCTTAATTCATTCTACTATCCTGTACTTCATTTTTGTGTCATCCAGTGCCATCCTACACCTTCCATTTGCCATTGCTTACTTCTATCACTTCTAATTTTGCATACATTCCTTTTAATTTTTTAATAGAACACTACTTAAATGTAGCTTTCTTGACCATCTGGCGCCTAGATTTATCTGTTTTTACCCGTTCTACTTCACATACATTTGAAGCTTTGTCAAAGTTAAGAGAATGCTACCATACAATTCTTACTTCATATCCAAGACCAAGAGCTTGAGTTCAATCCCCACATACACAGTTAGGCGAGTACAGACTAAAAATGGAGGATCATCTGGAGATGACAAGCTTTATAACAGAGTGAATCTGAAGGGAGAAAATCGAACCTGAAAACCTGACAGTTATATACATAATAGTCACTAAGACGAGGCTTGAGGAGAGCTGGAAAAACTGCACCCACTTAAGAGTGACAAAATGCCTTTGACAAAGTTTTCCATAAAATGCTGGGACATAAGCTGGAAGAAATTTTTAGGTTGATTTTTATATCATCTGCAAAGGATGACTCAAAGCTGCGACTTGTATTTTTGTCTATATCTGATATGTAAATGAGAAAACGCAGTGGTGCCAGGACTGTGCCCTGTAGTACAGAGCTTTTCACTGCGGTTGGATATTATTTTATTTGTGTTAATCTTCACATTCGGTTTGACCACACTTATCAAATGACTTTACAAAGTCTATGTGTACAACATCTGCATTTTGCTTTTCTTCTAATGCTTCTGTGATTTTGTCATAGTGGTTGAGTAACTGTGAAAGACAAACTTCCTGCTCTTAATCCATGTTGACCTGGGTTGTTAAGTTCATCTTTCTCCATAAAACTGGAGATTTGATTCCTAATCACTCTCAAAAACGTATTGTGTGTGATGTTAGTGCAACTGGTCTAGAATTTTTAGCCTAGTAGCGGATTTAGCGAAATTAAATGAAATTCAATAATTTCATTTGAGACATTAATATGTTATTACATGATCTGTCTAATTTAAAACCAACTGCTAAACATAATACGTGATGGATTCATGTTTCAAACAAAATTCAGAGTTATAAGAATACTATTACTATTAGCAGTTTTCCTATTATATAGAAATTTTAGTATGCATTAGAGAGGTAACAACTTGTTATAAATACAGTTAATAGTGACATTATATCAACAGAAATTATTAAGCAATTGACTAACCACAGCGAATTTGTCCATCAGCTTGCAAAACAATCCGAGACCTTAGGTTATTCAGCACAAGTGTCTGGTGAGTTTCTGATATCCCAAGCTCCCACGGCAGACCAGCACTCTTGATCCCCGTCCAGCTGCTAGCACCAGTACCACCATCATGACCAGAGATGGTGATGTGCTCCGCTTTTCCCTAAAATAAAGCAGTACTGTACTGAACATACTGTGCGTTACAAGTGCTGTACAGAAACTAATTTTATAAACAAAAAAATTATAATGTATTTCACATGCTTAATTTGTCTAGCACTATTCAAATATAAATAAAATCTAGATGGTGGTCCTTTTTGCACTGGGGATACATTCCTGCAAAATATTCACAAATAAAAACCCACAATCAAATTTAAATGTTCAGTTCATGGATTCCCTTTGCTCTTGGGGTACTTTTGCTCCAGGACTCATAATATAAGTAGGGCTATGTTGTGCCCCACTCCCACTTCTCATTGCTCTGTGATGGCCCTGGGATGTTAAGTCACGGGTTTTCCGTGTGGAAACTGCCCTTAGTGTGAAATAGTTGTAGCAAGCTCAGTGCCTCATTTTCCCAGTGAGACCCCTGCACTTCGTGGCCCTATGATTCCCATGCTTATTGGAACTTAGTCTGCACCAGAACCCTCTGGATGCTCTCTTTCAGTTACTGTTCTTTGATTCAGCTGATTGGTGTGACATGTCACCTCTGCCAGTTGAGTGTTTGTTATGTGCTGATTCACAGGGTGGGATGAGGAGTACAGTTTTGAATCCTTCCCCGAGGTCTCTGCCATAGATATTAAAATGCAAAAATCCTTATTCCCAAAATCATCATTATAATAAAAGTAACTATTGAACTTATAACTTTTATCATGAAAAAAATTAAGAAAGCTTCTCACCTTTGCCACTCCGGATGCCACCACACCAACACCAACTTCAGACACAAGCTTGACAGAGATTCGGGCATTTGGATTAGCACATTTTAGATCGTAAATAAGCTCAGCCAAGTCCTCAATGCTGTAGATATCATGATGAGGAGGCGGAGAGATCAGACCTACTCCAGCAACAGAGTGTCGAGTTTTAGCAATGCCTTCAGTAACCTAAGGAAATAAAATTAACTATATTATTCAGTAAATTATATTAAATTTACTGAATAATGCATTGATAATGATGGATAACTATAGATAACTATCATTATCAATGATGTTATCATTGACAATGATACAATGTAATGTATTACTTTACACTGTATTGAGTGTTTGTGTGTGTTGTCACCTAGCTGTACCATCGAACTTTTGCTTTTGTATCAAGCTTTTCGACCCCACCACTTTAATTAAACATCAAACTTCTGCAGTCATGCCACCCCAAATCAATGGGTTTTGCTGTGTTTGCACTTGAAGTACTATGTACATTTATGGTGCATATCTTATTATATACAAATCAAGTGAATCAAATCATATAATTAACATAGTGGTTCCTACTACAGGTATTAAATCTTCATGTTCAAACCATTACATCCAATAACGTGTATGTTATGGTATAGCATTGTTTTATTAATATACAATGAGAGTATGTTATGTTTCAATCTTGTACAGTAAGAGTAATACAGTATACATTTTAATTACATTATCCTCTCATTTGCAGGTACAATACATATAATTTCTTAATAAATGCTAGTTTCCTTAGAATGGTAAGCACCAGACTACACACACCCCATATTTCAAAAAGAACATCAATAAACTGGAATAGGTGCAAAGGCATACTACAAAATGGCTTCCAGAACTGAAAGACGAGTTACGAAGAGAGGTTAGAAATGTTAATATGCCAAAGCTAGAATATAGAAGACAGAGAAGGTATGATCACCACTTACAAAATAATAATGGGAATTGGCCACATTGACAGAGGAATTTCTGAAACTGGCAACCTCAAGAACAAGTTTCAAGCTAAGGAAACAAAGCTGCCCAAAAAATATTAGAAAGTTTTGTTTCGCAAACAGTGGTAGATGGCTGGAATAAATTAAATGAAAAAGTAGTGGAGGCCAAAAACGTCAGAAGTTTCAAAGCGTTATATGACTGTGTTGGGAAGACAGGACTCCACGAGCATAGCTCTCAACCTGTAACTATACTTGGGTAATTACACTACTGTTACCTGAGCTAAATATTGCACTGCATTATATGTACTATATTAAGGTTAGAATTGTCAGAAAATTTTATGCAATATGGGCTTTGCAGCCTTTCTGAAAATTAATAATATAATATAGAATTACTATATGAGGAACCCAGGATGCCTGGCTCTCTCTCTCTCTCTGGGTGTCTCCCCCTATCTCCTGTTCTCTCCCCCTTCCTCCTTCCCTCCCATCTTCTCTCCCTCCCACACTCTATATCCTTCCCATTCTCTCTCATATGTCAGTCAACCTTGATTCCCTCTATGACACTCCCCATACCTTCAAAAATTACCATGGAAAAGTCTGCGAGGCTAACTTCAAGTGTCTGCCCTCCAACCTCAAACAGACAAATATATTCCTCTATTATTGAAATAGATTATTAAGGTTAACTTAATCTATTTTCCCTTTTAAAATACTAACCTTATACCCAGGCAGTTCACCACCTTCTCCAGGCTTGGCTCCTTGAGCCATCTTAATTTGCAAATCATCAGCATTGGCAAGATAAGATGCAGTAAACCAAAGCGTCCAGAGGCTACTTGCTTGATAGCTGAACGCTTGCTGAAGTTAGGATCCCTGGTTTCTATATCGATCAGCATCTTCTCCTGGAATTGCATTACTTGGTAGTGTTGTAATGCTCTATTATTACACCTCTGCACATACACTACACACACACACATCCATATTTAATGTATGTAAACTTACAAAAACACACACACACACACACACACACACACACACACACACACACACACACGACAGGAAAGATTTCCTGAGACCTGGAACTTTCAAACAACAAGAGGTCATAGATATAAAACTGTATAACACAGATGCCGAAGAAATATAAGAAAATTCACTTGCAAACAGAGTGGTAGGACGGTTGGAACAAAGTTGGGGGAGAAGGTGGTGGAGGCCCAAGACCGTCAGTAGTTTCAAAGAGTTATATGACAGAGTGCTGGGAAGACGGACACCACGAGCGTAGCTCTCATCTGTAACTACAATTAGGTAATTACATTAGGTAATGACACACACACAGTGAAGTGGTACATAAAGGCAAACCAACAAAATCATTAGAGAAAGGGGGAGTGAAAAATAAGAAGAGGGGCAACAAGTTCCTGAAGATTGCATACACCAACATAGATGGAGTAAGGTCAAAGATACTGGAGTTAAGTGATATAATACAGCTGCAGACACCAGACATTGTTGCACTCACGGAGACAAAACTTGAAGATGTTATTTTAAATGAGGTCATATTCCCAAGGGGCTACTCAATTTGGAGACGGGACAGAAAAATCAGGAAAGGCGGTGGCGTTGCTGTGCTGGTGAAAGAACACCTAAAGGTGAACGAAATAATGACTGCCAATCCACAAGAAGTTGACATAATAGCACTAGAGATCTGCCATGAGGATGATAAACTAATGATCATAAATGCATATAGTCCACCGCCAAGCAGCACATGGTCAAAGGAGGAGCTAGATAGTAAACGAGAAGGTCTTATAACAATAATGAGAGAGATCATAGCGAGAGCGGATAACGATAGTTCACGGCTGTTGATAGTCGGCGACTTCAACTTGAAATCCATAGACTGGGAGGCATATGAAGCTAAAACAGAAGATTTCTGGACCTGTAAATTTGTAGACCTCATCCTGGAAACATTCTTGTATCAACATGTTAAACAAGCTACGAGGATGAGGGAAGGGGACGTTCCCTCCATGCTAGATTTGATATTTACCAGGAAGGAGGAAGAAAATTTGACATTCAGTACCTTCCTCCCTTGGGTAAAAGTGACCATGTCTTTTGGGAATAAAGTATGCAATGCGATATAATCTGGAAGAAAATATGACAGTCGATGCAATTGAAAAACCTGACTTTAGGAGAGGACATTATGGCAACCTTAGAAAAATTTTAGTGAGTATAATTGGACAGACTTGTTGCTAGGCAAGGAAGTGAATGAGATGTATGTCAAGTTTTGTGAAATATATGATAAAGGAACAAAAAAAATTTATACCAAAACAGAGAAGCAGAACTAGGAAACAGGATTGGTTCAACAGAAAGTGCGAGAGGGCCAGAGACCAAAAGACACAAAAATGGAATCAATACAGGAAGAGGCCAACCCCCAAACATACCAGCGATACAAAGATGCGAGAAACAACTACACGGCAGTGAGGAGAGAGGCAGAAAGAATTTTGAAAAAGGGATTGCAGACAAATGTAAAACAGAACCAGGTCTATTCTATAAATTCATAAACAACAAATTGCAGGTAAAGGATAATATTCAGAGGTTGAAAATGGGAAATAGATTCACGGAAAATGAAAGGAAATGTGTGAAACATTAACGAAAAGTTCCAAAGTGTGTTTGTACAAAATGAAATCTTCAGGGAACCAGATACAATAAGAATTCCAGAGAACAACATAGAGCACATAGAGGTGTCTAGAGACGAAGTGGAAAAAATGCTCAAGGAGCTAAATAAGAACAAAGCAGTTGGTCCAGATGGAGTTTCCCATGGGTTCTGAGAGAATGTGCACCTGAGCTCAGCATTCCTCTTCAACTGATTTTTCAGGCATCCCTGTTTACAGGAGTTGTAGCTGATGTGTGGAAAAAGGCTAACATAGTTCCAATCTACAAAAGTGGAAGCAGGGAAGACCCCCTTAATTATAGACCGGTATCATTGACAAGTGTAATAGTCAAAATATTGGAAAAAATAATTAAAACTAAATGGGTAGAACACCTGGAGAGAAATGATATAATATCAGACAGACAGTATGGTTTTCGATCTGGAAGATCCTGTGTATCGAATTTACTCAGTTTCTATGATCGAGCAACAGAGATATTACAGGAAAGAGATGGTTGGGTTGACTGCATCTATCTGGACCTAAAAAAGGCTTTCGACAGAGTTCCACATAAGAGGTTGTTCTGGAAACTGGAAAATATTGGAGGGTGACAGGTAAGCTTCTAACATGGATGAAAATTTTCTGACTGATAGAAAAATGAGGGCAGTGATCAGAGGCAATGTATCGGACTGGAGAAATGTCACAAGCGGAGTACCACAGGGTTCAGTTCTTGCACCAGTGATGTTTATTGTCTACATAAATGATCTACCAGTTGGTATACAGAATTATATGAACATATTTGCTGATGATGCTAAGATAATAGGAAGGATAAGAAACTTAGATGATTGTCATGCCCTTCAAGATGACCTGGACAAAATAAGTACATGGAGCCACTTGGCAAATGGAATTTAATGTTAATAAATGCCATGTTATGGAATGTGGAATAGGAGAACATAGACCCCACACAACCTATAATTATGTGAGAAATCTTTAAAGAATTCTGATAAAGAAAGAGATCTAGGGGTGGTTCTAGATAGAAAACTATCACCTGAGGACCACATAAAGAATATTGTGCGAGGAGCCTATGCCACGCTTTCCAACTTCAGAATTGCGTTAAATACATGGATGGCGATATACTAAAGAATTGTTCACGACTTTTGTTAGGCCAAAGCTAGAATATGCAGCGGTTGTGTGGTGCCCATATCTTAAGAAGCACATCAACAAACTGGAAAAGGTGCAAAGACATGCTACTAAGTGGCTCCCAGAACTGAAGGGCAAGAGCTACGAGGAGAGGTTAGAGGCATTAAATATGCCAAAACTAGAAGACAGAAGAAAAAGAGGTGATATGATCACTACATACAAAATAGTAACAGGAATTGATAAAATCGATAGGGAAGATTTCCTGAGACCTGGAACTTTAAGAACAAGAGGTCATAGATATAAACTAGCTAAACACAGATGCCGAAGAAATATAAGAAAATTCACTTTCGCAAACGAGTGGTAGACGGTTGGAACAAGTTAGGGAGAAGGTGGTGGAGGCCAAGACCGTCAGTAGTTTCAAAGCGTTATATGACAGAGTGCTGGGAAGACGGGACACCACGAGCGTAGCTCTCATCCTGTAACTACACTTAGGTAATTACACACACGCCACACACACACAGATAGACGAAAAAGGATTTGAGTGATCATAAGTACACACAAAAACAGTAATAGGACTAACAAAAGAATTCTTGAAACCTGGAACATCAAGACACAAGAGGCATAGATTTAACCCTCAAACTGCTAGGGGCCCAAATGGAATTCACATCCACAGGACAAAAAGAAAAAAAAAATTCTTTCGTCTCATAGAAGTGTTCATTTTTGTTCCCGATCACGGAAAAAATAACAAAAAATCATAGGTGGCATATTTTAGCGCAATAGGGTAGGGAAGTGTGGCAAAAAGGGGCGTTGACAGAGCCTTCGCCAGACGAGATCTACTCCACTCGAGTGTCAGACAGCAGTTGCCACAAATATATTACCTAATTATTTCAAGTCTAATTGATTTTTCTTAGTTTTTTTGCAGTAATATTATTCCATACAGTGAATTGTGGTATATTATATAAAATAAAATGTGTGAACCATCGCTGTACTCAAAATATTGTGTGCATATTAGTGATTCAATTATGATGTTCATAAAACATACAAATAGTTTTGCTGCTGTTACACTATAAACAGGTTATATATAAGTATCTGCATGTTTTGTTCACCATAACGAACTACTAAGTTGGTCTTGCGAGTCAAAAAGCAACGAGGAGTGACTGCCACACACTCACTGCCACTCCCTCCCTCAACACCACCTCACTTGCCCTCATTCTCTTCCCACAATACTGTTTTTGCATTTATTCACTATACACAGACGTTATATATACGTATTTACATGTTTTTAACCCTGTTATCAGGGAACATATTTTAACAATCTTAGAAGAAGAAAATTTTTGAATTTTCTTTCTTGCACACAGCAATGTTGTCGGCTATTAATAGCTGTGCCGCCCAGGTGTTAATGTGATGTATCAATGCGAAAAATCAGTAGGAGCTATGAGGTGGATTCGAACCCACTCATTGGTACTCCCAAACAAGCACCATAGACCACCATCTCACAACATGGGTTGCATTGCTTTTGACCATGTCATTGCATGGTGGTCTAGGGTTGGGAGTACCAAGTGAGCAGGTTTAAATCCTCCTTATGGCTCTTACTGATTTTTAATAAATTATATTGTGTCAATTATATTGTGACAATCAGACATACAGCCAAGTAGACAGCACTTCAGATTCGTAGTCCTGAGGTTCCGGGTTCAATCCCCAGTGGAGGCAGACACAAATGGGCAAAAACATTCTTTCACCCTGATGCCCCCTGTTACCTAGCAGTAAACAGGTACCTGGGAGTTAGACAGCTGCTACGGGCTGCTTCCTGGGGGTAAGTAACAAAAAGGAGGCCTGGTCGAGGACCGGGCCATGGGACGCTAAGCCCCAAAATCATCAAGATTACCTCAAGAAGATAGTATTTTAGTATTTTTTTACAAAGACAAAGCAAAGGGCAACAGTACGTAAGAATACTGTACTGACATGTAAAATTGACTTCATTTTGATAGTTCATCATATATAATCTGACTGAATACATGATATGAAAATGACTAATTCAAATTAAAGACCAAACACTATATTACCAGTTAATCAAGATATAGTTAAAAAACTAATATATTAAATCGGTTTTGTTTAGAGGAACATTCAAACCACCAATCAGGAGACCTGGTCAGAGACCGGACTGTGGGGCTATTGTTTCCCGGAACCATCACAAGGTAGACACCAGATAAGGTGTTGAGTTTACACTGTGATACTCCACTGTTTAACATCTTGCATACCTCCTTCTCCTGTATTTGACTTGGCACCAACGCGGTTCATGGCAACTGCCAGCGTAGTGTGGGCTTCAATGGATATGGAACCATAACTCATGGCACCAGTTGCAAACCTCTTCACAATTTCTGCAGCAGGCTCAACCTGATGTGAGGAAAACACAATTAACAGGAAAAAATAAAACCTGTAACTAGAAAGTTCTAAAGAGAACATCTAAGAAAAGTTTCTAAATGTTAAATATCAATTTAAATAGTACTGTACTGTTCTTTGATAAAAGTAACTACATTAAAAATACATTTATGAATTTTTTGTATTGCCCCCCAATATTCATCCTACTGTGGTAACTCGTTCTCGAGTTACCTACTCGAGGAAATACCTACTCAAAATCTGTTGTGGGGATTTCCTAAATTATGAAAGTCAAATTTGAGGCTAATTTTTAAATTGCATTGATATAAATTTGTTCCCGTGTTCTTTATGTATATGCCTATATTGTATTGATCTTCAGACAAAATTTAATCACTATCATACAAACTCCACAGTAATTATCTTGCAATCTGAAGTGCTTGAACTGATTAATAACCTGTGCTAGCCTTTGTTACACCACACTTAGTAGTTCTAGGGAAGAAATTAACCAACATATAGCTTCTCAGTAGCATACTAAAGAGGCCTTTCTTACTGACACTTCCCTAACTAGGAAAGTGTCTAGTGTTAACTATACACTTTCCCAGTTACCTTGTAATAGGGTTGCTACGATTTAGTGATGTGTAGTATTTATTATTACATACAGTACTTATGTTCGGTTCATATTGTATAAATTCTATGGTTCAGTTTCCTTGTCTTTACATGAAATTTATAATGCCATTGGTGTAGCTTTTGGTTTAAAAAATAAAGATAAAAATTAGTTGGTTTCCTTATTCCAGCCAAAATATACAAGGTCATTATTCACATTTGAAAATTCATGAAGCAATTCAGAGACAGAAATCAAATATTGAATATGAACTACATCAGACAAAAGATTCCGAGTGCTACTGCTAAAAGCTTTTGGTCATCATTAAAAATAGAATAAATTTTCCTTTGCCCAAGTGTTCATACACATGACTATCAAAACATGATAGACATTTTTTAACTTTAAATATTTTATACAAGAACCATTTTAATTCTTTAATAAAAAACCAGCGTTGAATGTAATGAAACGCCATTTTCTGGGGGAGACCCGGAGGCTCCCTGGAGCTATCCAGGCTGATATGCCAATGTCAGACTTTGGCATCAGTCATGTACTCACCTAGTTGTGTTTGCTGGGGTTGAGCCCTGGCTCTTTGGTCCCGCCTCTCAACTGTCAATCAACTGGTGTACAGATTCCTGAGCCTATTGGGCTCTATCATATCTACATTTGAAACTGTGTATGGAGTCTGCCTCCACCACAACACTACTTAATGCATTCCATTTGTTAACTACTCTGACACTGAAAAAATTCTTTCTAACGTCTCTGTGGCTCATCTGGGTACTAAGTTTCCACCTGTGTCCCCTTGTTCGGGTTCCACCTGTGCTAAAGAGTTTGTCTTTGTCCACCCTGTCAATTCCCCTGAGAATTTTGTAGGTGGTTATCATGTCTCCCCTTACTCTTCTGCTTTCCAGGGTTGTGAGGTTCAGCTCCCTTAGCTTTTCCTCGTAACTCATTCCTTTTAGTTCCGGGTATGGTATGTGTATGGAGTTCTGTGGGCCTACCAGAGACCACGAGTCAGAACCTGGCCCCTCACATAGGCATGAAGAACAATGTCCTACAGAAACCCCCGTGTGGTTGGAAGCATTCTATGTCTGCCATCAACCGGGTCAGGCACCCAGAAAGGTAAGCATCCCAAAACAAACCCCAGTTCTGGTGAAAATTGCTACAAAAAGCCGAACAGGTGGATAGAACTCCCCAAACAGAAATGCGCAAACGAAACAAGATCCTTGCACTGGCAATCCACACCTCATTTCTGAGGCTGGACATCATAAGATGCTAAAAACTGCCGATCGGGGGGAAGGAGGGTTGCCAGGGAGCCTCCGAGTCTCATCTAGAAAATGGCGTTTCATTACATTCGATGCTGGTTTTCTGGGAGGAGCCGCATTGGCTCCCTGGAGCTACCTACCCAAAAGATGAAAACCATAGGAACTTACCTGGTAGGCAGTCACTGCTCACACCTCAACCCGAAATTGAGACAACTGGCTGCAACCGCCAACCCAAAGTGACACAGACCTGACGAGGCCCAGGAACGTTAAAGTAACGCGCAGCCAGGACCCTGTTCGACCTCCAAAAACCCCACACCCAAATGTCAACCCAAGAAATATTACCAAAAAACAGCAGCAAGGGCAGCAAACTTGCGAATGTCATGGGCACGGGGGATGGACCACAGGATGGCTAGAACGAATAACCCTGCAGACGACCTGGAAGACCCGAACACTGGAACAGGGAAGAAGGGAAACCAGGTCAAACCAAAGCGCATCCCCGGTCACAGAGCCCATGGCGCACATAACGGCGAAGAGCCGCAACCGGACACAACACATGATGCACCCACAAGCCTGACGAACCAAGCATCAACAACCCAAGGACCCCTCCGGAATGCAGCAGTCTCATTCTTCACCAGAAAAGAAAGAGACGGCTGTAAACAAACAAACTGACCACCAGGACCAAAAGAGCAGAAACCCCTGCGCCGGAGGAGAGCATGAAGCTCCCCGACCCGACCCCAAGAGGCCAATGCTAAAAAGAAAAGAGCCTTAGAGAAACAGTCCTGAACCGAAGGGGCCCACTACAAACCAAGGAGGAGAGAGATAAGAGCACCCTGTTCTGGGAAAGAACCAAACTCCTGGCTAGCAGACATGTCGACTGGCTGCTGAGAGGCCAGACCAGCCAGTCGTTGAGGTAGCCCAACACCCGAACACCTAAAAGACACAGATGGGCCACCTTGACCCACGTAAGGCGTGTGAAAACGCGAGGTGCCAGATTCAACCCGAACGGGAGACAACGAAAGCGGTAACTGACACCCCACAAGAAAACCGAGCCAGTCCCTGAACCCTGGATTAATTGGGATGTGCTAATACACATCCCAAAGGTCCAGGAACACCATCCAAGCGCCTGGCTCCAACAGAAGCCGAACTTGGGACAGTGTAGTCATCCGAAAGTAGGGGCAATGAATCCAGGGGTTCAGACGGGACAAGTCCAGAATGAACTGATGGTCTGAACAGTCCCATTTCGAGACCAGAAACAGGTGGGAGACCCACCTGAAGGATGTTGTCATTTCGACTATGCCCAAGTGAACCCACTCCAAGATGGCCTGACAGAGCGCAGAGAAAGAGGCCTGCCCCGTCAGCCCCAAGCCCCCCAAAGGAGGAGGAGGAGGAGGAGGAGGAAGAGCAACCCAACGCCACCGTAGACCGTCGGAGACGACCCCATAAGCCCACAAATCGTGAAACCAGGCCTGAGCGAAGAGAGCAAGTCCCCCCCCCCCCCATCGCCCCGTCAATGGAACAAACTGCAGAAGGGCTGGCGCCACTTATGAAAACCCGAGCCCTGCACAGAGCGAACACCGCACTGGCCAGACGAAGGCGGTTCCGAAGGAGGCGCCGGCCCCAAAACTGCCACCAGTGGCCTACCACGATGAGCGGAACCCCGAGCCCTGGCACGACCCCTCCAGGAAGGCTCCCGGGCCCCCCAGAGAACCAACAAATCAGACATGGGGCGACAACTAGCCGAAGCCGCTTGCAGATACTGTGCCACAACAGAATCTGCAAACAGCAAGGGGCAGAGGGGCGAAGGCAACCTAAGAGCCAGGGCCCAGGCAGATTCCAGGGAGGAAGCAAGCACCACCTGCCGACACGCGAGCCGGAAGGCATAAAACAGCGACACTGCATCCCGCAGGATCGACACAAACTTCAACCAGGCAGACGATGAGCAAGCCGCAGAGCTCAAGGCACTGGACCCAAGAATGGCCCCAAGCGCCTCCACATCCTCCCCATGCCAGTCCAAAGACAGCTCAAGGAGGGAAAGAAGCCAAAGCCAAGAGGCCACAAGTGCGTAAGTCCTCAACATCCTGCACAGCCGAAAGAGAAGGAACCTACACATGGAGCTGCTACAACACCTACATCCCGAGGAAGGGCAGGAGCAGAAAAGCACTTACCGAGGTGCTCAAATTCATGGACAGCAATCTTCAAACTCGCACAAAGTGAGGACGGACTGAGGGGTCACATCCATCGGACCCACACGTCCCCTTGGAGATTCCCAGAATCCTGAGATGGAACTCACGCTCAGGGAAGCCCAGGCAGGGTACTGCTAACCAGCGCCCAATCTACCAAACAACACACTAAGAGCTGACCCCCCCCCGGGACGTGTACAGTCACGGGGACCTAGCAGGGGATACCACCTGAAGAGAATGTAGTACCCAGACACCGCACTTAGGGGGCAACAAAGGCAGGCACCCCCTTCCCACCAGGCAGGAAAACAAAAAGAAAAAGAAAACCCTGCAAGAGGACAGCGTACCTAGGCGGAACAGAGCCGGCCGCTTTGAATGGTGAAAACACGCTGCGCAACACCCTATACCTTGTACCAGTGCAAACTGCCTCTTACCCTAAGGTAATCACAAGGGAGACAAAACTCCGCAACGGCGATATACTAAAGAAATTGTTCACGACTTTTGTTAGGCCAAAGCTAGAATATGCAGCGGTTGTGTGGTGCCCATATCTTAAGAAGCACATCAACAAACTGGAAAAGGTGCAAAGACATGCTACTAAGTGGCTCCCAGAACTGAAGGGCAAGAGCTACGAGGAGAGGTTAGAGGCATTAAATATGCCAAAACTAGAAGACAGAAGAAAAAGAGGTGATATGATCACTACATACAAAATAGTAACAGGAATTGATAAAATCGATAGGGAAGATTTCCCGAGACCTGGAACTTTAAGAACAAGAGGTCATAGATATAAACTAGCTAAACACAAATGCCGAAGAAATATAAGAAAATTCACTTTCGCAGAGTGGTAGACGGTTGGAACAAGTTAGGGGAGAAGGTGGTGGAGGCCAAGACTGTCAGTAGTTTCAAAGCGTTATATGACAAAGAGTGCTGGGAAGACGGGACACCACGAGCGTAGCTCTCATCCTGTAACTACACTTAGGTAATTACACAGTGCTGAAACAATCACTGGAGCCAGAGCAACATCCACAGCCTATAGCATCAGCCTCAGAACTGAGTGGTGGATGGCTGGTACGGGGGTCTGGGGCTCCCCCTTCCCCCTCTCGAGGAGGGGGGAGCTGCGCAGACGGCGGCGCGGCGTGTTGTGGATGTCATTCTCGTTTGCTCGTTTCTGTTTGGGGAGTTCTATCCATTTGTTCGACTTTTTGTAGCAATTTCACCAGAATCAGGGTTTGTTTAGGGAAGCCTACCTTTCTGGGTGCTTAACCCGGTCGATGGCAGACATAGAATGTTTTCCAACCACACAGGGGTTTGTATAGGACTTGCTCTTCATGCCTATGCGAGGTGGGCCAAGTTCTGGCTCGTGGTCCCTGGTAGGTCCACAGAGCTCCATATACATAAGTGATGCCAAAGTCTGACATTAGCATATCAGCCTGGATAGCTCTGGGGAGCTGATGGGGCTCCCCCTAGAAAACTAACAGAATTATAAATTTGTATGCAAAATGTAAGAGAACAAACATTTATAAGTCCATTTTTACTGGTTGGAAGGGATGTGAAAGGTTATGCTGTGGTTCCACAACATGCTTCCACTACACATAAGGGGCATAACTGGCTGACCCCTCACAGTGTTCTAGAGGAACCTAACACCCAGGATACCTGATCAACCAGGCTGTGACTCGTACGTCAG
>WNGS01009202.1:8191335-8206765 GCA_020271785.1 Procambarus virginalis
ATATTTGTCACCGGTTCTATTTAGATCTTTAAAGTATTTTTAATATTTTAAGTAATCAATTCTACACCATGACACCTCTTCCCTCAGAAGAGCAACATTGCCAATAAAATATAAATTCACAAATTAAAAAGAACACTTGTATTAATCCAATGCATACACCTTAAGTCTATCTGATGAATAATAATTTCAAGAATAAAAAGACTTTAAATGTCATTAAAATAAAGTATGTTATCAGGTTTCCTACAGGAAATTAATTACAAATCAACTTGAAAAAGCCATTGCAAGCACAGCTCTAGACATTGGATGGTTTTTCCATGTAAATGATATGAAGTACTTCAAGTCCTCAGAACATGCCATTACCACAAGTTTATTGAATAAAATACTAATTTACATCATAGGTAGACGGATAGTATCACATGAATGGCTTAATACAATCTAACATAATGTACTGTACAATCTACACACTCTTATCCAATGAAACAAGGATCTACTGCTTACCATTAAAATTTGAACGGTTACTCCGACAGTTACGACACCAAGATACAGTTTACAATCTACATGACATCTATGACATCAAGAAACTGTCTACTGTAGTCTTATCTACCATAATCTATGGAAGACAAAGTTTCACATTGACCAGGCATCACTATCACATGCAGTTGGTAGAGCTTAAGCCAGCTCCCTTAACATAGATGTAAAGTAAGCAAGACAAATACCTTAGGAAACAAATACCTGAAGAACACACTGTTATCAGTATCATTACTGTAGATAAATTGGGTTTTCTTAAGTGGAGTTTAAAGAACTGGTGTATACTTATACACTGCATTATGAACACGAGAAAGTATTTCTCACTATTCTGCCTTTAATTATGTATAGTATACTGCATAAAGGATAAACCATATAAATAACTTTTTCAATTATTTATATATGAATAAACCAAAGTGGATATTGTGTGCATAATGACAAATTACTAAAAATAGTTAAATATTTAATATACACTATTTCAAGTTATTATCCTTTCAAAACCTTTCTAATTAATGTTATTTTTTAATTTAATTATAAATTATTTTTACAAGGCTTGAAAGACTGACAAACCTTTGAATGTATCATATATACAGTATACACTTGTTCCCAAAGAGTCGTTGTATTTCTCCGCAGTCGATACATGCAGCAGAATATAAACTTTCAGGCTGGAAATATTGTCTTTGTTATACAGTTAAACCCTTTACAAAACAAGAGGCATTGCTTAATATTACCACCACCTACGGTGACAAGTCATTTTGAATAATCTAACTCGAGTTAAGTTTCTAATAAAAGAATTTGATAAAGTACATTACACCCCTAAGTTTACACAAGTGCAATGTAATTTTCCTCCAATTTAGTGACTAAATTAAATTCAATAGATTTACTATTTTCATAATTAAAAAAAAAGATTAAAAAATATATAAATAAGCATTTGTTTGAGAGCATTTAACCCTTGATTGATTAAACTGTTACTATCCAAAGTAACAAATTGTTATGCACCAAAATATTCAGTTTGTATAAAAACAATTAAGCTATTAATATAGCAAATAATTTATACAACTCAATTTTGTTGATTTACTGCTATATATTTTGTTTATTTACTACTATATACTTAAATATTCAGTATCCTTTCTGATAGAACACTACTGTATTCTAATAAACTTCTCCACAGATTACACAGTCAATAAAAATTTTCCACTGCTATTTTATTTATGGAACTACACAACAAATACCTACAAATTGAAGGCAGTTATTTAACAGTATTTAACTACCAAAGATATGTTGCGAGTTCTTCCACAGAAAATCACGTCGTAGCCAACGTACGTTAGCTAACACAGCCAATTCCCAAGATGCTATAGCACTGCAACAAAGTCAATTTAAGAATACTACATCAATACTTTGCACACAATACTGGAAAAATGTACATCACAATCAATTGGCTGGAATCTGCTCTTAAAATCCTGAAGCATAAATACAAAGGTCACTATTTATGTACTATTTTTATATAGTACAGCGTATCAGCATGGTGGAAGGTAAGCGACAAACTTTGATTAAAGTAAAATTAAAAAGCAGCCTTATCATTTTTGTAGTTTAGGCTGCCAATGTTCATAGTGATGGATTGGGAATGTCATCCATATTATATCGAGGATATGTTTATCTTATTCTAACCCAGTCACCAATAACTGAAGTAATTACTCTTATGCAGTATTACAACAGAACATGTCTGTCACAAAATATGATACTATAATTTGTGCATTGACAAAACCAAAAAATCCATAACAGTAATAAAATTTACAAATAGTTCTTTTTACTGTGACATTTTACATACGCCTCTATTACTTTGAAATAATGTTGAATTGTGTTTTATAACGTTTAAAATACGTTGTTCCTTAGAGTAAATGACAAGTTGTTTACATTCTTCATACAGAATACATGTAACTATTTTTACTACAATTACAATGTAACTGCTGAATGGTTTATGACTGATTCAAACACTATTTTCTTCATTATTATATTCATATTTGGTGTATTAATTATATGCACTTGTCAGAAAAAGTACTTCACTAGAACTTTGTAAACATTAAAATTTGTATACCATTAATGCACAATCTTCTACTCTTAAGACTATCATTTCACCATTCTCTGTAATGACTATGTACAATAATAATAAAATAACACTGATCCCTGCTCGTCGGAGGTTGGCAGGTGCAATTAAAACCTGTACACACTTCTGAACCACCTAGCCAGAGGTGACAGCATGTTTCCTATGTCTCCTTCACATATCAACCTATCTTCACCATACATCAGATCAGAACATTTTTCAATGCATCATATATACAGGTTACTAAAATAGATCCTCAAACTGCTCAACAGCTAATAGTGGATCAGCATATTACATGCACTCTCCTTAACATTGTGAAGGAATAATAAATACTGCCAAATTCAACAGAATTGGACCCCTAACCGACATAGCAAATTTTGCTCACTCAATAAGCCAGTTTCAACAGTGAAAAAAATTTAGCCTTTCTGTGTGATTTGGACAACTCCACCATTTAGTGGAAGTGTAGAAAACTCCATGAGGTAAGCGTCCACTTCACGTGCGGCCTGACGACCTTCATTAATGGCCCACACAACAAGAGATTGACCGCGTCGACAGTCTGTAAAAGTGAATGAACAAAATTAAAACATTAATAGCATTTTCTATTTTTTTTAATGTTAAGATATTAAGAATAATTTTTTATAATAAATACTGCAATATTTTGTTATAAAGAACTAGCATGATTTCTATGCAGCAAACTAACATACTAGTGCACTGCGAATAGCACCTTGAAGACAATTTTGAGACCAAAGTTCATTGTTTTGTTTAATTGCATTAAAATGAATTAAAATGCAATAGAGTACAGTATATATAATGTTAAAGAGATATATACAGACCATTCTATAACATGGGTAAAATAACTACACGAACACCTCTCCTTCCACCTCACATGCTGGTCCCTTCACATTCTTAATACTGCACTCTTACTGTGTCTATTTTTTATTAACTAAAATGCTTATACAAAATGTAAAGTACTGTATTATTAGTGCATATATTTTATTTTGCAAATAATATAGGTACCTGGGAGTTCACTACTTAGAAAATCAACACACCTTAGATACAAAAGCTAAAACTAAGAACCGACTAGGAAAATTTAACTACTGAAATAATCTTGAGTGAAAAGTTAAGGTAAATGGAGGAAAAAATCCAACTTGTGGCTGTACATGATGGCAAGAGAGGTTGCACACTATTTAAGACTAAAATTGTATCAAGTGTATTCTGTCAAAAGTAAGATTGATTAGCTTCACTTGTTTGTTCTTTATGATCCCATGCCTTCAATTGGCCGTCACAATAGATACGGCTACTGTACTCTACTGGCCTCCATATCTACATTAATAATCTGATTCCCATTACTTTTAATGTAATCAATAAAATAAATTTGTTGTGAATTACAAACCTCCTGCTGCAAAGACTTTGTCCACACTTGTGGAATATTTGCCTGCTGGTGTACAAATATTTGAGCGTGGATCTTGTTCCATCTCTAGCTCATTAATGATGTAACGCTCAGGTCCTAAGAAACCCATTGCCAGAAGAACCAAGTCCGCCTTGTATACCTGTAAATTGTTGAAACATGTATCACACAAAAGCTCTCATCATTACCCAATGTTATGCGACGAGAAATTAAGTAAAACCACACAAAAAAATTATCGCATGTCTATATACATTTAAAATTTTAATTGTCAGAAAATTTTCTCTTAAGGGAAATAACTAGCCAACCTCTCAAGTTTTCTAAAGAGAATTTGATAAACCCACCAAAGGATACCTAATCAAATGGGCTGTGATTCATACATTATACAGTGAACAGCAGCATTTAACAGACTGGTTCACCAGACAACAAACTAGGAGGCCTGGTCAGAGATCAGGCTGCAAAGATATTGATTCCCAGAACCATCACAAGGCAGGCACCATTAAAACACGTAGGTAGCCTTATCCATTCTTCCATAACATTCCTTATATAGGAGACTTAACTAATCGAACCCTTCTAACCTGTTTTATTCCTCATCTTCAAGGGCAATATTTGGATGCTTCACGCAAGATCCCACTGTCTGTGGACATCAAGTTGCACAGTCAGGCGGGGACAACAGATTAGTTGCACAGTCAGGCAGGGACACCATACATTAAGATGTTTCAGTAATTAACCAAACATTCCTTAGATGGTCATAGTGTGCTTAGAAAATCAATAGAAATATTCTTACATGAAAACAAAGGGGAATTGACATTATATTACTTTAGTACCAAGAAAGAATTACAGATGATGAGCTCTACAGACGAACACACAGGGGTCACTGGATGAATCCTAACTGGTCCACAACTAACTTGCAACTAACAGAACAGGGTGTGTTAATTAAAACGTTACAACACACTTTTCTAGTGACATCACAGAAAATTATAAGGAAACACATGGAATCCTTATGGTATTAGGAATAATGGAGAAAATCAATATGGACACAGAGTTGGATAGAGACTTGTGGTTTGGCTTCTGTTTTAGTGTTAATAATCATAGTTTTTTCTTTCCTCTTTATTCAAAGAAAATTCCCCTAATATGAACAGTAACAGTATTTTCCTGGTAACAGTTTAGTGGTGTGTGTCTTCTCCATCTTCCACATGCTCAATGTTCATCACGACAATTTATTTGTTAATTTCTTGTGTTACACTTTATCTGCTTCATTACAGTAACACTTGTACAGTATGACCCATGACTAGTATTTATTGGTATGCACCTCCCTGCACAAAGGGGTAAATACAGTTCAAGAGTAAATGTAACATTTTAGGGGACAAACTACTCGCTGAGGAATACTAATGTGATAAATTGAAGAAATAAAGAACGTTGTAGGAAAGAAAAAGGATGGAGTTCAGAGATGATCATGTCTACATGCAGTAAATGAAAGAAGTGTTGGTGCAGTAAATGAAAGAAGTGTTGATGCAAATTTACAGAAAATGAGTGGAAGTTAAAGAGACCAGAAATAAAATGGAAGATTAACTTTAGGGAGTATGGGTGCAATAGACAGCAGTTGAGTTGTGGAAGGATGGAAATGCTAAGGGAAGAGAAGACACCTGCTACATGCTGTATTGGAAAATGATGAACTTGAATATTCAAGGAGCTGAAGACCTATGTATAAAAATTTCATGACATTGTTGAAGTTTATTCCTTATTGTTATATTATTTTACCGTCTCAGATCCCTCAACTTCATCCATCTTCCACCTGCCACACTCATCCTTTGTCCATTCAACCTTCACAGTGCGTACACCTGCTACCTTCCCTGTCCCATCATCAAGGAATTCCTGCAATGGAGAAATAAAACATTTAAATTGTTTTCATTTTAAAAATACCAAATTCAGATCAGAATATTATTGTATCTTTTAAAGCTAGACATGATTTGTCCACATGAAAGTAATCAAGAAGGTATCTTCCTTGATGACTTTTATATGGTCTAAGCTGTCATATCTCACGAAACAAAATTAGTATAAAACATTCTAAAAACCAAATTTACTTAAATTTACCTGTGGGCCACTATCTCTCTAGTGGCTTTGATGAGGACAGGAAGCCGATGGCTTACCAAAGGTCCCATTTGTCCCGATGATTTTATCGAGCTGGATTTTGGAATTCAGCAGTTTTGACATTTATTACTTTGGTGGGTAGGTAGTTCCATGGGTATATAACCCTACTGATGAAAAAGCATCTCCTGTTTTTCGTTTTTATGGCGTTCATCTAGATCTCTTTCTAACCTTTGGTTAAAGAGAAAGCTCAGTGATTTACCCTTAAAGTGTGTAAATCATACACAGTGGAACCTCGACTTTCGAATGCCCTACTTACAAATTTTTAGAGTTATGACCCCAATTTCGTTGGAAAATGCTACTTGACTTACGACCATTGCCTGACTTGTAACTTTGTTGATACACATATGGGTCAAAGGAGGGTCGCGCAGTTCCTGGTGGCACGGGCAACTCTGCTTCAGTATACCAGACCGCCCACTTAGTGACGATCGCACTTGAATTCTTTGTAAAGAATTTCACTGTGTTTGTGCTTTTTTGTTTTTGAACATAAAGTAATTATTATACTGTATATCATGCCATGGGCCCCAAGAAAGTCAGTGGTAAGGTTCAACCTAAGAAAATAGTTGAGCGTACAGACAATAGAGGATATCCCTTCCTCATTAAGAAAATGTGTGAAGTATGGGAACAACTGCAAAAGTTTGCTGAAAAAACTCACCCAGATAAAGCTACAGCAGGCTGTTGCATTGAAAATATGATTAATGACAATATTAATTATTAATGACAATATGATGTCTCACTACAGTGTCAGTGTTAAAATGTAGGGTAAAAAAGTCTATGGAAAGGTTCTTAGCGAGACAAACAACCGGCAAGCCACAACCAGGTCCTAGTGGTATGCAGGCAAAACTTGAGAGAATACGCCCTGAGAAGTCATCACTGCCTGATGTTATAATGGAAGGGAACTCCTTGCTTGATACCTGCTTGGTGGGGTTCTGGGAGTTCTTCTACTCCAAGCCCAGCCCGAGGTCAGGCTTGACTTGTGAGAGTTTGGTTCACTAGGATGTTGCTTGCAGTGGCCCACAGGCCCACATACCCACCACAGCCCAGTTGGTCCAGCACTCCTTGGAGGAAACTAGTTTCCTCTTGAAGATGTCCACGGTTGTTCCGGCAATATTTCTTATGTTTCTTAAGAACCTCTGATGTTTATAGTGTTCTCTGATTGTGCCTATGGCACCCTTGCTCTCCACTGGTTCTATTCTGCATTTTCTTCCATATTGTTCACTCCAGTATGTTATTTTACTGTGCAGATTTGGGACCTGGCCCTCCAGTATTTTCCACGTGTATATTATTTGATATCTCTCCAGCCATCTTTCTAGCGAGTACATTTGGAGAGCTCCGAGACGATCCCAATAATTTAAATGCTTTATCGCATTTATGTATCCCATGTACGTTCTCTGTACTCCCTCTTTCAACAATCTCTCCTGCTCTGAATGGGGAAGGAGTACTGAGCAGTACTCAAGACAGGACAGCATAAGTGACTTGAGTACAACCCATTGTGATGGGATCCCTGGATTTGAAAGTTCTCGTAATCCATGCTATCATCTTTTTGGCTGCCGCAATATTTGCTTGGATATGCTCCCTAAACGTTAGGTCATCAGACATCATTATTCCCAAATCCTTTACATGTTGCTTTCCTACTATGGGTAAATTTGATTGTTTTGTACCCTGTATTATGTTTAAGGTTCTCATTTTTATCGTATCTGAGTACCTGGAATTTATCTGTTAAACATCATGAGATTTTTCTGCTGCCCAATTGAAAACTTTATTAATATCTGCTTGTAGTTTTTCAATGTCTTCAGCAGTGGTAATTTTCATGCTAATTTTTGTGTCGTCTGCAAAGGATGATATGAAGCTGTGCCTTGTATTTGAGTCTATATCTGGTATGAGAATAAGGAAAAACAGTGGTGCAAAGACTGTACCTTGAGGTACTGAGCTTTTAACTGCGCTTTGACTATTTTATATGGCTGACTTATTCTGTGTGTTCTGTTCGACAGAAAACCGAGTATCTAGCATCCTACTTTACCATTTATTCCCACTGACCTCATTTTGTGTGCTATCACTCCATGGTCACATTTATTGCCTTTGCCAAATCCATGTATACCACATCTGCATTCTGTTTTTCTTCTAATGCCTCATTGATTTTGTTGTAATGGTCAAGTACCTGTGAGAGGCATGATCTTCCTGCTCTAAATCCATGTTGGCCTGGATTGTGGAGGTCATTGGTCACCATGAAACTAGTGACCTGACTCCTGATCACTCTCTCAAATACTTTTATTATGTGGGACGTTAGTGCAACTGCTCTATAATTCTTTGCTAATGCTTTGCTCCCTTCCTTGTGTAGAGGGGCTATGTATGCTGCTTTAAGCGCATCTGGTATCTCCCCTGTGTTCAGATGACCTGAGAGATCTGAACCCTGGAACAGGGAAGAAGGGAAACCAGGTCAACCCAAAGTGCGTCTCCAGCCACCGAGGCCGAGGCGTGCAGGTAACGGAGGAGAGTCACAACCGGACACAACACATGGTGCACCCCTGGCCTGATCAACCAAGCATCAACAACCTAAGGACTCCTCCAGAACTCAGCAATCTCATTCTTCACCAGAAAAGGAGACGGCTGCAAATGATCAAACCTACCACCAGGACCAAAAGAGCAGAAACCCCTACGCTGGATGAGAGCATGAAGCTCTACGACCCGACCCCCAGAGGCCAATGCCAACAGGAAAAAGAGTCTTCGATAAACAATCCTGAACCGAAGGAGCCACCATAATCCGAGGAGAAAAAGGTAAAGGAAAGCTCCTGGTCCAATGACTAGGACGGCTCAGGTGGCGCATGAGCAGGCCGGAGGTGAAACAATGCACGAGACAGCTTGTGGAATGGTGCAGAGGTAACATCAATGGTGAATGCAAGCAGCAGGGACTCTGCCAGCATCGCACGTTACGAAGCGACAGTATTCGGCATAAGATGACGGTCCTGGAATGACCACGAAAGGAAGGACAAGACAACCCTATCAGACGGAAGAATACCTATGAAGGAGTAAGAAATAACGGAAGGACTGACAGGAAACTTCACACTGTCGCCAAGACAAAGCATGCAGGTGGGGCACCGTCAACGAAGCCACCTGCTCACCATACAAGTGGTGATGAACCAAAGTCAGAAAGACCAGATGCGAAGGCTTGAGGAGAAGAGCGAACCGGCTACGTAATGGACCAAACCGATCTGCTGAAAGAGGCGGAGCCGTGGGAAGACCCTCGGGTTCTGACACCGAGTAAACAGCACCTGATTCTAAGGCTTGGTCCGACCACCAAGGGGCCAGAAGGACTATTCTCCCTTGGTAAGTCTCCAAGTGAGCTAGGACCTGGAGCAACAGCTGAACCATTGCGGGGGGAAGAGGTAAAGGCAAGCCCAGCAAACTGAACAAGTTGGTGTCGACTGTCCATTCCGTGGAAAGGGAATGAACCGAGACAGGCCATCCACCAGGACAGGACGTTGGACAACCCCCCGAATGTAAATGGCCAATAGAGCCAAGCCCCGAGAACTCAGCAGACGAGTCACCCGATACGACCAGCCCCAAAGAGCCAAGGACCGCATCGAACAACCCCTCGGTTCAGGCACTGAACCACCGGGAGCAGTCCGAATGGAGCCCGGTCATCAATCCGCGAGTGATCCGAACCCTCCGAAGCGACATCCACATAGCCGCAAACTCCCGCACAGTGCTGTGGTCCTGACGGAAGGATGGCCCCCAATCGCTCCTGGCCAGCGTGGTGAGCACTGGTGACAAAGCCCCAGCTGAGAGACGACGTGTTCACAGACGCGTCGAGCGAGGGCTTGATGTGATCACAAAGCACTCTTTCCCATTACCATATATAGTATGTAGATTTGGATTTTTGAAGAAGTAGTGTGAATTGTACACATACTCTGTATAATGATAAATGATAAAAAAAATTGAAACTCTTATGCTGCAGAGCTATTATTTTATGACAAGTGGAGTTCCTCTGAGACCTACTTCTTTAGTGCAGTACAAATAATTTCTTGTTACTATGGCAACCAATTCAAATTCCCAATAATCCCAATAATTTAATCAGTTTTCTTTAAAGCATAAATATCAATCTAGAAATTTGTAGATCATTAATATTTGCACCTGAATAGAGTTCCTTTTAAGAAAATTCATAATTTCAGTATTAGCACCTATAAATTTTGTTCCATTTATGTTCTAAAATTGACAACAAACCTTTGTAAGTGTGCTGTATTCTCGAGGGTCACGTCCAAACTTGAGCTTGACTTCTTCATGTCCGTAATCCACTTTGAATACCCTAGGGAATGTAGCCATGGGTTGTCATGTCCACGAGAAGGAGGTGGCTGAGGCAGGATCTCAAATGTTGTAATTGATTTTGCTCCCTGTAAAATAATGACATTAAAAAACTTCTACAGAAATAGTACATGAAAAATGTGAGGATTCACCATCAAGTTAATACAAGTACTGTATGAAAAACGAAAAAATTCACAATGAGATACCCAAGTTCTTTTACTTTATTTTTGTATTAAATTGGGGGACAGCCATCTTCTTGAGGTTATCTTGAGATGATTTTGGGGCTTAGCATCCCTGCGGCCCGGTCCATGACTAGGCCTCCTTTTTGTTTACACCCCCCCCACTTCCTGGGGGGGGTGTAGCAGCCCGTAGCAGCTGTCTAACTCCCAGGTACCTATTTACTACTAGGTAACAGGTGCATCAGGATGAAAGAAACTTTGCCCATTTGTTTTCTGCCTCCACTGGGGATCGAACCCGGAACCTCAGGACTACGAATCCGAAGCACTGTCCACAGCTGTCAGGCCCCCTCGGAAGGAAGACCATCCTTCCAATTAGTGCACCATTTGTTTGAATTGAACTTTGCAAACTATAAGCGAGTATCTTATAATTGGCAATATACAGCTGCTATACTACACCTTTTAAGTGACTACTGACCTGTCTGAGAGAAGTGCCGATGCAATCACACCCAGTGTCACCCCCGCCGATAACAATGACATCTTTATCCTTGGCATTGAGAGCAGAGTGGTCATTGTTGTTGCCCATCTGCTTCTTCTGCCATGTCTCAAGGAATGCCATGGCAAAGTGAATACCATCTAGTTGGCGGTTTGCAATTGGAAGGTCACGAGGCCATGTTGCTCCCAAACACAAAAGCAATGCATCATACTCTTCCTGCAGGTCCTATGAAGAACAAGTTTAAAAAGTAAATTATTTCATAAACATTCATCCAGTTTATGCATCAAATGCCACACTACATTTCCCACTTTCAAGCACTGTAGAGGTGCATAAAGAAAAATCAAGCATGGAATGAAATATAGGCATTTAAAAAATCTGCGTGGCCTCGGTAACTTCCTGGTGCACCGGCTTTAGTACCTCAGACATGTCCACAACACTACTGACTCCCTGGACTTGCTCAGACCTAACATACACCAGAACTAGAATCTGGTGTGTGAGGAGAACATGGAGATGCGAGATCACCCTAAAATAAAGTGAAACTACCCAGAAAAAACTGTACAGGTGAAAAACTATATAAATTGGTTACCATAAATAAGAAAAGATGGAAACAGGGAAAGTGGTCATATGTCCAATATCAATAAACCATGTGATCAGGGAAAGTCACTTAATTCTTGAATGCTGCACTAAATGCTCAGATTCTATTTACAAAACAAGACAAGTTGGCAGCTGCAGATCTATGGCAGCAACGTTTTGTTGTGAATGACAATGTGCACACTCCTTTATCGAATATCACCAGGTTCCTCTCTGGGTGGGCCACATGGGAGGGGAAAGACAGTTGTGCACCTTTAATTCTGAGTCAACAATAGCTGTGGCTTGACCCAAATTGTTTTTTCTCATACAACTTGTTCCAAAGTCATTTTTTTTTTTTTTTTGCTAAGAGTTTGGCCTGTAGTCAGTGTAGTGTTACTTTCTGTTGTTGGTGTTATGACCAGGGTTGGTCTTTGTAATGAAACAATGTATATTCTGGAGCATCTAAATATTATTGGCGAGTGTGGACAGTGGTTGGAATTACATTTCTGCTAGATGCTTGATGAATTTATACCATATAAGCTACTGGCTGGTTCTAAGAGACTTCAGTCTGAGAAATAGTTAATTATTAACCCTTGTGTGGCACCAGGCTATTTAGCATTTGTCATCCACAGTCGCATACCAAAAAAAAAAATATATATATATTTTTTCTTCTAAACCTGTTAACTTGTGTTCTCTGATCACGGGAAAAATAATAACAAAAATCTTAAGTGGCATATATTGCCCGCTATAGGGTGGGGAAGTCTGGCAAAAAAACAGGTGCTGACTCAGCGTGTGTCCCAGACGGTCTGTTGCTCGCCAGCTGTCAGGCCGGAGTTGCCACAAAGAGATAATTACCTAATTATTTCAATGTCTCTGATTTTAAGTAGTTTTTTTGCTGTAATATTATTCAATAGTGTGTAGTGTGATATATTTATATAATAAAATGAGTGAATCATCGCTGTACTCAAAAATATGGTGTGCATATTGTTGATTCAATTATGTTCATCAAGCAGTGAACAAATACTTTGTCGGTTATTACACTATATACACAGGTTATATATAAGTATCTGCATGTTTTGTTCACCATAACGAACCACTAAGTTGGTATTATGAGTCAAAAAGCAACGAGGAGTGACCACCACACACCAGCCAGCCACTCGCTGCCACTCACTCACTCAACTCACTCGCCCACATTCTCCTCCCACCATACTGTTTTTGCTTTTATTTACAATATACAGACGTTATATATAAGTATCTACATTCGTGTTCACCATAACGAACCACTAAGTTGGCATGCTCACTGGCAGTGGCAGTGGCAGACAGTGGCAGCCCGCCACTGGCTGCCAGTTCCTCCCTCCCTCACCTCACCTGACTCACCCACATTCTCCTCCCACCATACTGTTTTTGCTTTTATATACAGACATTATATATAATTATCTGCATGTTTTGTTTACCACAGCGAACAACGAAGCTGGTATAGTGAGTCCAGACAGTAAAAGGTGGTCACACAGAGTCAGCAGACAATGCTACCTCCCTCCCCACCAAGATTTCTCCTCCCACTACAGCACTAATTATCACAACAATCATGCTGTTATCAGAACCCTGGTCATTTTTATCACAGTCAGGGGTCTTCTGTAATAATATCATCGCTAAATAATAGCATGCAAATGTATATTATGGCATTCTTAGGCGATGCTGTGGTCACAAGCTGAACAGCAGTGCTGTGAGCTCGTGCTGCGTGCGTCAGGCTTGGTAGCTCACTCAATACCGAGGCCCCTCACACCTGGGAATTTGGCCCACGATTTAAAAAAAAAATGGCGTCTGTTTACAAGAGTCCTGATGAAGGTGTGGTGAACCCCGTGTATCCGCGAACTGGTTAAATCTTGCGTAGTACTCCAAATCATCACATGATGCCAAGCACAAGTTACTGCAAGTCACTCAACGCATCATATGATGTCTTGCACAACTAAAGGGTTAAACAGCCAGACAATTATATAATATTAAGATATGGTTGTAAAAGTTTGATGGTGGTTTAATAATTGGGGAATTAGTCGTTACGATACAAGATGTTTGGACTGGCAGTGCCCAACTTCTACAGTGTTTTCAATTTAGAGCTGACTGGTAGGTAGGTGTGTGTGTGTGTGTAGGTACTCGCCTAGTTGTACTCACCTAGTTGTGCTTGCGGGGGTTCCTGGGCCTATTGGGCTCTATTATATCTACACTTGAAACTGTGTATGGAGTCAGCCTCCACCACATCACTTCCTAATGCATTCCATTTGTCAACCACTCTGACACTATCTGTCTTCCAACAAAGTGAGGTTTAATTCTGGTAGTCTCTCCTCGTAGCTCATACCTCTCAGCTCGGATACTAGTCTGGTGGCAAACCTTTGAACCTTTTCCAGTTTAGTCTTATGCTTGACTAGATATGGACTCCATGCTGGAGCTGCATACTCCAGGATTGGTCTGACATATGTGGTATATAATGTTCTGAAAGATTCCTTACACAAGTTTCTAAAGGCCGTTCTTATGTTAGCCAACCAGGCATATGCTGCTGATGTTATCCTCTTGATATGAGCTTCAGGGGACAGGTCTGGCGTGATATCAACCCCCCCAGGTCTTTCTCTCTCTCTGACTCTTGAAGTATTTCATCTCCCAAATGATAACTTGTATCTAGTCTCCTGCTTCCTACCCCTATCTTCATTACATTACATTTGCTTGGATAAAACTCTAACAACCATTTGTTCGACCATTCCTGCAGCTTGTCCAGGTCTTCTTGAAGCCTGAAGCTGTCCTCCTCTGTCTTAATCCGTCTCATAATTTTGGCATCATCAGCAAACATTGAGAGGAATGAGTCTATACCCTCTGGGAGATCATTTACGAATACCAGAAACAGGATAGGTCTGAGTACAGAGCCCTGTGGGACACCACTGGTGACTCAAGCCATTCTGAGGTCTCATCCCTCATTAACTCTCTGCTTCCTATTGCTTAGGTAGTCCCTTATCTTACCTATACCCTTAGGTAGGTAGGTGTGTGTGTGGTGTGTTAATTACCTAAGTGCAGTTACAGGATGAGAGCTACGCTCATGGTGTCCCGTCTTTCTAACACACTGTCATGTAACGCTTTGAAACTACCGACGGTCTTGGCCTCCACCACCACCTCACCTAACTTGTTCCAACCGTCTACCATCCTGTTTGCGAAAGTGAATTTTCTTAATTTCTTCGCATCTTGTTTAGCTAGTTTAAATCTATGACCTCTTGTTCTTGAAGTTCCAGGTCTTAGGAAATCTTCCCTATCGATTTTATCAATTCCTGTTACTATTTTGTACGTAGTTATCATATCACCTTTTTTCTTCTGTCTTCTATTTTGGCATATTTAATGCCTCTAACCTCTCTTCAGCTCTTGCCCTTCAGTTCTGGGAGACACTTAGTAGCATTCTTTGCACCTTTTCCAGTCTGTTGATGTCTTCTTAAGATATGGGCACCACACAACGCTGCATATTCTAGCTTTGCCTAACAAAAGTTGTGAACAATTTCTTTAGTATATTGCCATCCATGTATTTTAAAGCAATTCTGAAGTTAGAAAGCGTGGCATAGGCTCCTCGCACAAAATTCTTTATGGGTGTCTCAGGTGATAGTTTTCTATCTAGAACCACCCCTAGATCTCTTTCTTTATCAGAATCTTTAAAGATTTCTCACATAATATATAGGTTG
>WNGS01009202.1:8214152-8233982 GCA_020271785.1 Procambarus virginalis
TTTTGTGTGTGTGTGTGTTTGTGTGTTTACCTAGTGTAATTACCTAAGTGTAGTACAGGATGAGAGCTACGCTTGTGGTGTCCCGTCTTCCCAACACTCTTTGTCAAATAACGCTTTGAAACTACTGACAGTCTAGGCCTCCACCACCTTCTCACCTAACTTGTTCCAACCGTCTACCACTCTGTTTGCGAAAGTGAATTTCTTATATTTCTTCGGCATCTGTGTTTAGCTAGTTTATATCTATGACCTCTTGTTCTTAAAGTTCCAGGTCTCAGGAAATCTTCCCTATCGATTTTATCAATTCCTGTTACTATTTTGTATGTAGTGATCATATCACCTCTTTTTCTTCTGTCTTCTAGTTTTGGCATATTTAATGCCTCTAACCTCTCCTCGTAGCTCTTGCCCTTCAGTTCTAGGAGCCACTTAGTAGCATATCTTTGCACCTTTTCCAGTTTGCTGATGTGCTTCTTAATATGGGCACCACACAACCGCTGCATATTCTAGCTTTGGCCTAACAAAAGTTGTGAACAATTTCTTTAGTATATCGCCATCCATGTATTTAAAAGCAATTCTGAAGTTAGAAAGCGTGGCATAGGCTCCTCGCACAATATTCTTTATGGGGTCCTCAGGTGATAGCTTTCTATCTAGAACCACCCCTAGATCTCTTTCTTTATCAGAATTCTTTAAAGATTTCTCACATAATATGTAGGTTGTGTGGGGTCTGTGTTCTCCTATTCCACATTCCATAACATGGCATTTATTAACATTAAATTCCATTTGCCAAGTGGTGCTCCATGTACTTATTTTGCCCAGGTCTTCTTGAAGGGCATGACAATCATCTAAGTTTCTTATCCTTCCTATTATCATAGCATCATCAGCAAACATGTTCATATAATTCTGTATACCAACTGATAGATCATTTATGTAGACAATAAACATCACTGGTGCAAGAACTGAATCCTGTGGTACTCCACTTGTGACATTTCTCCAGTCCGATACATTGCCTCTGATCACTGCCCTCATTTTTCTATCAGTTAGAAAATTTTTCATCCATGTTAGAAGCGTACCTGTCACTCCTCCAATATTTTCCAGTTTCCAGAACACCTCTTATGTGGAACTCTGTCGAAAGCCTTTTTTAGGTCCAGATAGATGCAGTCAACCCAACCATCTCTTTCCTGTAATATCTCTGTTGCTCGGTCATAGAAACTGAGTAAATTCGATACACAGGATCTGCAGATCGAAAACCATACTGTCTGTCTGATATTATATCATTTCTCTCAGGTTTCTACCCATTTAGTTTTAATATTTTTTCCAATATTTTGACTATTACACTTGTCAATGATACCGGTCTATAATTAAGGGGTCTTCCTGCTTCCACTTTTTGAGATTGGAACTATGTTAGCGTTTTTCACACATCAGCTACAACTCCTGTAAACAGGGATGCCTGAAAAATCAGTTGACGAGGAATGCCGAGCTCAAGTGTGTGTGTGTGTAATTACCTAAGTGTAATTACCTAAGTGTAGTTACAGGATGAGAGCTACGCTCGTGGTGTCCCGTCTTCCCAGCACTCTTTGTCATATAACGCTTTGAAACTACTGACGGTCTTGGCCTCCACCACCTTCTCCCCTAACTTGTTCCAACCGTCTACCACTCTGTTTGCGAAAGTGAATTTTCTTATATTTCTTCGGCATCTGTGTTTAGCTAGTTTATATCTATGACCTCTTGTTCTTAAAGTTCCAGGTCTCAGGAAATCTTCCCTATCGATTTTATCAATTCCTGTTACTATTTTGTATGTAGTGATCATATCACCTCTTTTTCTTCTGTCTTCTAGTTTTGGCATATTTAATGCCTCTAACCTCTCCTCGTAGCTCTTGCCCTTCAGTTCTGGGAGCCACTTAGTAGCATGTCTTTGCACCTTTTCCAGTTTGTTGATGTGCTTCTTAAGATATGGGCACCACACAACCGCTGCATATTCTAGCTTTGGCCTAACAAAAGTCGTGAACAATTTCTTTAGTATATCGCCATCCATGTATTTAAAAGCAATTCTGAAGTTAGAAAGCGTGGCATAGGCTCCTCGCACAATATTCTTTATGTGGTCCTCAGGTGATAGTTTTCTATCTAGAACCACCCCTAGATCTCTTTCTTTATCAGAATTCTTTAAAGATTTCTCACATAATATATAGGTTGTGTGGGGTCTATGTTCTCCTATTCCACATTCCATAACATGGCATTTATTAACATTAAATTCCATTTGCCAAGTGGTGCTCCATGTACTTATTTTGTCCAGGTCATCTTGAAGGGCATGACAATCATCTAAGTTTCTTATCCTTCCTATTATCTTAGCATCATCAGCAAACATGTTCATATAATTCTGTATACCAACTGGTAGATCATTTATGTAGACAATAAACATCACTGGTGCAAGAACTGAACCCTGTGGTACTCCACTTGTGACATTTCTCCAGTCCGATACATTGCCTCTGATCACTGCCCTCATTTTTCTATCAGTCAGAAAATTTTTCATCCATGTTAGAAGCGTACCTGTCACTCCTCCAATATTTTCCAGTTTCCAGAACAACCTCTTATGTGGAACTCTGTCGAAAGCCTTTTTTAGGTCCAGATAGATGCAGTCAACCCAACCATCTCTTTCCTGTAATATCTCTGTTGCTCGGTCATAGAAACTGAGTAAATTCGATACACAGGATCTGCCAGATCGAAAACCATACTGTCTGTCTGATATTATATCATTTCTCTCCAGGTGTTCTACCCATTTAGTTTTAATTATTTTTTCCAATATTTTGACTATTACACTTGTCAATGATACCGGTCTATAATTAAGGGGGTCTTCCCTGCTTCCACTTTGTAGATTGGAACTATGTTAGCCTTTTTCCACACATCAGCTACAACTCCTGTAAACAGGGATGCCTGAAAAATCAGTTGAAGAGGGATGCTGAGCTCAGGTGCACATTCTCTCAGAACCCATGGTGAAACTCCATCTGGACCAACTGCTTTGTTCTTATTTAGCTCTTTGAGCATTTTTTCCACTTCGTCTCTAGACACCTCTATGTGCTCTATGTTGTTCTCTGGAATTCTTATTGTATCCGGTTCCCTGAAGATTTCATTTTGTACAAACACACTTTGGAACTTTTCGTTTAATGTTTCACTCATTTCGTTTTCATTTTCCGTGAATTTGTTTCCCATTTTCAACCTCTGAATATTATCCTTTACCTGCAATTTGTTGTTTATGAATTTATAGAATAGACCTGGTTCTGTTTTACATTTGTCTGCAATCCCTTTTTCAAAATTTCTTTCTGCCTCTCTCCTCACTGCCGTGTAGTTGTTTCTCGCATCTTTGTATCGCTGGTATGTTTGGGGGTTTGGCCTCTTCCTGTATTGATTCCATTTTTGTGTCTTTTGGTCTCTGGCCCTCTCGCACTTTCTGTCAAACCAATCCTGTTTCCTAGTTCTGCTTCTCTGTTTTGGTATAAATTTTTTTGTGCCTTTGCCATATATTTCACAAAACTTGACATACATTTCATTCACTTCCTTGCCTAGCAACAAGTCTGTCCAATTATACTCCCTAAAAAATTTTCTAAGGTTGCCATAATGTCCTCTCCTAAAGTCAGGTTTTTCAATTGCATCGACCATCATATTTTCTTCCAGATTATAACGCATTGCATACTTTATTCCCAAAAAGACATGGTCACTTTTACCCAAGGGAGGAAGGTACTGAATGTCAAATATTTCTTCCTCCTTCCTGGTAAATATCAAATCTAGCATGGAGGGAACGTCCCCTTCCCTCATCCTCGTAGCTTGTTTAACATGTTGATACAAGAATGTTTCCAGGATGAGGTCTACAAATTTACAGGTCCAGAAATCTTCTGTTTTAGCTTCATATGCTTCCCAGTATGCGTGTGTGTGTGTGTAATTACCCAAGTGTAGTTACAGGATGAGAGCTACACTCGTGGTGTCCCGTCTACCCAGCTCTCTTTGTCATATAGCGCTTTGAAGCTACCGAAGGTTTTGGCCTCCACCACACGTACGTGTGTGTATGTGTGTATCCACCCAAGAAGCAATTAAAGATCAACTCAACCTCAGCCTTGAGGCAAAGCTCAACGCCTTAAACTATGTCGATACTGTCCACAGAGCATTCTCAAACTGCTGGCTTAGGCCTAACTACATGTATGTCTGGGAGTTTGCATCTGCTGATGTAAATTTGACTTGACATAAACTGTCAGCAGAACTATTCGTCATTATATAATGGAATGTGGAAATAATCGCTGAATTCATAGATAACACCATCAGTGGAGTCCAAGAAATGTGTAAGTACTTCATTCATATGATGTACTACCAGGAATCTTAGCGAAGTTGCCAAAATTTGCTTATTGTAGGTGAAACCTGCATACAACTAGGTGCAGCCTGCATATGACTGTAAAGCTGCCGCCCAGTGGGTGGGTGTAGAGCAAGACTAGCAACTGCGTGACTCGCCATAGATGTGCAACCCGTCCTGGACTCGAGTCCATTTCATCCAGGGGTTGACCCCAGAGACGCATTCATAAATTTTTACATGCTGTTCATTCAAAATAGGAGTTTTCTCAAATATAAATTAATATTATAATATATTAGCATATTGTGCATATATAGGCATAGGTTAGGTTGGGGTAGGTTAGGTGTTTAGGCTCTGTTGGCAATCATTTGTATTTGTAGTACGTGGGTGAAGCATTTACAGTGCTGTGGTTTGAACAAAATTCGTCAGCGAAGCACTTGTTCCTGAAGCATTTGAACAAAATCAGTTGAGAGTTGTCTGTAAACCGTTTTTCATTCACAAACGGGGGTTTGGCAGCTGCTTGGAATCACATTTGGGTCTTTGTTTGGAGGACGGGCTGGACTCGCCATAGTTCCTTGTACTGTATAGACACTGTTGAGCCTTTTTTTTTTTTTTAATCACTTGTGGTATCAAAAGTTTATTAATATGTACATGTATTTGTGTACATGTATGTATATATACGTATCCATACATATATATGTACATGTATGTATATATATGTAAATGTGTACGTAATATTAATTGTGTAACTAACTTCACAAGATTGTCACTTGCTTTGCTAAACAAAGTATGAGGTTCAGTTCCTGAAACCATTATGCGCCTCTGCAACCTTTTCAACCACCACCCACGGGATGGGTATGGGGTGTAATAAAGTAATGAAATGAAAATCTCATACCATATACACTGATGGTTCCCTCCAGTGCCCCACGGGTGCAGCTGGAAGTGCAGTTGTCCTAACAATGGGCGATGGCTAATGGTTTGAGTGGGGAGTCCATTTACACAACTGGGCCTCTTCCCTTCAGACCGAACTGTTTGCCTTGCTTCTTGCACTGAAATGTGTACATGTTTCCAAACTTAGATATTAATTGTAAGTGACTATCATCTTTAATGGCTCTCAACTCTTTAAGTCAGTAATTATCAAAAGAAGGCACCAAATCGGGAAGGCTATGTAGCACCATCAAATGTGCGGAATAATCAGAGGGCGCTAAATATCACCAAGGATGCCAATACGAGAACAAAAACTCATAAGGAAAACGATATCAAAAGTATCTGAGCCACCAAGAATTCTATTGAGGGACAGGTGACCGCGAGGGGCGGTCGGAAAGCAAGACACACGCTCGTCCTGGAAGTCAGGACATTCAAGAAGGACATGCACGACCGTAAGAGGGACAATGCAATTAGGACAATAAGGAGCAGGGCGGCGCTCCATCAAGTGACCATGGTTTAAGCGAGTATGGCCAATACGCAACCTCGCTAGAGCCGTTTCCCATCGCCGGTTACGGTGGCAGGAGGATGGCCACGAGGAAACACAACATTTAAGAGTACGTAGTTTGTTACCAGTAACAGACAACCAAGAAGCTGCCAACCGGTAAGGATGGAGGAATGGACAACCGGGTAAAAGTCGGAGGAATGGATAACCGGGTAAAAGTCGGAATATGGAATACCTTTACGAGAGATGGGACAAGAACGGACAGCTTCCTTGGCGGCAGCATCCGCACGCTCATTTAAAGACACACCAATATGGCTGAGAACCCAACAAAACTCAACCGACTTAAATTTACTGTGAACAAGAAACAGCCCATACTGGATCTCGACAACTACTGGATGAACCGGATTAAAGGACCCAAGAGCCATGAGGGCACTACGAGAGTCGACAACAACTACAAAGGAAGACTGACAATGAGAAAGCAGAAGACGAAGAGCATAGAGAATAGCATAAAGCTTCGCTGTGAAGATGCTAGTCTCCGGAGGTAAGCGACACATATAAGTGCGATCAGGAAAAACAACAGAGTAGCCAACACCGTCCGCAGACTTAGACCCATCGGTGAAGACAGAAACGGAGCGGGAGCGAGAAGAAAAGTGCTCAAGGAAAAGGCGTTTTAGAACCGTAGGAGGGGTAAAAGCTTTAGTGATGCGGGTCAAGGATGTACAAAACTGCAGAAGGGGGACTTTGCACAGGGGCAAAGAAGGAACAACACGAGGAGAAACATTAGAAATACGAATGGAAAGAGAATCCTGTAAGCGAGATAACTGGACAGAAAGAGGGAGGTGGTGAAGAGGAACAGGAACCGCAGGAGGGGTAAAAATTAAAGCACAACAGAGGCGAGAGGAAGGATGTTGCAAGGACCGCACAAGATAGCGATCACAGTGGTCCTGGAGAGACAGGAAGCCAGTGTCAACATACAAGCTGAGGACGGGAGTCGAACGAAAGGCACCAGAACCGAGGCGCAACCCAGTATGGTGCAAAGCATCAAGACGGCGAACAGTAGAAGGAGAAGCAGACGAGAAAGCAGGGCAACCATAATCGAGCTTAGACAGGACGAGAGAGGAATGTAAAGCAAGGAGTGCGCGCCTATCCACTCCCCAAGAAGTATGGGACAATACCCGATGGAGGGTAAGGGCCTTAGAGCACTCAACACGGAGGTAAGAGATATGAGAAGACCAAGACAAACGAGTGTCAAGGAATAACCCCAAAAGCTTCGCGGAATCTTTGTACTCAAGGGGATGACCATAAAGTGACAGAGGGACGAAGAACGACCTGTTTCCGAGTAAAAGTCATGACACGAGTCTTAGTAGTAGAGAACTTGAAGCCATGATCGGTGGTCCAAGACGACACGGCATCAATCGCAAGTTGAAGCCGGAGTTGAAGGAGAGGCGAATCATCACCCTGACAGCAAAGGGTAAGATCATCGAGATAGAGACGGAGAAGACGCCTGAAGGAAGAGAGGAAAGAAGACCATTGAGGGCAACCAGAAAAAGAGTAGTGCTCAGAACACTACCCTGGGGGACACCCTCATATTGCTGAAAAGAGGCAGAGAGAGCGGTACCAAGGCGCACCCGAAAGGAACGACGAGAGAGGAAGCTGCGGAGAAAGAGAGGGAGATGACACGAAGGCCAAAAGAATGAAGCTGGGATAGAAGATGATATCGCCAAGTGGTGTCGTAGCCTTTTCCAGGTCAAAAAAGGACGGCAACAACGGAGGTCTTCGCAGCAAAAGCAGTATGAATATAGAACTCCAAGTTCACCAGGACATCGGTCGTGCGGCGGCACTTGCGGAAACCAAATTGAGAAGGAGAGAGGTGGTGATAGTGTTCCAAGAACCACATCAGACGAACGTTAACCATACGTCAAACAGTTTGCAGACACAACTTGTGAGGGCAATAGGGCGAAAGTCCTTAGAGGATGTAAACAGAGACCCTGGTTTGCGAACAGGGAGGACAACGGCATCGCGCCAGTCCTCAGGGACTGACGACGACTCCTAGATCCGATTATACAGACTCAGTAAATACTGAGACGTNCACACAATGAGGCTACCCTCAATTCTCGCCCTCCCTCCCTCACCAAATTCCTCCTTCCACAATACTACGCACAATGCTAATTATAACCACAATCCTGCTATTATCACAATCCTGGTCACTAATTCCAGTAAATGAATAATTGATCACACGTTTATTTTGAAAAGGAACCTAAAAAGTCATTTGAAGATTCCTAGATGGACGAAATAATGCTCTGGTGCTGTGGCTAGCGCTGTGAACATAATGAACAGCATTGAATCACTGATATTTGAACATTGTACCCAGTCATTATCACACTCAGGCTCTTCTATAATACTATCATGGCTAAATAATACAAGTTATATATATATTTTGACATTATTAGGCGATGCTGTGGTCACACGCTGAACAGCAGTGCTGTGCGCTCATGCTGCGAGCACCAGCCTTGGTTGCTCACTCACTACTGAGGCTCCCACACCCGGGAATGTGGACCACGATTTTTTGAAAGATGGCGTCTGTTTACAAGAGCCCTGAGGAAGCTGATGTGAACCCCATGTAGCCGCGGGAGTTTTGAATGGAACGTGAAAAATACAAATACCCGGAGGTGCGTTGCGCAAACCAGACGTGAGCCTGCAGGCGCGTTGCGCAGTTTAAGGGTAAATATGCCAAAACCAGAAGACAGAAGGAAAAGAGGTGATATGATCACTACTTACAAAATAGTAACATGAATTGATAAAATCGATAGGGAAGATTTCCTGAGACCTGGAACTTTAAGAACAAGAGGTCATAGATATAAACTAGCTAAACACAGATGCCGAAGAAATATAAGAAAATTCACTTTCGCAAACAGAGTGGTAGACGAAAGTGGTAGTGTAATTTCACTTAGGTAATTACATACTGTCGCCTCGTTTCGTGCGGCGCCGGCGGAGCCGCTTCGGCTTGCTTTCGGTCTTGGTGTTGCTTCTGCACCGTTAGTAAGCTGTCTCGTGCGTTGTTTCACCTCCGGCCTGTTCGTGTGCCGCTTGCACCGTCCTGGTCTCTGGTCAGCGTGCTCTGTCTTCTCCTCGGTTTGTGGTGCCCCTTTGGTTCCGGTTTGTTTTTTGTCGTCTCTTTTTCCTGTTGGCATTTGCCTGTAGGGGTCGGGTCGCTGGGCTTCTTGCTCTCCTCCACAGGGGTTTTCTGCTCCTTCGGTCTTGGCGTTTTGGTTGTTCGGTGGTAGACATCTCCATCTTTTCTGGCACGGAAGGGGCTAGGCTGCTGCGTTCCGGAGGGGTCCTTGGTTTGTTGGTGCTTGGTTGGTCGGGCCAGGGGTACGTTGTGTTTTGTGTTCAGTGGCGGCCCTCCGCTGATATTTGCGTACTGCGGCCTCTATGTCTGGGGCGCGCTTTACGTTGATCCGGTTCCGTTCTTCCCTGTTCGCGGGTGAAGGTGTTCCAAGTTGTCCGCCGTGTTATTGCGGCTAGCCTGCCTGTGTTCTTTCCCCATGCCCATGGCGTTCCTGGTTTCGCTGCTCTTGCTGCCATCTGGGCAGCATGTCCTTGCTGTCATTCAGGCACGGATCTTTTGGTGTTCGTACAGGGGTCCTGCTGCTTGTTGTCTTGTGTTGCTCCCAGGCCCTTTTGGGGCTGTGTCCGCCTCCCGATTCCATCCCTTTGACCTTCCTCTGTGGGTAGTTAGCTCCGGGGAGCCGACTGAGCTCCCCCCCAGAAAACCAGCGTTGAATGTAATGAAATGCCATTTTCTGGGCGAGACCTGGAGGCTCCCCGGCAACCCTCCCTCCATCCGGTCGGTGGTTTTTTGCGTGTTTTGACATCCAGCTTCAGAACTGATGAATGGATAGATAGTGTGAGAGGTCTGGGGCTCCCCCTTCCCCCTCCCGGGGAGGGGGAAGCTGCACAGACAGCGGCACGGTGACGTGTGACGTCATACTAGTTTACTTGTTTTCTGTTGGGGAGTTCTATCCACTAGTTCGGCTTTTGATAGCAATTTTAAACAGAAAAGGGATTTGTTTTGGAATGCTTGCCTTTCTGGATGCTTGACCCGGTCAATGGCAGACAGGATGCTTCCAACCACACGGGGGTTTCTATAGGCCATTGCTCCCCTTGTCTCTCTGAAGGGGCTAGGTTCTGGCCATGGTCCCTGGTTGGCCCTAGAACTCCATACGCATGACTGATGCCAAAGTCTGACATTAGAATATCAGCCTGGTAAAGCTCCGGGGAGCCTCCGGGTCTCACCCAGAAAATGGCGTTTCATTACATTCAACGCTGGTTTTTTCTTGACATCATTTCAACACATAGCGACCTACAACTTTCACATATTCGAGTACGAATGCCAAACAATGTTTATCAAAACATAAAATTAAATTAACGAGTTAAAACTACCTTTATTTATTGTTGATAACTTCAACTATCCCTGAAGCTAAAGTTTCATCTTCGAGTGGCTTCTAAAATTCCAGTTTTTGATAAATTCTCACTATTTTGACATATTATGTGCTCAGCTGTCTGTTCTGCAATCCCTTCAGAATGGATTTTTCATGAACTTTATACATTTGGAGTTATAATTTTTTTGGGTCTAAATTTGCCTCATACTTCAAATGCCTTATTGAAATTTTTTTATAGTAAACTATATTGAAAACCTATATTCTAATTTGATGAAAATGAAGATCATATGCTATTCTGAGAGAATAATAACATTAAATGAACAATTGGTGATAGTTCATATTTTTTATTCTGAATTGAAAATCTGAAGTTTTCAATATTCAAATTTAAAATTAATTTTGATTCTCTTGTTTTTCAAGTTATGCTGTGATCATTTAGACAAAGTTGGAGCATTTGCGTAGTTGATTATGCAAAAAAAAAATTGGAAAGTGTTTGTGCAAGTTTTAAAAACTTATGTTAAATTATTTTGCCAAATCATATATGTATGTATTGCGCTGTTGAAGGGTTAAGCATTTTTTCGAGGCGTCAGCCTTTCAAGCCGGCAGTGGTTTGTTTTGACTCTGCTAACTTTCTGGTTGCCTTCCCTGGTGAGGTGGCAAAAATAAATGTTACCACTCTCTGCACTTCTTTGAATGGGCCAAGTTTGGTGCTAATCCCCGGTAGGTTTATAGAACTCCACGGCTAATGCGATATAGTTGACGGTACCATCTCAGCATACAGTAGCTTCATGGAGCCACCATGACTTACCCAGAAATTGGCATTTCATTACATTCTACACTGGTCTTACTAAGCTGGATTTTGTATTGCAGCAATATTTTGACATTTCCAGCTTTGGCAGGTAGACGCTTCCATGGGTTTTATAATCCCATGGGTGAAAAAGTATCTCTTGTTTTCTCTTGTACATTGTGGCTTGTTAAGCTTGAAGCCATTGGTCATTGTCTGTGTTACATCTGACTTATATGGGCCAACAGGCTTGCTACAGTGTTCCTGATTCTTATGTTCTTTATGACTGATCATGTCTGTACCATGGAAAAGTTAAAGTAAACAAAACTCAAAACACCTGTGGTGTGCACTATCCATTAATTTGTGCACATGTAACACAGGGTGGGGGGATGAAGGTATGGGATGTGTAATTCCTTACTCTTTTCATCTTTTAGTTAACTTTACCTTGCTTAATTTATACCATAGGTCCTCTTTAGTCTTATACTTGACTGTTCATTGCTATAGGAAAGTGATGGGGGCCACCCAAATCTTAATTACAAGCTTACCCACTCTGGTAACTGCCATGTTTAAGTTTTCTAGTAATTATGGTTCTTTAATCTTAGGTAACTCAAAGGAGAGGGAAAAAGGGAGGAAGGGGAAATGCTACTCATTTTAAATGGAGGACAAAAGACAGGAAACTTTACTGCCATTAAAAAAGTGGGGAGAAAAGGAGGAAAAGGGGATTTGCTGCCAACACCTTTATGTTTATAGAGCGCAAAGGAAGTATTTCTATAATCTTAGCTTATTATCTCACTCAGATAACCATTTCCTTAATACGGCATTAAGCAAATATATGTAATGATTAACCAAAACCAACAGTCCTCATGATATATTGGTAAAACACTCACTCGGCGCCTCGCAAGTGTTTTGGCCTGGGTTCGTATCCTGGCCACGAGGATTTACTTGGCACCAATCCTTAACTGTAGCCTCTGTTCACCCAGCAGTAAATGGGTACCTGGTTGTTAAACGATTCGGCGGGTCGTATTCTGGAAAAAAATTAGGATTAAGGATTTGCCTGAAATGCTATATGTGCTAGTGGCTATACAAGAATGTAAGAAATCTTGTATATATAAATAACAAAATTAACCCAAGTACTGAGGATGGAACTAAGTGAGATAATGATAAAAGGAAAGTCTGCCACCACCAAGGGTCTCAGCCACCCCGAGACACCAGCTGTATATAACTGAAGGATGTGTCAGTGTTTTCCCGTCAAGCTACTGGTCTCTGTGTTTTCTCTCCCTCTGATTGATATCTAATGCAACTGCCTTTGTATTATATAAAAATCAGGGGCCTAAGCTGCTCCCATTCCCCTTTCCCTCACCCTTGGCATGTGACAAAGCCCCACCAGGCACCTGAGGCTACTAAGCACGAGTCATAACCCGTAAATGCCGTAGGTGGGTGCATACATAGGATGTACTTCCTATATGATCTCACCACAGCTTATTGGCTAAGCAGGTCACAGAGTTATCTGACCCTTTTTCATTAACTATTGACCCATGACCTGACCAGCTGAAAGGTGTGAACTCATCTTACTCTGATCTAGACAGACCAACTACCACCAGATTCACCTCTTCTTCACTATACAATATATCTGTATTTCGGCAATTTATGGCATTACACACAAACTTATGGCGACTGTAAAATTTCTTTGCAATGTAGCTCTATTTTTACATATAAATTTGTATGTGCTGTATGCATAGTTTCCCAGAAACATAACCATAATACAGGGCCTGAGTCAGCTGTGTACTGTATCAGCAGTTTTTGTTATTCAAGAAGCTGTATGTGTCAGGTGTTATATTTTGTATATAAATTTGCTTAAATATTAGTAGATTATTTAGATACTGGCTTTTCCAGACACATGAAGAAGCAATAACATCTTTGATGGCCGAGATCTTTCCAGTCTCACACAAACATCTACCTATTCTCCTCTACCAGATCACAAGCAAGTTTCGTGATGAATTAAGGCCACGTTTTGGGCTCATAAGGTGATTTTTTTTAGTTTATTTTTACTGTAGTTCAGATCATTTTATATCCTTTTAACAAATAAAGAGCTGCTGTGGTTTCCTTTGTCCCAGTCTGCTATGTATTCACCCAGTTATACTTGTGGGGGTTGAGCTCTGCTCTTTCGGCCCGCTTCTCAACTGTCAATCAACTGTTACTAACTACTTTTTTTTTCTCCACACCACACACACACCCCAGGAAGCAGCCCATGATAGCTGACTAACTCCCAGGTACCTACTTACTGCTAGGTAACAGGGGCATCAGGGTGAAAGAAACGCTGCCCATTGTTTCTCGCCAGCGGTGGGAATCGAACCTGCGACCACAGGATCACGCGCCCAGTGTGCTATCCAGTCAGCCACCGGCCCCGTACATATGCATGTATGTTGCAGTAACTGTGGAGTCATTTTAAATTTAGTGTAGTATTTCTGTACCATAATTGTGTAAATTTCTTAGTTCAAAATTTAAATATGTTCACACCATCCCATTATTTGGTAGCTTGGAACCGACAGATCCCGGCAATTTGAATTTTGAAAGTTTTCCAGATTTTCCCCCATTGATTTGAATGAGTTCGGTACTGTACTTTCCAAAAATGTATGAATTTCCACTAAAGAAGTTGGTGTGATATGAGTGAGAGGAGAAGTGCACATTAATTGGATAGGATGTTATTGTGGCATCTCATCTGTGCTGTGTTTGCTCCAGGGCAGATCTTCTATGAAAGTAATGAAGTTTAATCTTCAGGGGCCCCTAATTCCAAAGGGGCCCCAGAAACGAGTTTAGTCGGCATTGCTTAAAAATTTTGGGTCTACATCTCAGATTTAGTCAAAATCTGAGATGCAGTGGTTAAATTTATTTAAATTTGTGGTGATCTGTTGTGAACAACTCCACTGAAGAAGATAAGTCATTACCCAGACCTCAGTGTTGATTATGAAGGGGTCCCCAAAAAGGTTCAAGCTTCAGAGCCCCACTTATTGTAGGTCTGCTGCTGGTTTGCTCACCAGATGCATGAATGTTTCTTAACAGGCATTCATGCCACATGCACCAGCAGATTTCCTCTCCCTCCAATCATAATTCAACCATTGCACTGTGTCTTAGTTAAATAGGACAAACCCCCTGGTGTGCAGAATATTATTTTTGTAATTCCAAAATTGGAAAATTTCTTTCCCTGAACACATGTATATTGAAAAAATCAAACAAAGGTTTACCTTGCTTCAGTGGTATCCACAAAATGGGGTGTGACATCACGGCTGGGTGGTCTTCCATCTCTCCCTGAGGCATTCATGCGCTAGATTCACAAGTACGTGTTGTTACAAATTTGTTTATGTTCAATTTCTGTGGGGAGCCCTGTTGCATCTCTGAAGCTATCAAAGCTACCATACTACTAGGTGTTATCAGTCATGGAGTTCTTTTGGCCTACTGGGGACCACGAGCCAGAACCGGGCCTCCCTCAGAGAGGCGAATGGAGCAATGGCCTATGAACACTACATTTAAAATTTATCATCTTTGCCACCACTAAGGAAGCGCCAAAAAGATAGGCAAATCAAAACAAACTACTGCATGATTTAAAAATGAGACTGAAGCCTCAACTCTGCCAAAAGAACTCTCCAACACTGAAAACAATCAACTAAAATTTTGTGAAACCAGCTCCCTGTTAGTTTACCCCCACCTCTCCTCTCACCTGGGGTAAGGAGGGAGCCAGCCAGGGTCAGCCGGGCCACTCACAGATTAGTTCTATACTGATGTCCATGCCTGGTGGTCAAGATGATCTTGCTCCGGTTTCCTGTTTTCTTTGGTGTTTTCACATTTGAGGCTGTGTTCTTACACAAAGATGTGCATGAGCCAGGAGTTTAGAACGCTAGAGCATCATGTGCTCAGGGTTTTCTTCCCTGTACGCTCTATAAATACTATCCCCTGCGCATTTAGGGTTCTCTTCCCTGTGGTGTTCGGGCAACACTCCCTTAAGGAAAGGATTTACTGGGCTGTAACCTCTGTTTACCCAACAGTAAAATGGGTACCTGGTTGTTAAACGATTTGGCAAGTCATATTCCAGGGAACATAGGATTAACCCTTTGGCTGCGCTATATTTACATAGGCGATGGGAGTAACTGTCACAGAATTGTGCACACCATACATAGTGATTGAGGGTCACGCACACGATTTAAATGTCCTGCACCTACATGGGATTCACATCAGCTTCCTCAGGGCTCTTGTAAATGGATGCCTTTTTTTTTTAAATTGTGGGCAACATTCTCGGGTGTGAGAGCCTCAGTACAGAGTGAGCAACCAAGGCTGGCAAACGCAGCATGAACTAACAGCACTGCTGTTCAGCTTGTGACCACAGCATCGCCTAAAAATTTCAAAATATATATGTAACTGCTATTATTTAGCGATGATATTACAGAAGACCCTGTCTGTGACAAAAATGACCAGGATTCTGATAATAGCAGGATTGTGGCGATAATTAGTGCTTTGCGTAGTATGGTGGGAGGAGTAATCTTGATGAGGGAGGGCAGTAGCATTGTCTGCTGACTATGTGGCCACCTTTTATTGTCTGGACTCACCATACCAGCTTAGTGGTTCACTATGGTGATCACAAATGTTGATACTTACATATAACGTGTGTATTAGTATAGTAACAGCAAAAGGAGTATGATGGGAGGAACCATTTTGATAGGGTGGTGACATCTGGTAGCTGCTGTGTTACTTGTCAAGCAGTTTTCTGTGGGAGCCCCTACGGCTCCCTGGAGCTTATCGGGCTAATGTATGTTATGTTAGACCGGGACATTAGCTATGGAGTTCAGACCTACCAGGGACCAGCGCCAGAACCTGGCCCCTTCAGAGAGGTTTCAGGGAGCAATGGTCCTGGCAAACCCCATTATGGTTGGGGGTTTTCCTTATCTGCCATCGACCGGGGTCAGGCACCTAGAAAGGTAGGCATAACAAAACAAACGCCACATGGTAAAAAACTACAACAAAAAACCGAACAGAGAGGTAGAAACTCTCTACAATCCCAAGGAAACAATCAAACAATCAATTTACCGCCACGCCGGTCGTCCGCGCAGCCCTCCCGGGGAGGGGGGGCCCCGGACCTCACCGCGCCGGCTGCCTTCAGTTCGCAAGCTAGTGTCAACTGGGATAGACGCTTCTCTGGCCTCAAATTCCTTGGCGGTGTTTGCCTTGTGTGGCGTTCTCTGCTGTTTTTGTGTGGTGTGCGGTGGCCAGGAGTACTTCATCAGTGCCGAGGCTGCATGCGCTTAGGGGCTTCCTTCCCTAGGCGCCCTGTGAGTACTGCCCTTGCGTGTCAGGGTTATCTTCTCTGGGGCTTTCAGGAACCGCTCCCGTAGGTTCTTGCTGCTCGGCATTTGCCTTGCCCTTGGGGCCAGCTGGGGCCAACTGGGGCTTGGGGCCCTTGTTTGGCCTTGGGTAAGGAGTGGTGTTCTGCTGGTTAGGGCATCAAGGTGTTGCAAGCGGCGATCGGTTCCTGTTGCACACACTGGACACACCCCGGTTTGTTGTTCCTGGACACACCCCGGTTCCGGGTGTGTCCTGCGTCCTGGCAGACAGCTGTCTCGGTTCATTCCTCTGTTCACGGATTGGCCAGTCGTCGCCAACTCGTTTCGTTGGCTCTGCCGGATGTATGGACTCCTGGCCATGGACATCTTCGAGTTTGTGTGATCTAGGCGTCGCCCATTTTATGTGGCGCCCTTACCCGCCTGCGAGGCGTTCACGGTGGATGCTTTTCGGCAGAACTGGTCGAGATGGGGGTACTTGTTCTTCTTCTCCCGGTCCAGCTGTTGCTTCGGGTTCTAGCTCGGTTGAAGCCCTTTCCCACGAGAATAGTCCTTATGGTTCCTTGGTCGCCGGCGCAGGTTTATTTTCAGACGCTGCTTGATAGGTGTCCAAACCCGGGGCGTTTTCCCGCGGCTCCGCCTCTTTCGGCAGGTCGGATCGGTCCTGTATGTGACTGGTTCGGCCTTCTCCTCGGCTCTTCGCATCTGGTATTTTGACGCGGGTATCACCATCTCTGTGGTGATCAGGTGGCTTTGTTGACGGTGTCCCACCTGCGAGCTTCGTCTCGGCGACAGTATGACATTCCTGGTGTTTCTGTGCACCTTTTTCTTGCTCTTCGTAGGTTGTTTTCTCTTTCACGTCGGGTTGTCCTGTCCTTTCTCGGGTTTTCTGGACTACAGTTATTTGATGTTTCTTACTGTCGCCTCGTTTTGTGCGGCGCTGGCGGAGCCACTCCGCCTTGCGTTCGGGGTGGACGTCACATCTGCCCCGTTCCGTACGCTTTCTCGTGTTTTGTTTCACCTCTGGCCGGCTCATGCGTCGCCTGAGCCGTCCTGGTCCTTGATCAGGATACCTTCTTATCTTCTCAGTTTGTGGTAGCCCCTTCGGTTCAGGTTTCTGCTCTTTGGTACTGGTGGTAGGTTTGTACGTTTGCAGCCTTTCTCCGTCTTGGCGACAGTCGAGACGGCTGGTTTCCGAAGGGGTTCTTGGGTTATTGATGCATGATTGGTTTGGCCAGGGGTGCGTCCTGTGTTGTCCGGTTGCGCTTTTTTGCCGTTACCTGCGTACCGTGTCTGGGGATGCGCTTCGGGTTGATCCGGTTCCCCTCGTTTCCTGTTTCAGAGCTCGGGTCTCCCAGGTCGTCCGCAGAGTTTTTCTGTCTTCCAGCCTGCGGTCTGTCCTTGCGCCTGTGCTGTTCGGACGTTTGCAGCTTTCGCTGCTGTGTTGGTGATGTCTAGGGCTCAATTCGGGCGCAGGGATTTGAGGTTTGAGGGTCGCACAGGTTCCTGGCCGCCCATTCTTTATGCGTGTTTGCTCCTGTGCGTTCTTGTTGCCGTGGGTCGCAGGTTGCAGCCTGTTTTCTCGGAATCGCGTTGCAGAGTTTGTGGCGGCCGCCTCCCGGGTTAGCTCTTTCTTTTCCTTCTCTTTGGGTATGAAGCTCCAGGGAGCCTTAGGGGCTCCCCACAGAAAACCAGCATTGAATGTAATTGAAACACCATTAAACTCCAGAGCCCCGGAGGCTCCCTGGCAATCCTCCATCCCACCGGTTGGCGTTTTTTTTGCGTTGGTTGAAGCTTAACTTTCGAACTGAAGCTAGGCAGTCGGCGCGGTAGGTCCGGGGCTTCCCCATCCCCCTCTCTGAGCAGGGAGGGCTGTGCGGATGATCGGCGCAGCAGTAAAGTGTGATGTTTGCTTGTTTCCTTGGGATTGTAGGGAGTATCTACCTCTCTGTTCGGTTTTTTGTTTTAGTTTTTTACCATGTGGGGTTTGTTTTGTTATGCCTACCTTTCTGGGTGCCTAACCCCGGTCGATGGCAGATAAGGAAAACCCCAACTACAAGGGGGTTTTCCAGGGCCATTGCTCCCTGAAACCTCTCTGAAGGGGCCAGGTTCTGGCGCTGGTCCCTGGTAGGTCTGAACTCCTTAGCTAATGTCCCGGTCTAATATAACATACATTAGCCTGATAAGCTCCAGGGAGCCTCTGGGGTTCACCCAGAAAATGGCATTTCATTACATTCAATGCTGGTTTTTTTTGTTAGACAAGGTGATATCTTTTAATGAAAGTTGCCCTTTAAGGATTTAGTTATACTAACAACTACTTTAGCATGTTTGGTTAGTGTTGCTCACATTTACCTCATTTAGTCAGCTCTCAGTTCTTTACCATCTTTAGTAATAAAAATTTGTGCACAGTATTCCACCAAAATAGCCATGAATAATTTTTGTTTTTAAACAACACTGAAATGAATATTCTCAATTTCCAGAGCCCGAGAATTTGTAATGAAGGATCTCTACACATTTGACAGTTCAGAAGCAGCAGCAAACATCACTTATACAAAAATATGTAGTGCTTATGATAGAATTTTTCAGAGAATTGGTATCCCTACTTAAAAAGGTAATTAATTTGATTATACAGTACTGTATATGTACACTACTTTTATCAGTTTTTGGTAGATGTAAGAGGAAGTGAAGTGTAAGTCTCTTGTGACCAATAAATTGTAAGGTGCTGTTGTATTTTGAAGCAATTTGTTTATTTTATCTCGCTGTCTGCACCTGGATAGTTTCTGAATGGGGTTCTGGGAGTTCTTGCACTTCCCAAGCTCAGCCTGGGGCCAGGCTTGACTTGGAGAGCTTGGTTCAACAGGCAGTTGCTTGGAGTGGCCTGCAGGTCCATATATCCACTATTGCCCAGTTGGTCCTGCACTTCTTGCAGAAACCTGTCCAGTGGTTTTTTTTCCCGGGGGAGCCGCTTCGACTCCCGGAACTATCCAAGCTGATATGGATTTAGTAGACTTTGGCCTCAATGGAGTTCTATGCCTACCGGGACCACGAGCCACAAACCTGGCCCCCCCTCAGAAAAGGCATAAGGAGCAATGCCTATAGAAATCCCCGTGTGGCTGGGAACATTCTACGTTTGCCATCGACTGGGTTAGGCATCTAAAAAATTAGACACCCCCCCAAAACAAATCCCTATTCTGGTTAAAATATTGCTACAGAAAGCCGATCTAGTGGCAGAACTCCCGAAATGAAAATGAGCAAATTAGCATGACATCACCGTGTCATCGTGCCGCTGTCTGCGCAGCTCCCCCCTCCCCAGGAGAGGGAGGGGGAGCTCCAGACCTCGTGCCGGTGATCCACACCTCTGTTTTTTGGCTGATGTGATTGGCAAGGGTCGTGTGACTCTGGATCCTGTTTTCCTGTCCTCCAGCTCTGTGCCTTGTGGTCGGTTGTGAGCCAGGAGTAATTTCACAAGTACTCTCGGACTGCATGCGCCTAGGGTCACCTTCCCTATGTGCCATGTAAGT